>VZTN01028524.1:9161-22656 GCA_013400515.1 Erpornis zantholeuca
AGCGTGGGAAGCGGCGCGTGCCCCGTGCTCCTGCCTGCCGCTCCCCGGGCGCCAGGGCCCGCCGGCCTCCGAGGGGCCGTGCTCGGGAAGGGACCTGCCCGAGGTCGGAAGGAGCCTGGCTTACCACTGGAAGGCACCGGGAAAAAGAGATACACGTATTTCTTTAAAAGGTGCCTTTAAAAGGCTTCCGTTACACTGTTGTCTGTATTGTGGATATACTTCCTCTTCTGTGGTCACGGGGACAATTGGAAAGGTTTTATCCTGTGGACTGGTTCAATAATATGAAATAAGCAAACAGCTCATGCTGAGGAGTGGGATATAGGTCGTGATGTGTGCCACCACCGTCCTCCTCCTCATGTTAAGCTGCCAGTATAAGCTTGCTTCCAGGTAAAGTTGAAGAGGGGGTCGCAGAGCAGGAATCGAATCGTAGCAGTTGCACCAATTGATTAATCTGAGTAACACATCTCAAATGCTTGTGGTAAATTGTAAATTGTCAGCTCACTTGAAATGCAGAAGTACAGCTTCAGGAATTAAACTTGTGAACCTTAGTAAGTGATAAAAGCAAGGTAAGTTCAAGAGAAATGTGGTTCATAGAATCATAGAATATCCTGAGTTGGAAGTAACTCACAAGGATCATCCTAGGATCCTGCATGTGTCCTGCATAGGACCACCCCAAGAATCCACACGTGCCTGAGAGCGTTGTCCAAACACTTCTCCAACTCCAGCAGGCTGTGGGCTGTGAACACTTCCCTGGGGAGCTGTTCCAGTGCCCAACCAGCCTCTGGGTGAAGAGCCTTTTTCTAATGCCCAACCTAAACCACTCCTGACACAGCTTCATCTCCTTCCCTCAGGTCCTAAGGGAATCCAGACGGGTTCTGTTAGTTTATTACAGTCAGATGATGAGGAAGTAATCTGCAAGGTTCCCAAGGTTTGTACTTACCTGAAGTTGTATAGGTTGATGAAAAAGCTTTTGTGCAACCATGCCTGCCTTAGTTTCTCTTACAGAGAAGAGATTAGTTTGACTGAAAACATTTTTTAATGTTTTTTTTTTCAGACAGCAGACACAGGAAAGAGTTCCAAATTAGCATCCCCCTGACAGAAGTGCAATGTCAATTTCTTCCTAGGTGTCACCATCCACTTAGCAAAAAACCTGAACGGGACAAATGCTGCTAGCAAGCAGTGAGTTGACCTAGGAATAGGGATGGGTATTGTATATCTGCTCAGAAAAAAAAAAGTCTGCATAAGGTTATGAGAAAATTGGGTAAGTGCATGGAAGGAGTTAATATAATGAGTAAACAAAAGATTAAGAATCCATAATTCAAGTGTTCAGTGGCTGGAGAGCAAGAAGTGCTTGAGACTTGTTTTCCAAATTTGAAATAAGACTTCAATATGCTATGCAACACTGGGAAAAGTGTTAGAAGTGTTGTTGAAAAGAAGACACTGACTTTCCATTTCCAACTAGATGCACATCCACACTGTACAAATTGTAAGTGGGTGCTAAAAAGGCAAGGTTAATTTGAACAATTTTGAAGGCTATATGACTCAAGTTTGTCCCTTCCTCTGTCCCCTCCATCTGCTGAATTGCAAGAGATGCTGGGTTTGCTTTTTTTCTTGGTATGTGGGTGCCCTGAGCCATGTCTCCCACTACAGAAGCCTTTCATCACCATGAAAGTGATTGAGGGCTAGTTGTAATTTGAGGTCTTCATCAGGAACAAAGTTGAACCTTACAGAAAATCCTTCAAGAGCCGAAAATGCTCATATCCTTTGCAGCATTCATAAGGATTATAGCAGTACATCATGTTAATGCTTATGTTCAGGATGCAATATTTACTGAAAGATGAGTTAAATGAAAGAGACAGGGATAGGAAAATTACTTAGAACAGAATTACTTAACACTCTTTAATGAAACATGGATTTAATTCACAGTTATTCACCTTAGGTATCAAACACCAGATTTAATATTTTGACATTAAAAAATTCAGTTTCTTAGTCTGGTTCTTCTTGATCATTTTGGGATTCAAACTAAAACAAACAAACCAGGTATGAATTGTCTATATGGAGAATGTTGCACATTGGAAAATTGTGTGAATTTGAAAGGCTGTCGTTAGGGGATAACCATTTTCTCCTCAACTCCTACCTCAGTTTTGGTCAGTCTGCAAGTGTTTTTGCACCAAATGCAATGGTAAATGCAGGAAAGGAAAAAATATTCATGGTGTAAAAGATACTTCAGGGGTAATGTGACCTGTGAAACACCAATAATGTTAAGGCAGAGATTCAAATTAGAGTTTCAGATTGTATACTAGGAGTTTTAAGTTTTAATGATGTTTAAGTTCTGTGCTTAATTTCTGTATTATATAGATAAATATATATTTATAAAAGCATTTAATTTTATGTAAGCACATTGTTCAAAAAGATTTATACTCCAATAAAATAAATGCCCAAAGAGAAGTGTTGTTTCATCTGAACGCCCTTTATTTTCAGTTGTGTTGTGTCTTAACTGTGGTTGAATGGTCACTCCAAGATCAGTATGCCAAACACAAAAAACTTTATTCCTGTCAAAGAGGTGTCTTGTGAGGGAAGAAGCTTGCCCAGAGCCTAGCCTTGTGTATCCAGGCTGAGAAGTGTCACATGTCACTTCATGTTTCATTCCTAAAGGAATTTGCAGAGTTGATATTTCTTGAGTTCTTTTCCTGCAGTATTTGCTGCCCACTTGATCAAGAAAACAAAGAATGAAGATTCCCCCTTTTCTATAAGATGCTAAAGAAAGCAGGGCAAGCTTGGCTTAAAAATCAAGCTTTCAGGAGAAGAAAACTAGAAACTCATTAGTTTGGACAAACCAGGAGACAAGAGATGTTACTGACCTGGGGGAGTCAATAGGAGTTACCTTCCTACTTAGAAAAAGAGTCATGGAGAAAGGGGCTTCTCTTAAAAAAAAACCTCACACCATCGCAAAACCCACCCACCAACTAGATTTTTACAATGGTGTTCTCGTAATTTCACAAGCTTCACTATTCATTTTGTAAACAAAAAACAGAACATAAAGGATAGTGTGGGGACAAGGCTTCCATGTGGAAAACACTAAGGGAAAATGCATGTGGACTTCAGCCCAGCCAGCCTCTTAAGAACTGGTTCTTGCAACCCTTATTTTTCTGCAGCAGGCTTGTGGGGGGACTTAAATCTATAAAACAAGATATAAACACTTACAGTAAGTAATAGAGAAGGCCATATCAAGTGCTACCGTGCTTTTAAGATGATAAGGTGTCTTTCAAGTTTGCAGCAGTTAAGGTAAGCAATCAGAGTTATTAATGTGCACCACCTCAGAGTTGCTATCTGGTTTCTGATCTAAATGGTGCTTGCATTATAGCAACATTCGTCAATTTCAAATTATTCTCAGAGCACATGGTGTATCTCTTCTAAATCTGTAGATGAGAATTGAGACATTTTCCAGCTGTTGTCATTATTACTGCCCTCTTTTTCACAGAAACATCCAAGTCTTTTTGGAAAGTTGTATTGAGCAGTATTAAGCCTATGTGCTCCACTTCCTTATTCTATAAAGTGAAGTTCTCGTTTCATTGTATGAGATCTGCAAAACGTTTTGTGGTTTTTTGTTTTTTTTTTTTTTTAGCAGATCATGTACCTATCACCTATGTAAAGTATTGTCAGTTTAATTGAAAATATTTTCTCCATATATGATCTCCTTGTATGATCTGACACATACAACCTTGAGAAGTGAGGCCATGGTAATCTCATGAGGTTTAACAAGACCAAGTGCAAGGTACCGCTGGTCAGTATCAGCACAGGCTGAGGGCTGAACAGATCAGAGAAGCCCTGCTGAGAAGGCCCTGGGGGTGCTGGGGGATGAGAGGCTGGACATGACCCAGCCATGGGCACTCCCAGCCCAGAAAGCCAAACGTGTCCTGGGCTGCATCCAAAGCAGCGTGGGCAGCAGGGGAGGGAGGGGATTCTGCCCCTCTGCTCTGCTCTGGTGAGACCCCACCTGGAACACTGCATCCAGCTCTGGGGGCCCAGCACAGGAAGGACATGGAGCTGTTGGAGTGAGTCCCGAGGAGGGACACAAAGATCATTAGTGGGATGGAGCACCTCTTTTATGAGAAAAGGCTTGAGAGAGTTGTGTTTGTTCAGCCCAGAAAAGGCCTCAGGTGACCTAAATGGGGCCTTCCAACACCTGAATGGAGCCCACAAGAAAGACAGATAGAGACTTTTTACAAGAGCACAGAGTAACAGGACAAAGGGGAATGGTTTCAAACTTCAACAAGACTAGATTTAGATTAGATACGAGGAAGAAGTTCTTTACTGTGAGGATGGTGGGGCACTGGAACAGGTTGCCCATGGAAGTTGTGCATACCCCATCCCTGGTTTGCGGTCAGCTTGGTGGAGCTCCGAGCAACAGAGGAAGGTGTCCCCACCAACAGCAGGGGATTGGAACTGTAAGGCCCCTTTCAACCCAAACCATTCTATGTTTCTGTGATTCTTTCATTTCCTTGTAGTCTTAAAGCAGCACTGCCAGCCCACACAAGGACAACATTTCACAGACACTCCTAGGACCTATGAGGAGAGGTTTAGTACACCTAAGTTGAAAAAATATTTAGGAACAGTATTTGATGGTAACTACAAATAAAGTTTTACTACTTATGTGGTCATGACTGTCAAATCTTAAGTGAAGAATCAAGCAGGTTTTTAATAGCCTACATTCCAAGCTGTGTGTTTTTGCATTTCGCTTACCAAAAATACTAACTGAAATGAATACGCAGCCAATTATCCGAAGGAAAGGTTTATTAATTAACAGGGCAATAAGGGTTTCCGCGGCAGCCTTGCCCCTGAAGGAAGGGCCCACGCTGCAAGCCACACCACCACCGAGCAAGGTGATGAGACACCCACTGCGTGCGATGGGCGTGGCCTTTTACACCCCTCTTGGTGGCCCCACCCACTTCCCTTGAGTCCTCCCCCTAGCAAGGTCCTCATTGGCTGTTGTCGGCTCACTCACCAGGCGATTGGCTCGTTGTCATGGGGTGATGTCGGAGCATTGAATGATTGGTTCCTTCTCTGCCTGACCAGTGTTCTTGCTTTATCCCTCTATGATAATCTCCTGGTGTCATCTTCCTTCTGGAATGTTCTCGTGTTGACTGTCACTTGCCCGCTGCATGTCACCACTACATAAAAGAGAACCTATTGCTTATGAATCTACACAACCCATTACAGTGAAACCATACTGAACCATGTAACCAATTATCAATTAACTTACAATAAACACTTAACCCCCTAATTAACAATGAACCACGAAACTTCTAACTTAATTGATCATGAACAGGTTAACTCCCAACCCCACAGGACCGCGAAAGCCAACCCCCCTGCCCATTCATACTACTAACCATTCTGATTTTATTTATAACCAAACTGGTTTTTTAAAATTCTCACCATTTCAGTGATGTGCTATCTCTAGAAAAATCCAGTTCCCATTTTTGCTATGTGGTGTATACTGACTTGTCAATGTCAAGGACACTTATGTGTAGAAATTATACCAGACATCTGATGTTCTGTAGACTATTGGTGGTCTATACTCCATCTGTTCCCTAACTTCACCCTAACGAAGTGTTGGTTTTACTGTTTATGCTTAGGCATGCATAATTCCACATTATTGTGCAGTTAATGGTGACTGAACCACTCAACTGAATCTCAGACAGGTTGTCCCATTGCCTCCTCTATCCAGGTTTTCAGAAACACTTGTTGTCTCCATCAGGAAGTATGCAAACATGTAAATGGACACACACATGCGCACCCTAATTTCAGATTTTCTATTGCTATCATTAACATTGGCAATCATACTGGACTTTCAAAGGGTACCTTCCTTTATGTCCAAAATTTTCTGGGCAGAAAGGTGTGCAGTGCTTCAGAGGCTTCCTGAAAGAATTGAACTTGGTGTGCCTAGTTGAAAACAAGGTGTGCATTTATTACAAGAACAGAGCCTAGAAGGAACAAATCCAGAAATCCTAACAGTAGGACAATACATGCTAAAGCTTCTGTGGGTAATTCATTCCCCTTTTTTTTTCAATCAGTTATTCACCAGGTGGCATGACCCCTTATTCTGCTTTCAAAAAACTTCCCTTCAGACATTCTTCAGTTGCCACTCACTCCACAACTCATATTACATACTCTTGTTCATTTTACGTTGTCATCCCTGAATTTTTGAAGACTAGATTTTGATAAGGGTATGGTTTCAGGTAACTAAAGAAAAGGGATATGATTTTTTTTTCCCCTGGGTAAGGAGACTGGTGACAAGAGTTGACTTCATCTTAATTGATGAGTCATTGAACACCTCTTCTCCAGCTTTCCTTAGCTTTAAGAGCATTTTAGGAAAAAAAAATCAAAAGAAAAATTCAGCATTTTCTCTTTTTTTTTGCTGAATTTCACCTTCTACTGTCTCACATGTTAATCCAGTTTGAAGTCTTTGAGGGTTAAACAATCTCCAATTGTTGGGCTCCAACAATCCAGATCAACTGAAACAATGAAGAGTTAGCATGACTAGTTTCAAAGCAAACGCTGTTACAAAGTTTTTGCTTACACTCCAGAAAGTGTAAAGAGCTTAATGTTGGACATATTTCCTTCCTAGGCTTCCAGATTCTTGCTTCCCTACTTTCAGCTCTTTAAACTCAGCACCTGAATGGTGCAGCCTACTCAGTGGCTTGTGCTGTGTCACATTATTCCCATTGTTCTGAATGTACCATACTGCCAAAGCTTGCCAAATCACATTAAGCCCCAAAAGAAAGCTTCTGTATCATGCCTGGAATCCTCCATGGATCTGCCCATTTCTTGCTCCTGTTCAGAGGATGCAATGGATTAAAAGGTTGCCAACAGCAATGTGGGCCCTTATCACGCTTATATTTCAACAGTTATGCTATCAACAATATGTCTGCATATGATTACTACTGGAGAGTATTCAAGCTTGAGAAATTTTTATGCATTGAAGGCATCAGTGGTACCTTATTTGATCATGATATAAAGACATCTTGTGCCAGAAGAGTCTCTGCCCTTCATGCCAAAAAACCACTAGCATGTCATCTGGGAAAAAAATATATACAGAAAAAATGTAGCACATGTATCTTTAAACAAAGACCACAGTTTTGTATCATCATGATGGAAACTCAGAAAAATAGGTCACCAATTAAGCTAAGCTACTACACCAGTGATTGCCAATAGATCAGCAGACAGCCTTACATTATGTTACTTATTTATACCAAGCATTTTGACATACACCGCATGACATTTATCAGAAAATTCTTCACTTAGTATCAAAGCAGTGTTAAGTCCAGTTGACAATTACCCTTCTGCCTTAAAAGTAATCATCTTTTAATTGTGCTGGCTTGCTTACAATTATTTGTCAAAATAGTGTTCAAGAATTGAATCAAATAAAGCAGCACAAAGAGCCATATGTAAATTAGAATGTTTTAATTTATGAGCCTAAACAAAGTGAAAAGTCAATCAAAAATGAAGCTTAAAACAAATGGCATCCAAATGGTTTAAAGTCTTATCTTCCAGAAGAGGACATTTAAATCAGTTCCACTGCTTGTGTACTTCTATGCATATAACTTCATCCACATGCTGATTTAGAGTTACACAGTTTGGAAAGCATCTTGGATGCCTATGTCTGTATCACTTCTATCAATCAATATCTTGTAACAGGGATTTAAGAAATTTGAGCGATTGCTTATGCAACAAACAAACCAAAAATGCATAGTTTCTTTTGGATACACAGAACTGAACTGCAGTTTGAGTAATTTTAAAATGACAATTTAAAAAAATATTTACAATGTTTTGCATCCAGTGCTAGGGAGCTAGCTTTATTGCAATCCATGTAATTCATAAGTTTCTTGGTTTTATATGACTTAAGTCTTCATAGGTTGATGATTCTCCAAGAATGTGTTCAGTTCTTGCTGGCTTTTTGCTTTGAAAGAGGAGTATAAGTTTTTTAGCCAGGTGTTATTAACTATTGGACCTTGAGTTTTCCATGTTCATCTGAGAGCTCACTAAAGACACACTTCCAAAAGATACAGAATTTTCAGTCAGGATACTAGTAAAGGCTGTTCTGCTGTGGTCGATCTAGACTGCATGAGTGCCCAAATAGATCCCCTGGATTTTTTTTTTCTCACTTGTAAAGAACAAGTTTGCTTAGAAAAAAGCTTTCTAAATTCCCAAGGAGATTTCTTGAAACCTATGGCATCGTTCCCCCATCAACAACTGCTGCTGCAAAAGGTGACCTCAGTTATCAAAGCCACATTTTACAAACATGTTTTTTTATCTCTAGGTATACACATTTATAATGATTTCTCCTTTCCCTTGGTTTTATCAAGGCTTTGTCTCCAGTTTGGTCTTTTTATCATATCCTTAACTTTCTGCAGATATTTCACTACTGCCTGTGGTCTCTGTACATAATATGTGATTTATTCTGATCAGTGAGTCAGAGGTTCTGCTTAGGGAGGTCAGATTCTAGGTAAGCATTTGTCTCTCCTTAGTACTAGTTGTCCAAAATTGTCATCGTAGTTGATTATGCTACCAGCTAGACAGTAGCAGTGGATGTTATTCCTGACATTGCTCAAACTTAAAACGAGTGTTTTGATGGTGCACAGTCATGAATTGCCAGCCTTACCTTCTTCCAGGAGTTACTGCAATGGGAAAGAACTGAACAATGTGGAACAAAGTTTCCTAGTGTTTCCATTGCTCATAATCAGGAAGTTAAATTCCTTGCCACGCCTGGGAAGCCGCTTGGCTTTCAGCAGCAAAAGAACAGCAGCTGCAGCATTGCTCTGTGGATAGAGGGCAATAAATAAACTGGTTTTGTTTTTTTCTATCTTCTCCAATTTTGCAATTATAAGACAAGCCCTCTTTTATTTCTCTTCGTCTTACTTTTTCCCATCATACTAGTAAGCTAATTGAGCAAAAAGCAACAGTTGCCTGCATTTCACTCTTCACATGCTGGCTTTCTCCTCTTTTCTATTTAGCAGCTGATTTCACAGGCAGCCCCATTTTTCTATGTTTAATTGAATAGACT
The DNA here is from genome assembly GCA_013400515.1 of Erpornis zantholeuca. NCBI lineage: Eukaryota > Metazoa > Chordata > Aves > Passeriformes > Timaliidae > Erpornis > Erpornis zantholeuca. The sequence goes on from VZTN01028524.1 coordinate 18,226, forward strand.
ACTTGGAGTGGAAGCTTTGGCCACAACAGTCGTAAGTTTTTGATATTGACCCTGAAAGCTATCCAGCACATACTGTTATTGGCATGTAAACCCCAGCTGGGGCCAGCTGCTTCCTCAGATGTTCAGGCATTGGGAGGCCATTCAGGACCCTTGGAGTCACTTGGTGTTCCACATTCCCTCCGGGGTCTCAGCTGCTGTTTCTAAAGACAGAAATGCAGAAAGACTTCAGCTTCCAAGCCTTTCTAGTTCGCAGCCCCTTTGCCAATACTTGTACACAAGACTGAACACATCATCTGTGCACGCTTTCATTCTGGAATAAAGGGCTGTTCAGTTTGTACACGAAGCAAGTTTACAGATCACGTGCTCAGTATGGCTTATGCTGTATTGCTACCTCTCCGTCCTCACAGAGGAGAAGCAGATAATGTGGGATAGGAGCTGTATTCAGTTGGCAGGAGTCCCAGGAAATGCCTACAAACTTCTGGATCTTAGCATAATTGTAGGACACAAGCTATTTTTGCATTTTTCTAAAATGATTTTGCCCCTTTTGTTCCAATTAATAACCAAAAAAATTTCTAGTTTTACAGGTAGAAAACAATATCCTATGCAGTCATTCCAGCTGTCATTATTATTAGTGTATAGACTTGAAGTTTCACCAGTGGTCTCATTCATGTCAATCAGAGGTGGGAAATGACTTTTTGACAGTAAATCTCTGGCAGTAGTACAGTCAGATCAGAAGCATGTGGGATGCCATAGAAACCCATTTGAGATCATTTGCTAAACAAATGTTTAAAGTTTTTATTTAAGTCCTAAAATTTAAATTGTCAATACTTCTTAGTGAAAGATTTCATATTGAGTCTCAGGAAATAATGACTTGAAATTTTGCTTTTCTAATGATGTGCCTAACTTTCTTTCCTGCTTTACTTATTTACTCCTTTCACCTAACAGAAGTATTTCTTGCATGACACCCACCAATTCTATTGGCTCAGGTGCTTCCCCAGACTTAAAACAGTTGTCCGATGGATTTGGAAATCTGCACAACTTTTAAGAAGGTTTTGGGTTGTCATGGCTGCAAGGGTTATACAGAAGGGACTTCCACAGGAACTACAGCAAGTTGCACAGCTCATGTGATGCCTTATCTTTGCAGCATGCAGTGAAGATTAGGACCAAATTGTGTTCCCTAGCCAAGTACGAAATTTTAGTATCTTCATCACACTATGGAGATTGCACGACAACCACTTCACTACAAAATCATCTTTTCCTTGCCTGAGCTTCAGGCTCTCTCTGCTCATTTGAAAGGCTGTCAGAAGGCTTTTTACAATACACTTACTAAGACAATTTAGTAAGTGGATGGGAAAAGAAAAGGTAGTTTTCTGTGCTGGGATGAATATGCAACTGATAGCCATGTTTTCTATAAAATGAACTGTTATAAATGATGGAATTGTCTATGTTTTTTCTGTGATTGATGACTTTCATGTGAAATTGTGAGTGGTGTGTTTACAATGGAAGGTTTATTTTCTGTTCACCAAACACAAGACATGTGCCTTAAAAAGAAAATGTTGGTCTGAAATGTAGTCCCCTGTCTTGTTTCAGAAGCAGGAGGGGCCAAATGCTACACAGAAACAAAAGAATTGTTTTACCTATATTGGAAGTTTCTTTCTGCTATCGTAAACCCTAAACCAAAAATACTGCTATCCCTTAACATATATGTATGCATTGTGACTATTGTATCTGTTTGTGATAAAAGTTAATTGAAAAACTAAGTAGGAAAAAGTGGTATCTTTGATCAGATGAGCTGGTACAACTGGAAAAGCCAGACAAGGTTTTAGACACACACATTCCTCAAACCAGCTGAAGTAGTTTTTTGCTAGCAACATGAGTTGGCTTAAAAATACTTTCTTCTCATTAGAACTTGGCTTTCTCTTATGTATTCAGACAATCATGGCTACAAAATGTTATGCAGTCCATGAGTTCTTTCTTGTGACTGGTTTTGAACATACAGCTTTTAGTTAAATGGGTTATTTTTTTTCCCTTTTGCATTAGAGAAAATTGTAGAGGTATGAGTCCTTCTTACTCTCCCCATGCTGTTTACCACAATAAACCTTAACCATGGTTGCAATTATTGAATCGTCTTAAATTTTTACATGCATTCCTACGTGTACAAAATTAAACTGTGATTTGTGGTCAATCTACCTAAAAAGTTAACGTAACAGAAATACATTTATTGCCACTTTTTAATATCCTTATCTTATAGTTGCAAAGAAATGGGGATTTATTACATTCGGCTTGGTTAAGAACTAAGTTTTAAATTTTCCTAAATTCATTTTTGGGTGATTTTTTTTTTTTTAGTTCTGATATGGTAATACCAACAAGTAAGAAACCATATACAGAAATAAAACAATAAAAAGAACTAATTTAATTAGAAGTATGTACACAAATCTGTACTTACAGATAAACATAAAAAGTTTGGAAAAAGGTTGAACAATTATGCAGAAGCAGTAATGCAGATTTAGTTACTTGAGAGTGTGTTCTAAATTGGATGACCTCTGAAGGTACCTTCCAGGCTTGTAATCTTAAAGAATGAAATGCATCATTAAAATGTTTAGACCTCCCTGCACATGCATTAGTCTAAGTAACTTATGAATATTTACAATTTACTAGTCTCTCCCTTTCAAATTGCAAAGAAATTGAATACATAGCAGTGGTATTAGTATAGTACCTTTCTTCCTTCAAATCATATATGAGTGCAACAGAAGTAGAACAATAACTCCTCTTGTTCTTTCTCTTCTCTTCTCTTCTTCATTTTATCTTTTCTAATTGTCTTTTACTCTGTGACTTGCTTCTTCTCTCCTTTCAAGGAATTTATCTGAGAAAACTTTTTTGCATGGAAAATAATACTGCATGTGCTAACATGTCCATTTGTACAGTAATTTATATATCAGCCTGATTCCTTTTGTAGAATATTTTCTTCTCTTTATACTACATTGCTTTGTAAGGAGTGTTAACTACAGTGAAAAGACTTCTTTTAATCTAGAACAATCATGGCTATGGAAAGATTAATGGCATTTTAATGTCTGCATATTGATTTAACAATATCACTAGAAAATCTGATATAACTATTCCCATAGAAATAGTCAAATACTTCAACATAGACAAAACCTTTCTCTGTTTTGGGATTGTTTGGATCAGCTAGCTTTAGAAACCTAGTCATACCTGAGAACCAGTATAAGACTGAATTTGTTTTCATTAATGTTAAATAAATGAATATTTCAGTAGATATTTGTGGGTGTATTTGTCTGCAACCAAAAAAGAAAAGAAAAAAATCTAAGTATTTAGATTACTTATTAGAATCAAGGAGACCCTTACGGGAGATTAAAATGAAGTTTTGAAGCATCAAGCTTTGGCTATAGGTAAATTCAGATAGTGTACATTTAGGTGCTTTCAAAGTCCATTTCTAATTTTAATGCTCTTCTAAATCAGTTTCACAGTGAGCTGTGCTGTTTATTTTTCTTTTTTAACTGTTGAGTAATTGGGGAGGAGCTGTTTTCCATCAACTGTATATGTGCTACCGAACCCTCTGCCAAAATCCTAGGAAGGAAGAAAACTTCTAGGCTGCATATAAACTTCACAGCCAAAAATCCACCTGTGTGGGTTGTGTATCCATGTCCTCCAGCCCATGGCTCTTTGACCTTTGTGAAGTGAAGGACTTTTTTTGTTTTGTTTTGTTTTTTTAATCCACAGACAAGCTTATGAAGATATTATACTGCCTTCACTTGCAACCAAATTAAATTAGTTTAAAATTTATATGTCACTTTAATACTCTACTTTTTGTCCCATTTTCTTGTTTGATTGACTGGGAATCCACAATTAGTATATTCAGATTTTTTATTACTCAACTTTTGTTTTTTCCTCAGACTGTCTTTTGATGATTTGTGATCTTCTTGAAGAATCTGAGAGCCACTAATCTTCAAGGACTCTTGTCATCCATAGAAAGAGAGGCTGAGGAAGGCTCTGTGAGTTGTCTACTCTTGAGGCACTGAGGGGACAATGGGTTGGGAGCCACTGTGGCAGCCTCATGGACCTTTTCTTTCTCTAGTGAGCTCCCATATGGGAGGGCAGGCTGCAAAAAGATGTCAAAATAGGTCCAAAAGTAATCTGAGTACCTGTCGGGGCCTGGTCAGCCCCTGTCTCTGGTTCCCTCCTTAGTGATCTTCTTTTTCAATTCTTCATGTTAGAAAAATGAAGCAAGACTTTTCTCTGCTGCTTCAAGGATTGTTTATTTTTTCTTATCAAAGTTCAGAAGCACAGGCTATGCTGTGGCTTCCAGGAGTACAATGGCAAAATGGGAAATGGCTACCCGAAACAGGTAGCTTTTATATCTTTTATCAGCCAGTTAGCAAGTTTTATGTATTCTATTTTGTCTTTAAAACCAGT
>VZTN01028524.1:27493-63182 GCA_013400515.1 Erpornis zantholeuca
ATTGGTTTTTTTTTTTTTTTTTTTTTTTTTTTTTCTCTGTATTCAATTTTTGCTATGTACTGTTCACTTGATTTGCTAAACAGCTAAATGTTTTTAAAAATGTGTGTATTATACTTAAATATGTTTTTTCCATGAGCTTATTCCACTGGTCACTCCATATACTGTGCTAAATATTTGATCGTTGTCTAAATTTCAATTGAATAGTAGGTCAAGACAAAAGTTGAAGTACCACTTAACTGTTTTTAGATGGCAGACTTCATTTTTATGTAGATTTTTCTGGGTATGGGTATGAATAAAATGTATGAATAAAATGAAGAAAATGACACTAATTGTGTTTCAGCTTTTCAGAGCACTAAATAAATAGAGCTTGTATGGTGATTCTCTTCAGGTCTGTACAAACATACAGACCTAACCTCAGGATGCAAATTCTGTAAGGGGATAATTTTTGAAAGCAGTATTTTAACTTCTACTCATGCAATTACCAAATTGTTCACATGGCATTTAATGGGTTTTTTTTAAAGATATGAACAAAATTCACATTCTTTGTACCAAAAGGACTTGTTCCTTTATTGAGCAGATTTTTATACCATATGGAAGAGCAACATCTTCTCGTTACTTTAAAGTTAGGCCTTTGCTTTACCAAATATTATGTGCCCCTGGGACAGGAAGAAAGCCTGTGCAACAGGTTTCTGCACCCTTGCTGGCGTGTTCAGACAAATTAACTTGTCATGACGAGTTGTGCTTGGTCTTCCCAAGTGGAGCTAGGGGGGTGTGGAGTTCTGTAACAACACCTCACTTTTTCTCACTGGATGTCTTTGATTTGTAGCTATTTGAATGGATTTCTCTTTATACACGTGATTCTCCCTTTCCAATCTCTGCACTTGCAGAGACCTCGTGTAATGTAAGCCTACACCCTTCTCCTTGCTGTAGGTACAGCCAAAACAGAAAGCTGTTTAAATCTCCCTGGCAAAGGCTCTCCTCAGTCTCACCCACACTGGATGCACATACATGGTCTCCTGGCTGTCAGACCCATCTGTCAGGATGGCGTGGTGCCCGTCCTCAGCCTTGTGAGATAGATTCACTGCAGTACAGACACAAGCATTGGGTTTAGGGCCGGCATTCTTTACAGCGTGGCAAATAATGTCTATTATATGGGAAATAACACCTTTGGGCTATTAGCAGTGCCATATGTTTATTTAGCCTACGTGTGTTGTGTAGATACATGCCATGGGATATGTGGATACAAAAGACATGAGTCAAAATATTTGCACCTGGAAGCATAAAAGTAGACTCCTATGTATGTATGTCTGTGTAGAGACATATATACATATACATATATATGTGTGCGTGTGTGTCCTTGTTTTCAAAGAGCAGAACACCCTGTAGTCAGTCCCCTAAATGAAAACTGACACACACTCACACCTTCTAAAAACCAAACCACTTGCAAATATGCACTTAAGAGACATCCAGCATGGGGTTTTTTTTAGCAAGAGGCTCTCCTTTAGCCTCATGCTTTTGTTGGTTATTTCTGGTACTGCTCTGGATAAGACAATGCCATATGGAAGTGAGAGTTTGAAGAAACAGGCTCCTGAGCGCAGTCAGGCAATGCACCAATGCCTATGGAGAGCATGGCATTTACTTGCTGTGGAATTGCTTCTGGAGCATCACTTCAGGAGCACACAGGCTGATTCACGCTGTCTTTTTCAAATAATGGACCCTGGGGCTCCAGCAAAGTTCCTCTTCAGAGTTTTGTGTACAGCTGCTCTCTGTGCACTCTCAGTGTGAGGTCTTCTGACTCCTTGCTCTGTGGGAGGGTGGGTTAGGTTCGCTGGAGATGTGGGCTCAGCGATGGCAGTGTGCTGGCGGCAGAGCAGCGGGAGGTCTTGCTTGCATCCACGGAGCCAAACAAAGGTCCCTTTGTGGGAGTGCAGCAGCTTCAGAATATACTGTTTGTCATCAGCAATTATCTGGGTGTCATAACTGAAGATCTGCCACAACACCTACAACCCCAAAACACAGTGTGCCTCTGTCATATGGTTAATTTTTTTATTATTCATTATTACTCTAGATTCCCTTTGTAACAATGTGTCTGGGTAAAGGGGTCTATACTCCACCACATACGATGGAAGTACAAAGTTCCCCAAGCACTGTTAAATGTTGGAAAATGTGAAAGAGCAACAGAGTAAATGAAAACCTATCTCATATATCTTTCTTTGTATTCATGGTTAGACCTCATAGAGTTATGTAAGTTCTTTATTGTTTTAAAGAGTTCTTTCTGAAACACATAGAGGTCCATTTATACATTCAGTGTTCATTAGGGGTTACTTCTGAATAGAGGAGAATGTCAGTTGGTCACTGGTACTATTTTCAAAATTTTCTCTTTTCCAACATTCATTTAAAAGAAGAGGTTTATTCATTGGCTCAGTTAAATTCACCAGGGATAGCTACACAGGAGAAGGGACTGAAAGCTCCAATTCACTTTAATTTGTCTATTTGCTTACAATCTGTATTGGAATGCAGTACCAAACAGACAGAAGTATATTATGAACAAACTCGTTGAACTAAGTCCATTTGAAAATACACATTTAGTTCTGAGACCCAGCTGGTTCTGGTTCTAGTAAAAGATAGGCACAGTTATTTGTTATAAATACACCACAGAATGAAGTTTTTGTGGGCTTAGTGTTGCAGAAAGTGGAAATATAAAATTCTGTGATTCACACCACAGGGGCATTGACACATCCTCTTTGACATAGTCAGCAGGCTTCTGCTCAGATTTTGCTGTTGGACTGAACTGTTCTGATGGGGCCGACATTAAACAAATGTTAAATCTCCGTGAAGTCAGTCAGGGTTAGTGCTTGAGTGCTTTGCTGATTCATGCCATGAGAGGGCTAGCAATCTGAAGAAATGAAAACAGAAAATTAAGAAAATAGGGAAGAACAAGCATTCAGCTTAAAACTTCAGTAGATACTGCATTTAACAACACCCACTCTGTCTATAGCCAAAGGAATGACAGAAACACTTAGTATGGTATTGATTTGGCAGGGTGCAATTTTGTCCACAAATTCAACACGTAGTCAAAACCCAGGTAAACTCCAGAGTCCAGTTCACACCTTTGGGTTACCACTTATACTCTCAACTCTAGTGATCTAGAGGACTCATGGGTTTTTGCAAGGCTTGAGCTGCCACAGCTGCCACAGAAAACTTCTGAACTTAAGCTTGATCCTAAGCAATGGATTTGCTGTGTGGTCATCCATTGGCTACAGGTCTGGGGCAAAAATGTTCATCCCCAGCTGAGTTGATGCCAAAACATCCTCATCCTGCCCCCTCAACCACATGGGGCCTCTAGAGCATTCCCTTACTCCCCAGGAGTTAGGAATTAGTGAAGCCCTTACTGGGTGGGTGATCAAGTGGGCCCTTCTCAACCCGGAAAAAACAGATAGCAAATTGGCCCAGCTCTATATTTATTGGCAAAAGTCCATGCATGAACTGTCAGAATTACATAGTTTCTGCTTTCTTTTTTCCAAATACATGATCTACAAAGCAATGACATCTTAACAAAGGAAGTTAAGTGTGTGCCTCTTGTAGAATGATCTTAAATACTATGTATGTATTTATGTAAGTACCTATCTATCTATTGTCTATCTCCAAGTTTTATTTCTGTATTGTTTAATTTTTGCAAGCAGAGAATGATCAATATTTTCTATGTAACATATGTAAGCAATCATAATATTTGATACATGATCCTCTGAATGATAAATATCATATTAAATTCATTAATTATGGCCTGAAGTATAGTTACAAAATGAGATGCCCGTTTAAATAAATGAGTACTGCTGTACTTAATTTTTTATTTTATTTTTGTATTTTCCTTTGGCCAAGGAAACTTTTCGGAAATAAAAATGTGTATCAAATGTATAGCCCTTTGTCCAGTTTTCCCTTTTTTCTTCAAATTATATTACATGGTATATATTCTGTGATATATGTCCATCTAATTTAACAGCTGAAAGAGATAAGCAAGATCTCTACGCTGTGCTTAACACTGTTAACAATATTCCACAGTCTGTGGAATTATCATCCCACAGAAATTTTCTCAGGATGTTAAAATAAAGGTCTTCTTGTATACAAATGAAATATTTGTAGTTGTAGAAAGACACAATAATTTCCTAAATATGCAAATTAAATAACCACTTTAGCCTTGCTTAAGGTACAGAAAAGATGGGATAAGAAGTGTCTTTGTACCTGTATGTTCCCACCGATGTTTTAGTGTCTCAGTACAGAGTTGTTACTATTAAAATTCTCCTGCATTTCTCTTCAGCCCTTCAAAAGACAGAGCCAGAGAACTTGTTGCATTACCCCAGCTTGGAGCAAGTTGGGGAAGGACCAAAGAACTCGAAAGATCCTTTGATTGAAAGGTTTCCTCCTGTTCTGTTAACTTCCAGTTGATTTGTTCTCTTCATCTTTTATAGTTATGCAGCAAGTTATTCCTCTGTACCTCAGTTACCATAGTTACTCTTTCCCTGACTCTGTCCCTCCTCCCAAGCTAGCCATGGCCATCTCCTCACCCTTTGGGTGGAGAATCCTTGTCAATTTCCTCAGGGCACACCTTCCCCTCTGGAAAGTTCCCTCTCCCTCGGTGTGCCATTGGGTTCCCTTCCTTAGTCCCTCCTTTGTTGTTTCCCGATTGGTTACTAAGTTGTCAGTGACACCCAAATCCACCCCTGAGCCCTAGTTCCATTGGTTCCCCTGTTTTCCCTCCCCCTGTATAAAATCCCTTACACAAGCCTGCTCTTGGTTCTTTTCCTATGGACCCATCAGAGTGGGAAAGCTGTTGATACCCCAGAAAGGACCCCTCCTGCCTTCTTTGATTCCACCGTTTGGGTGCACTTCCATCAGGGAGCAGCCTGCCACCTTAGGAGAGAGCACAAGGTCTACTGTAGAGCAGCAAGCCATCCTGCCATGGAGATGTCTGCTGTGTGACGTGGTCGGGCCCTGGGCAGCCTGCACCCCGTGTTGAGAGCTGAGTTATGTCCTTCTGAAAACCTCACACTCTTCCCTTTATGAGAAATGCCTGTATTTTTGAGCCCTAAATAAAGTAAAGCCTTTAATTATTCAAACTGCGGGATTTTTTGAAGTAAAACAATTTTTTGAAGCTTTTCTGTATCAACTGAGTACTGACATTCATCACAATCAGATGTATTTGCTTCCTTACTACTGGACTGAATGTGATTCTTTGTTTAAGCTTTTGTAGTGAGAGTATTTGTTTTGGGAGGTTTGTTCCCTTTGGTAAGGGTGCTTACCCATACCCACTGACTTCACTACTGAATTCCCTGGGCTATGCCAGTCGTTTGGAACTGCACACTGCACAGGAGGGAGGGAGGGAAGGAAGGAAGGAAGGAGGGAAGGAAGGAAGGAAGGAGGGAAGGAAGGAAGGAAGGAGGGAAGGAAGGAAGGAAGGAGGGAAGGAAGGAAGGAAGGAGGGAAGGAAGGAAGGAAGGAGGGAAGGAAGGAAGGAAGGAGGGAAGGAAGGAAGGAAGGAGGGAAGGAAGGAAGGAAGGAGGGAAGGAAGGAAGGAAGGAGGGAAGGAAGGAAGGAAGGAGGGAAGGAAGGAAGGAAGGAAGGAAGGAAAGAAAAAAAAAGAAAGAAAGAAAGAAAGGAAGGAAGGAAGGAAAGCCACCTTCATGCTTCACACTGCTATGTCTGCACTGGCATGGTCCTTGGGAGCAAGCAAGGAGAAAAATAAAGACATAGACTGTGGTCACCAGTTGTGCTATTAGAAGACAATCTAATAGCAGAATATCTGTGTATCATAAAGTTCAGGACTTTATTTACTGCCTTATCTCTCAAATTGTGGGGTAATTTTGTGTTTATGCAAAATGGTTCTAAATGTAAAATGAGTGCAAACTTCTAATCAGTATTTTCCTGGAAGCTTGTACAAGACAAAAATATAATTCATACCCTCAGAACATAAGTACTCCTAGCCTTTAAATGCTGTCATCTGCACTGCCTTGATGTCAATTCAGAAGTCACTGTCTTCAGGAAAGCCCAGAAGCATAACCTGAAAATCCAATAATTTCTGAGTGTGCACTCCCGAGTCTAGCAGCATAGTGAAAAGACAAGAATTAGCTCAGCCACATAGATTGACATACCTGCTGTGTTCTTTGCCACAGGCAAGGCCAAGTTAATTACACCCATGGAAAGGTGAGCTTCTGCTGATACATGAGGACAGAACACACATGTCTAAACTATCATTAACACAGGTTTGAAAGAGGCATTTATTGCTGGCAGGGTCTGACTAAATAGATGGAATGCATTCCTCCAGAATTAGCTTTGTCACCTTCCCTACAAGTTGTTGACACGCTTTGAATTTTAACAAAATAAATGATTAAGAAGAATTTCTATACAGTGCAACAGGAATGAAGATTGCTGAAAGTCAGCAGAAAAGAGAAAAGGTGGCAGACAAAATCACCATTTTCTCATTTTTATCCTAGCTTGATAATTGGATAAGAAATAAGCCTGGCAAAATACCTGTTCCTTTAGACATTGAGACAACCTTTGTGCTGATAAAAAGGGTGATCTAAATTATGACATTGACAGAAATGAATCAAAGAATTCATGATTAAATGTAAAACCTGCAATTTATGACTACTAGTAATCTTCAGTGCTATTAAAAAAGGTAATAGCAGGTCCTGGCAGACAGGGTTAGAAAGGGCAGGGCGAGATTATTACAGTCAAGAAGGGAGGTTGTTGCTATGTAAAAGCAGCATATCAAGGAAAAATGCAAACTGAGGTGCCTTCGTCATTTTATCATCTTTAGAGAGTCTAATTAAAGAAAAAACCTATAACATGCAGGTTTCTTTGATACAGCAAGGACTGTTTCAACTTCAGAGAAAAACCCCCACAATGTTATGAAGATGGTATATGAGGTATTTTTATGTGTGACATTCTTACTCTTTGTTGTTATTATTTTAAAAGTATCATGAGAGTAGCTGTCTTTGCAGAATGGCAGACAAGCATGCCATCCAGCTCTGAAGATCACAAAGTTTCTTTTCTTCAGGAATGTGGAGTTCCTGGAATGGGATATCCAATTGGAGCTCAGAGAGGTCAGACAGCCTCTGACTTTCTGCAGCAGACTGAGCTCCTCACCTCTGCTGTCCCTGTAGTCTTCTCTACTCATTTTGAATAGAGCTGAAAAGCACATATTTTGGGGAGGGCTCATCTAGAGACACTTATGAACTATTACTTCAATAATATTTTTGGTGTGGTTTTTGCTTTTCAGTAAATTCACTGAGCTAAATACGCTATATGTATATCTAACAAACAATCCTGATACAGAATGAGGAGTTACTGATAGATTTCAGCAGCTTCCACAACTGGTATGATGACATGCGAATATTGCAAGGAAAAGGAAAAGGGAAAAAAGATGTGACTTTTTATCATCCTGCCGTTTGTGTAAACAGGCTGTGAATGGTCTGGCTCAGCATGTAAGCAGCCAGTGACTTCTTTCCTTTATTGCTCCTCTCAGGTACTTCTCGTCCATGTCTTATCAAGACAGTAAAATATCAGTTACTTTATTTCTTTTTCACAAAAATCAGTCTCTCAACAAGATTCATCAACCTACACACAAATAATTTTAAGAGTGTGGCTTTAAAAAGTCTGCTGGAAAAAAGGGTAACTTTTGGAATCTGGGCCATTACATTTTCTAAATTGTATTTTGCAGCTTAACATATTTTGCAGTGAGTCACAGCATAATATCCATTGGTTGCTTGATTTGTATTCTAAAGTCAGTGTGAACCAAAGTTTCTACTCCAATATTACTCTTAGGCAAGTATTTCCAAAACAATCATAAATGCTGATATGGGTGGCCACTTATTTTTTGTCACTGTATCTCTGTTTTAAAGTATGAACTTGAAATGCATGCATGATCACCTGTTCTGTGTTCTCTGTATTTCTCTTCAGTGATCAGTTGTGACAAATTACAGATTGTCTGATAGAAAATTTAAGTGTTAGTATTTCAGAGAATTCTTTTTTCCTTACCTGATACCCTCAGGCTCTTTCTAAGGGAATCAGTCAACTGTTGAGACAGGTAACTGGAATCACAGTGATTAGTGAATCAATTTTTGTGGCAACTTTTTTACTTTAAAACAAATATTGAAAGTAGTCTGGGCTTCTTTCTCATAGTGAAGGAATTTCTTTCTGTTTGTGATTTCCTGCCATAAGAGATTTCTTGCAGATAATGGTTTTCAAAGAATGTAATTGCTTGTGCAATTTGAGACGATAACTTACTAGTTTTTATTTCCTGTCCCAGCCAAGAACAATAAGGAAAGCTTAGCAGAAACCTAGCAAATTATGGACTGCTTTATCCTTCTGCTGCTGCAAAACAAAAATGTTAACATAGTATAACTTATATCAACTCAGTCAAAATGATGTTTTTAGTCACTGACCTGCTTTCCTTATCTTGCATGTTACATATTCTCAGAACACTTCAGATCACTGGCTGGAGCTTTATGTAGTGATGGAATTTCTAGAACAATGCTTTTGGTCAGACTGACACACAGAGCCATGTGCCAGATGTCAAGCTTCAAGACAAGGCTTCTGGTTTACATTATGTTTCTGTCAGTCACACACACTGGAATAAGATTTTTACCTGTATGGTCAATATATGCATTGTCAGCTCTATAAATATACTATATGTTGTTATTTTCATACAGGTAAACCCTAAGTGTTTTTGTAATCAAAGCCTGTGCTGCCCTCAGTCTGAGGTACTGCTGTTCAGTGAATAGTTTTACAGGTCTACTCCTGGAAAATCAAAGAGACTTATGAAGAGGAATTGCTCACAGATTTCACTTCTGCATTAGGGTTTCATGTGAGTTGTGTGTCAGTTCTTTGGTACTTCATTAATATTCAAAAACATTTATACAATAAATTATGGCCTCTAAACATTTTATATTAAATGTTAATATAATCAAACATCTAACACTTTTTCCCTACAGATACTACCCTACAAACATACTGTTATACTTAATGGAGTGTTTTATTATGATGATAGTAATTTCCTAAAGGTATGCTGGTATTATTAATACGCATTTATATTCCAGACATATAAAGAAGATCTTAGTTGGTTAATAATAAGGAATTAATATTAAACTCGCCAAGACTCAATTTTTATTTTCAAAGCTGTCTTAGGAATAAAAAATTATTCAAGTAGAAAAACAGAAGCGGTGTTAATAGCAGCAACTATAAGACAAATTGAAGGAAAAAATGAACAGACAAAATTGCAGAAAGAATCAAATATTCATGTAAGCTTTGTTTTGTTAGGGTTAAGTACTTTCTATCAGCAATCCTGAGAACTAGAGACTGGTGAAATGTACACGTTAACAGTAGGGTTTTTCACTTACACAGCTTTCTGGTTTAAAATTCTTTAGAAATACAAACTGTAAAGATATTATTACACAATTTTAGATTTTGAGGCAGTGTTTTTATGTTCTTATTATCAGAAAAATGTCTTATGAGTGTGGGAACTACATATCAGCGTTTGATTTCCACTGTGTTTACAGTTTGGTGGTATGGAGCCTCTATGATGTTTTCTTCTCAGTGGAAATCACAAAAGATGTGAGGAAGGAAATCTTTCCTTTTCCATTTTTGTTTTTGGTTTTGAGTCTTTTATTTCCTTCCCAAATAGCTTCCTCCTGTTCCTCACAAAATATTTTCTGTAAATTTCCTTTCCCACTAGACATGTGGCAGAGAATCTGCTGTCATCAGCCCATTAGCTTTTCCTTTCTGCTGGACCTCATAGCTTCCTGTCTCCACATCATTCCACTGCTGTCTCTACACACTCACTAAAGGGAGAAGCTGCGAGGGAAAACGGGGATTTTCCACTCCCCACATAGTCCTGAAGGAGGCAGGACAACATGTGGAACTGCATGACCAGCTGGTAGGGGTTTTTCTGTTTGAGCCCTGAAATTTTGTACCCAAGGGGAGGAGACGGTGAGAAACTCGAGTAATTTGTTGAGGGACAAAACCACCCTAGCAGGGGAAACAGTTGTCTTTGGCTCATTTTCCAGAGGGTTCAGCAGAAACAGGGAAGGTGTCAACCAGGAGTTTGTCCAAGTCCTAAACAGATTTACTGAGGGGTCTGAAAGTTCAGAATTATGACACCCTCCCAGTGGACCTGGCCTAATTGTAGCCTGGGTTTGTATCAATTACCATACCCACAACAGAGGCAGGCATGATGTGCATTCTGCATAAAGGGAACTAACAGCTGCCTGCATTCATATTAGGGCTCCTCCCTAGAGAATTATCCCATCCTTCTATTCAAAAAGACAGTAATATGTTATACTCATTATAGGTGAAAAACTTGCTGGTAAGCGTAATACAGTGTGTGAATCACTGAATATAAAATAAGTTTGCAAATGATGTTTTAGAAGAATTTCTACATTAAAGCATTGCTTTCTAAATCCCCATCTTTGAGGTCATCCACATTTCCCAGAGAAAGCTGTGGGGTTGGAGTCTTTTTCCCTCTGTGGTGACTCTGTTACACTAAGAGAATTCAGTGGCCCACCTCTAAATGACCTGTATGGAGTGAAGTTTTCATATGTGTCTCTCTCTTCTGCTCACTGCCCTGCCTGTGGCATTGTATTGGGTTTGTGTTCCAGGGTTTTGGTAGTAGGGGAGGGCTACAGGGGTGGCTTCTTTTAGAAGTTGCCACAGACTTCCCCCATGTCTGACAGAGCCAATGCCAGGTGGCTCCAGGATGAACCTGCCAGGATGAACCTCTAAAAAGGGAGAAAAGCTGCTGTGTAATACTAGCAGGAGAATGAGAGAAGTGAGAATATGTGAGAGAAACAGCTCTGCAGACGTCCAGATTAGGGGAGGAGGTGCTACAGATACTGGAGCTGAGGTTCCCTTGCAGTCTGTGGTGAGGCAGCTGTGCCCCTGCAGCCAGTGGAGATCCCTGGTGGAGCAGAGGTCCACCTGGAGCCCATGGAGGATCCCACACTAGAGTAAGTGAGTGCCTGAGGGAGGGTGTGAGCTCATGAGAAGCCTGTGCTGGAGCTGGCTCCTTGTAGGACCTGTGGACCCCTGGAGAAAGGAGCCCATGCTGGAGCAGGTTTGGTGACAGGACTTGTGACCCCATGGGGGACTGACACTGGAGTAGTCTGTTCCTGAAGGATTGCACCACATGGAAGATACCCTACATTAGAGAAGTTCCTGAAGAACTGCAGCCCATGGGAAGAACTCACACTGGAGAAGTTCATGGAGGACTGTCTCCTGTGCAAGGGACCCCATTCCAGAGCAATGGAGCAGTGTGAGGAGTCCTAGCCCTGAGGAGGAAGGAGCAGCAGAGACAATGTGATGAACTGACCTCAGCCCCCATTCCCTGTCCCCTTGTGGCAATGATGAGAGGAAGCAGAGAAATCAGGAGCAAATTTAAGCCAGGGACAAAGCCAGGGGTGGCGGGAAGGTGTTTTTAATTTGGTTTTATATCTTATTATTGTATTGGTAACAAATTAAACTAGTTCCCTCTAGTCAAGTCTGTTTTGCCTGTGGTGGTAATTTGTGAGTGATTTCTTCCTGTCCTTATCTTGACCAACTTGAGCCTTTGGTTTTATTTTTCCTTTCCTGTCCAGCTGAGAAGGGGAGTGATAGTGTGACTTTGATGGGCACTTGATGCGCAGCCAATGCCAGGTCGTGGTCTCTGTGGCCAGCACTCTCTGAGGGTGGCAACAGCCTCCCAAGGGACCAACAAGGATGTGGCTTCTGAATGAGGGGGTGCAGAAGAGCATTTGTTAGCAGAGAGGCATTTTGTGTCATCATGGTCAGGAGAAGGAGCGTAGTACAAACTGGCTTGCATTGCACACACAAAACATTGCAGTCAAAGGTGCAGATTAGACTCTATTAATTTTACAATGTGTTAATCCAAAATATGTTAATCCAAACTCTAATTCCCAGTCTGCTGAGACAAGAATTGAATTTCAATTCCATAGCTAGACAAGTGAAGATGGGAACTGTTGGAAACGTTTATCAACATCACAAAATACACACCACTATTCAAATTAATGTTGCATACTTCGTAGTAAAGTGTCCCAGTTCCCTCAATATTACACAACCTTTCTGGGATAGGAATCTTCAGCAACAGCATCTTGGTGAGCTGCTGTGCAAGACAAATAGCTGATTCCTCCTGAATCTTTTGTAGATTTCTAATGTTTGTGGTGACCAAAAGCCACTTTAGCCCCCTTCCCAAGGGCTCTTGAAAGCTGTCTGGGGGAGGCAAGCTGCATACCTTCCAGGGCCGTCAGAGGCAGGGCAGCATTCCTCTGCTCCCAGCCCTCACCCATCTGTCCCCCATCAGCTGGGGGATACTAAAATAAATCGGGAGTGGGCTGATGCACAAGCTGTATTACAGAAGGTATGTCCTCCACAGGAAATGTGTAAACAAATATTTGAAAGATCTAAAAATATGAACAAAGATGCCTCTGCAGCAAACAATGAACCTTGACAAGTCTGCAGCACATGTCCTACCTACAGTTGTTAGGTAGCAAAGTTAAATTGCTAAATGAAATTAGTTTTAAGTAGCCAAAGCTGTAGGATCTTCAAGCACACTAACTCATATCCTGTCGCTCTTGCTCTGTCCAAGAGCTGATGTTTATGACTCTTTTCCCTTGTGCTGAATCTCTGCCCAGTTACTTGTCATTAACAGCCTCTGCTCTCTTAGAGCCATATTTCCTCACCCTGGCCAGAGATCTGCATGTAAGGAGTGAAGTCACTCTCAGCCATTACTGGTCTCTGTGGCACACAGCCCTTCATATTTCTCTACCCCAAATTCTTATTTTACACTACTGCTCTCTGCCTTTGCTATGCAAGCTAGTCCTTTATCTGTGCAAATAATTTGCCCTTGCAATATTTAATTATCTACTTTGTAAAGAGATTTTTAGCAAGCTTTTTAAAGTGGTTGTAAGGCAAAAGGCCTCTAAAAGACCAGGCAAAAAAGCAGCAGAGTTTCTCAGCAATACTTTTCAAAAGAAGTCTGATTTGTCAAAGATACACTCCTTCCTGTGCCTTTCTGTGAATTATCTCCACCTAAAGTCTAACTTCTGGGGGTTTCTTGAGTTTCACTCTAACCAGTACTTCGTCTTCTTCTCTTCATTCTCATATGCCTCCTTGGCAATGAAGAACTGAAATTTAATGATGTTTTAGGGTTTTGTTTGCGTGGTCACAGCCATGTAAATGCCTAAATAATACTTTTCCTCTGTTAAAATTTGATGTTTCATTTTTTAAAGGTTTCTTTTAGCAGCTGGAAAGCAATAGGATCCGAACCCTCATATTACATAACCTTAGCCATTCCAGCTACCAGTTTTCCCAATTAAAAGGAACTTCACCCCTCATGAAAATTTGATTTCAGGGCTTCCTCTCATCTTTTTCAGCATGGACAATTCTGGATCAGTCCTCCTCTGCTGTTCCCATTGCTCTACTGCATCTCCTTTCCTCAGCTGTTTATACCTCTTTTGCAGAGAACCCATGAGGAGCACCAGGAGAATGTGTTCTCACAGCACTGCTGCTTCTCTAAATTTTTATGAATGCTTTGCACTCCTACAACATCAGATTTACTCAGCATAGCCCACACCACCACCAAAGGGCATGGGAAAACTAGATACTTGGTCTCCTGCCTTCAGAAAACTGGATAAAGTTTTCATTTGTTGCTTTTTAAAAAGAGGTCAGATTGATAACTACAACAACAGCTTAGTTTCCCTTTCTCTTCTCTAAAGTGTGTTTCATGAGTTATTTCTCTCCCTGTGAGAAAAACTTCCTTCATGGAAAAATTCCTGTCTCTGTGGTTGACCATTACACCTTCTATTTCTAGTTGCCACTTCTTGACCTTTTGATCTATATCACAATTATAATATTACTTTTGGTTACTGCTTCGATCTCCTGTCTTGATGTGTCACTTTTCTCAATATTGATTTTTCGTCTTCTGAGAAATTAATGTGCATCCAAGGGAATATATTTTTATAATGAACATTTATATCTATATGTATGTATCATTTAATAATATTAATCCCTCTGTAAATTAGTGGCTTATAACCGGGTAAAACATAGAGTAGTTTCAGGTGCTTACATCACCCAGGCAGAAGTCACAGAAAACCAGTTACAGTTCAGTCTGTGGTTCTGCCTGACCACTCCTGTGGGATGCTAAAAGAAACAAAATGGTTTTTTATTTCTTCACGTTGGTTATAATTGCTGTTGTGGTGGATAATCAGTCTCTGCAGGCCTGCCTCTCTCATTCCCTTCTGTGATTGATGGAAGAAGCAAGTGAGATCAGGGAATTCCTGGAGCTGTTAAAGGATGTACAGGTCTATGCTGGGACACATGTTCCTTGGTTTTGCTTGGCAGATTACCTTTTGAGAACTATAATGACATACTATCTCACATCACCTTCACAAGTTTGCCTAACAAGTCACAATAAAATACAAAGTAATTCCTCCCATAATCAAGTGTGACCATGGCTGCCACAGATTAAGATTTTATCATAGCTGTATCATGTTTGACAATGTTTAACAATGTTTATTACATCATAGGTGAGGATGATTACCATGTTCCTCTCTGATGGAGAACCATTGGTCTTGATTGCTTTGTGATACAACACAGTTTAAGTCTTCCTTGCCTTGGCTCCATGGGCTCTTAAAAGCTATAGAGACAGTGATCTGAGTGGAGGTGGGACAGTCAGGACTGTCACTGTGACCTTAACAAATCACTGGGAATTTTTTTTTATGCTCACAGTAGATAGTACAGATTGATTTTCTGTTTGATTAATCAATTGACATTTGCTGTGTCATAACCTAACTGCTTGAATATGTAACATGCTTTCTTACTGTCTCAATAAGGGTACTTGTGTTTGAGCACAACATGTGAGCTTTTTGTGATCTGTTAGAATTAACGAGTCTAAGATTGCTGAAGTTACTATGAATTTAAGATTCCTTAAAGGAAGATTGCTGAACCCTAGAAGCCCAAAATTAAGTAACCTTGACAGAGAAATTACAACTTTAAAACGATCTGTTAATTGATAAATAAATTGACAGAGCCTTCTAATGGTAGGCCTTTGCTCTGGCAAGGTGCTCCTGATTCATCTGCTGGGCCAAATAACAAATAATAACCTAACAAATAATAATTCAATATAATTCATTCTAGCTGGATACTTCTATTGCACTGTAAAAAAATAGATATTGTGGTCATGGTGATAGATAGAAAGTAGATTTAAATATATAAATTCTGCAAGATAGATGTACTCTAGTGTTTGGGATTATCTCCCCCTCTAGTGGCTGTTTTATGCAAAAATATGAAAACTGGGACTATCTAGCTGTACTATAATTTTAGGAGGGTTCATAGAAACTTTGAAGTCAGATAGAAGTGACTGAAGTGGACTATTTAGTTTTAATGTACTGGATTTGAGTCAAAGGGTGTTAATGTAAACCAGAATAAGATTTTAAATTCTTGATTTTCTTAAGACTTTGTCAGTAATTTGGATATCACGGAATCACAGAATCAATTTGGTTGAAAAATACCTCTGAGATCATTGAGTCCAACCTTTGAATTCAATATGTTACAGGCTAACCCATAAAACGATGAACTTTTGTGTTTGGATGTGTACAATAATGTATTTCTTTTGTCCCACTGTGAGCTTATACTTTTTTATTTGGTACTGTTCAAAATTTATCTTCAATGCTTTAAAATTTCATGGTGGGTGTTGTTGCAGGTTTTGTCCATGCTGGGTGAACAATTATTGCTGCTGGTGGTACTGAAAGGGGGAAGCTGAATGGATTTCAATACTGCCAAGGGAGGCAGCATCCATTACTGTACTTTTTGTTATCATGTCAGAAGAATCATCTGCTGTCCAAGATCAGTTCTTAAAAACATTTGGGTCCTAAAACATTACCACTGACTCTGCAATTACAGTAAAGAATTACACAGAAACATCCACTTAGTAATCAGTAGCAGAAAGCAAAACAATAAACACACTACGAATTTTCAGGAAGGAAATAGAGAGCAACGTGGAAAATATAATTATGCCACTGTATAAATTGTTTGCCCACACCTTAAATATCCTGTGCAGTTACGGTTCTTCCATATCAAAAAAGATATGTAAGAACTAGAAAAAAGAAGAGAAGGGCAGCAGGGTAACCAAAGAACTAGAACAGCTTCCATAAGGAGAATGGTTGAGTTATCTGGAGAAGGGGTGTTTCTGCAGGGCAAGATATGCCAGAAGTCTACAAAAATATGAGTGGCATGGAGAAAATGGATAGAGATTGAATGTTCACCATGTTTCTCAAATACAAGTACGGGATTTAAGAGGGAGCCAGGTTCAAAACAAATAGCTGAAAGATACTCTTCATGCAATAGGGAGAAAACCTGTGGATCCCTTTGCTGAACAATGCTGTGGATTCAACCACTTTGCATGGGGTTAGTGGGAGGCTAGAGGAAGATCTGGAAGAGCTTCCAATGTGATTTCCTAAGCAGACAAAACCTGGCCTTGGCCTATCCTTGTCCCCACAGAGGTGCCCAATGCCAGGACTGGGGCTGCCTCAGTGCCCCTTGGCTGCCAAGCTCCTGGCTGAAGCAGCAGGATGGGATCTGGCTGCCAGGAACTGCTGTCACCCACCTACAGGGCCCCTGGTGCCATAGCTGATGTTTCATGGTGGTACCATGATAATAGGCTCTAAAAATTGCCTAAACTGAAGATGGTCAGAGCCTGGGAAAATATTATGCAAAAATATCGTGTAAACTTGCTCTCTTCTCTTCCAAGGTGCCTTGTGACTGCTTTTTGAACCAGAATATCGAGCTCTGAAAATGCTTTTCCCAAAAGCATTCTCCTGAATTTATTTAGACACACGAATAAGAGCATGATATGTGAATAATCCCTTCATTCCACACTGAATTAGTCAAGCAACAGCTAAAATGGTTTTTTTTTTAAAGTTTTTGCTGTAACTTAAGCTGGAAACAGAAAACACTTTTATGCTTAAACTATCATATAGTTATTAGCTGTAAAAATGTAAATTAATCTTTAATTACGGAAACTTGTATTAGTGACTACTTCAGTGAAATGTCTTTTTATTTTTATAAGTATCAATGTTTTTAAGCAATCTGAAATTCAAAAGAATTTTTTGTACAAGTCACTTTGGACAACAGTTCTGTCATACACTTTGCCATTAGTGGAGCTGAGGGAGATGCTGGGGACAGTATATGACTGCAGCAGGTCCACCTGAAGTTGCTGACTGACTTGGGAGTTGGCAGGAGGGAAGTGGCTGATAAAAGGAGCTGAGAGGAGCTGATGGAGTGACAGACAGGCTTGGGTAAGTGACTGAGGTGAGTAGTGTCAAGTTAGTGTCAAATAAATAACCGATGCTACTGAAGTCAAAAGTGACACAAGAGAATTGAGGGACCAAGGTGACTGTGGTGACTCAGGTGTGATGCAGACTGAGGCTTTCTAAGATACATTTGGACATACTCACCTATACAGCCCTCTATACACCAAATGTAAGCACTGATTCCATTGCTGAGAAAGGGTTACCTAATGACATGACTATCAGTTCTGAAAGTCCGAAAATTTTGTTTCTTTGTCAGGTTTCAGCATGGATTTAAGAAGGGGAAGTTGTGCTTAACCAGCTTGACAGGTTAGACACAAACTGAAACACAGGAAATTCCACTAAAGTGTAGAGGAAAAAAGAATTACCTTGAAGGTGTTTAAGCAGTTGAAAATTTAAAAAATTTCTGTGGAAACCATCAGTAGAAAACTTTCTTTTCTGCTCTGTGACTTCTAAGGCCACAGAAAGAGTTTTATGTCCAGTTTTGCATATCAAATTTTGGCAACAGTACAAACAAACTGGAAAATCATAAAGAACAGAACCTATGAATTCCAAGGTGTCCCATTCCGCTATAAAAAGGAGGAGCCATAAAGGATTCTTTTGATAGATTTTCTGATGAAAAATCAAGCGCAAACATGGCAATATTACATCTGAAAACCGTTTATTGAAATAAAAAGGGGATAGAATAGAGGGCAGAGGGGAAGAAACAGGAGACAGGGACAGCATTACCACAGAATTCTGCGCGCTCTGTCGGCATCAGCTCAGCAGGCAGAGCGTACGAGCTGCGCAGCTCCCGCGGCGGGCTGGGCGCGATTTGCGAATAGCAGCGGGCAGCGTGTCCCTGCTGGCGGGGGAGAACAGGGAGAGCAGGCAGCTGTGGGTACAGCCCTGCTCCTGGAGCAGCTGCGAGTTTCCAGAGGCGGGGCAGCAGCGGGAGGCTGTGCCTGTGGCTCGGGGAACGCGGCTGGGTGCGAGCAGCGGTCACAGCTGGGTACGAGCGGCGGTGGAGAACCTCACGGTGACAAGCTAGTTTGCAGGAATGGTGAAGCAGGGCAAAAGCAGGCACAGGCAAGAAAGCAGGACCACAAAGGCAGGAGCAGAAGGGGCCAAGCTGACCGTCTAGGCAACCCAAAGCAAAAAGATCTCGTGGTGTTGGGACTAGCTGCTTTTCATGTCCCTGCAAACTCCTTCCCAACCCGGCTTTGCGGGCTCGTCTTTGAGGGGGCGTGGGGGACGGGAAGATGCTCCCAGTCCATTCATGGTAGTTTTCTCTGCCCTGATCGGCTGCCAGGGCAACACAGTGTCTGATAGGAATTATCTTCACGTCATTTTTGACACATGTTGAGTCATATATATTGGTCCCTCTCACAAGAGAATGATGAAATAAATAGTTTTTACCTGAAACAATTAGCTTATTTCTAGGAGAGGAAAAATTGGCCAAGAAAACATTTCCGATTGGAGGGCAGTGAGAAAGAGACTGTGTGGGCTTTGGCTGTGTCTGCCACAGTTAATCCACAACAAATACATTAAAACTATTATTATAAAGGTGACATTTTCTGCCTAGTCCCTCAAGGATAGATAGATGACAAAAAAGTGCACTTTGAAGTGATAATTGATATTAGTAAAAAAATAATGAAATGGGCAAATGAGAACTGAACCATGCCTCTTGGGAGGTTTGTGTAATCTTTGCCTTCCAGAGAGTTTTAAGAATAGGTGGAAAATCCTGTTAGGGGATGATTAGAAATTTTTGGGCTGAGACATGGGGTTTCTGCAGGTTTTTTGCAGACCTGTGTATGTATGTTTCCATAAAAGACTAGCAGGAGACTCCATCATCCAGAGTTCAAATTACACCGAAAGGACTAGAAGAGAAACACATTCCAAAGTGAAATACCTACCTCAAGTCTGGGCATTGGGTTTCTTACATATCTCTGTAAAAGAATTTCAGGTTTTCTGCCTCTGAATTATCCTAGAAATAATCCTAGTATTTAGCTTTCACATTCCCGAGGATGTGTTGCCATAGATCGTGGGTGGACAAAAGCTGCTGATGCCTCAGTGTCAGGTTGTACATATTTAGTGTCTCCTTCATGTATATTTAATCTTAGACAGCTTTCAGTACTTTCGTGTGTGCATTGTAACCATTGCCTATGGTGCAATTATCACCCTGACTTGTATTTTATGTCAGAAGTTAAGGAGGAAGAGATTTTCTTGGGGACAGATTTGTTTATGAACACATTTGGTATTTGATTTATGCATGAATGATCAGCACGTCTAACAGAGTGTCAGCAAACTATTTTCACTGCTCCCTTCTGGGCCAGAGGAGTGCTGGAAACCTGATAACAAGGAGTTTCTCTGGTTATTTAAGACGACATCCCTCACCGTGTTATCCAGTTAGGAGAAAGATGTGCACCTGTAGCATCCGGCTGTATTACATTTCATTGCTCTTTTGTCCTGCAGTTAAAATAGCGGCTTTTGAAGCTTTTAACTCTCCTGCCTCCCCCAGTCATGCCAGGTGCGAGGGCTACAATAGCGCAAGCATTTGGGAGTTACTGAGAAGGCGATGTTAAAGGTGAGACCACGTCGCTGTGTCTGAAGACTAATGTTACACTTGGTACAAGTTTTCATCTTTCAGGGCGGTAGCCAGGTGTGAAAACCTTGGGCAGTCGGAGGGTGCTGAGCCGGCCGGGGGCTGCCTCTGGGGAATTCAGTGTCGCTGCAGGCTCCGGCGGCGGTCTCGCTGTGCACGGAATCTCCCGTTTCTATGGGAATCCGGGACTGACCTCGGGCTGGAAGGGGAAGTTCAAAAAGCGCCCACGGGACGGCGGTGGGTGGTGGCGGGAGCCCCTCGCCATGGCAACCACGCCGGGCGATGGAGGCGGCGGNTGGGAGCCAGCCCGCAGGGAGCGAGCGAGGCAGGCAGGGAGGGAGCCGCCGGGAGCCCCGGGCAGGCCACCCGCGGGGCTGCGGAATGTCCCGCGTTCGCAGCCTGCGTGGGAAAGGGAGCTGTGGAGCGGCCGCGCTGGTAGCCTTTGATCCGAAGGCTTGCGAGGGAGAAGCGCTCCCGGAGCGTGCGGGCCTGGCGTGTGCGGGGCCGCGCTCACCGCCTCTCCCTCTGCTCTGGTGAGTTCTGCGCTCGGAACCGGAGATAACCAGGCCTAGTTTGCCTCCTCGGAGAAGGCATTTCTATCTGTGATGAAATTCAAACTTTTACTGCTTATAAACGAACCGCACATTGTTGTATCTCGAAGAGGGCTGCTGTTTCTAATGGCAATTACTTGTCTTGTGACGAGACTTCACGTACGAAAACACTAAAGATTGATTTTCGAGTACCAGTGTCATAGGTCCTCCAATAAAGAAGAGAAATTGTGCAAATTCGCATTTTACTGCCTCACACTGGAAGTCTGTTGCTTTCAGCTCCACTCTGATAGTTACTTTATTAGCTTTGTTGAGTAGAAAAGCACATGAGCATCATTTCAAGGATTAACACAGTTAATCCTGTGTTATAAAACTGTTTCTTGTAAACTTTTTGTTTTCCCTTTGTTTTGGCGGTGGCCTTGATGTATCTAGAGAAGTTTCCAGTATGGTCTTTCACTATTAATGGGTGATAAGTCGATTGCCTTTTCTCGGAACGGGTGTGTAGTTGATAGTTGTAGTTGATAGATCCTAGGAATGGTTGGATTCCCATAAAGTTAAAGCAATACAAATGCCCCTCATTCTTAAATTTTGCAGTAGTTAGCAGGACATGTTCTGAGCCCATTTGAGATGATATTTCTGTACAATTGCATACATAAAAAGTAGTTGTGCTTATCTTTCACACAAGTAACTTGTTTACCAGGAGGGCTGTCCTACCAAAACTTCAAATTTTCTAGCAAAGAGAGTCAGCCTAATGCTGTGGTAGTAAAAATCTAGACTACATTAATCATAGAAAGATATTTCATAGAAAGATATTATATGGTTTACAAGAGGTTAATTTAAAATGTAATTAATTAGGTATTTGATATGAGAAGCTAAAGTTAAAAAAGGAGCCACTCTCTCTTATTAACATTTATTTGAATTTGGATCACAGTATTATTCAGTTGAGAATTTGACTGCGATTTTTTTCCTTTAGCTTTCATGAATATGCGATAATGTACACAGAACTTTTTTTTTTTAAGTGTAGAGTTTGATTACATTTATTGTTTTACATCTCCATGTGCTAGAAACTTTTTATTTTGTGCAACTTGGGAATGAAATCTACATTAGTAAGCATGTGTGTCTTGTTTTTTTCTCTTTTCTAGAATGGGACTTGATGATTTAACTTCTCAATGACCAAAAATGTCCAAATGTCCTCCTGCATTTTAGCAGCCTATGTTTCGCAGGGAATGGAGTGAAGGAAGATAGAGATGAAAGAGAATTTGTCCCATATTTGAGCAATTCACAAGAAATTACTCTTGTGTAGTGTAACTTACCTTAATAGGAGTTGTTAGTAAATAGACTGACACAATTGTTAACTTTTTAACTTCTACCTTAAATCTTGGGATGTTCAGGTGCAGTGGCCCATGTGGAAGGAAAGATTCCCTTTCCACTGCCTCAACAGTGGATATATAGTGGATTTGTAAAATAAATGGAAAATATGCAACAAACATCTCTCAGGGATTGGCAGTTTCCCAGGGAAACAAAATTAGGACACTAATAATTGCATAATACCGGAAGTGTAAACAGGGGAAAAATATTTGTTGTGTCACTGAAAATATCTGAAAATGCTTAGGACTGTGATGCTGTTTGGCAATAACTTCAGAGAAAGAAACAAAATGCTTTCTTCACCAATAAAAGATAAAATTTCAGCCTTATTTTATATGCCATGATTTTGGTATTGTCCTGCTAGAAAAGAATACTTGAATTTTATTAGTATTTCTTTTCTGAAACAATATCCAGAAGAGGCCATGGGTTCAGCTTCTGCCAAAGGCAGGTTGTTATAAGTTGCTGAATTCGTGTACACACACTGCAGCAGTTATAACCCAGCAAGTTACTGCTGAGAAAAATCCTGCACTCAGCATACATACATCAAAATGAACAGGGGCAGAAAGCTGTGTGATGTATATTTTCCTGAGGATGCATGCAAAGTTGCAAGGAGAGATGGTTAAGGTGTGGCAACTGGTAAGGAAAAGTGGATGAAAAGATGGAACTGCTTCTTCGATGTCCAATGAAGAGAGAAATTTTCTGACTTTTGGGCCTGTAACTTTTTTAAGCAATGATTTTAGCCCTTTTTATCAGATGTAAAAGTATCTACTTGCTTGCTGGTGGCAGACAAACCACTGAATACTGATACTGAATATCACAGAGTGCAGCAAATTGCACAAAACAGGCTGTTACTGTAGTGTAAGGTGGCTGAAATAATCTTGGCAAAGGCTGATGTCTAACCTGCTGGAAGACGGGAAAAGCTGCCTTTTGTTTTCATCACCAGTTGGGTACTACCAGAAATTAAAGAATATGCAGCAATGGAGAAAGGAATTGATGCAGTAGATGAGAACTATGTGTAGTTTTAATGAATTTTCTAGCAGGGCCTTTTAATCAAAAGAAAACAGAAGGCCAGTGATGCTGTCTTGTTTGGAATCCAGGGACAAATGAGCAATAAACGAACATGGATTCCATTTGTCATATATATATATTTGGACAAACATGACATCAAAGCTTTAGATGGAAAAGAAGGATTTTTCTTAGACAAAATCAAGCTGTGACTGGTTAAAAGAATGTCTCAGGTCCTTATGGGTTTCAGTTTTCAGTAGCCAAATAATATTTGAAATTGCTTAATAGACTCAAGGAACATTTCCAAGGAGCTGTGACTGGTAATGAAGGAATATCTTATCATTACAATCAATACTCAGAAGATTTACAGATAAGGAAGACCTCTATCACTTAACCTAGATCAGACAATGTGTCGTACTCCAAACATGACAAGAACGATAACACTTCATGACAAATAACAATCACGTGCCATAGAAGCAGAAAGAGGTTTATTAGCTGGCAGCTACAGGGTATCATGTCCAACCCCCTCCACTCTGAATGTGCAGGGAGAGATGGCACAGCAATAGCACAGCTCTGGTTGCTCGGCAACAATTAGAGCTTTCTGCTGTGAGTGTGTGCTAAGCAGGCAGTAGCAGTCGTGTTTTTTCCAGAAACGTCAGATTTAGCACTAAGGAGCAAATTCCTCTCTGACACAGCTGGAAGACATGGGCTGCCCAGGTATAGCCCAGAAAGCCCAGTGCATTATTGCCACTTTTGTGGAATTGAGGAGTTTCAGCATTTGTTTATGTAACACCGAAATTTGCAATCTATGCTGCCTCTATTGCTAAACTTATGTAAAGGGAAGTGCTTGGTTATTTATAAATAACTTGTTTTGCTTGTAGGTTTCTGAGTAGATGTATAAAATACCTGAAGGAGGTGTTGGGGTGAGGACCTGGGGTTGAACCACATGGTAGAAGATAACACTGAACACCTTCTGCTTCTGTGCAGTGGAGCTTCTAATGATGAAAGGTTGCAGCTTTAGCTGCACAACAGAAATAGACATAACACCAGTAGTTCTGGGAAATAACAGCATGCCTCACATGTTGCTGTGTTCCTGGCATACCCAGTGGATTGTAGGGTGTTGTGGTTTAACCCAGATGGCAAATAAGCCTCATACAGCAGTTCACCTACTTCTCTGCCTGCACCGGGGTGGGGGAAGAGAATTAGAGTAAAAGTGAAGAAACTTATGGGTTGAGATCAAAACAAAAATGTCCTGCATGCAAGCAAAGCAGGCTAGGGAGTGCATTCATCACTTCCTCCAGGATCCATCACATGTAATGTGACTTTGGAAGGCAAACACCATTTCTCTGATTGTCCTCCCTTCCTCCTTCCCCCCTAGCTTTATATACTGAGGATAATGCGATAAGGTCTGGAATATCCCTTGGTGCTGGGTAAGACCTGCTCAGCAGTGACTGAAACATCGCTGTATTACCAACACAGTCCTGCACAAATCCAAAACATGCCCCCATACCAGTTACTAGGGAAAAATTTATCTCAGCCAAACCCAGCACACAGGGTATTAGGGGGACTAGATTAAAAGTGAACAAAAAGGCTAAAGGCAGAGTGGCACTTGGCATTCCTTATGTTTTCTAAGATTAAGACAGGGCAGGATGAGCTAAAGAAGATTTCTTGGAGGCTACTGCAGGACAAAAAAAGTCAACCCTCTTCAATTAATATTTTGAGTACAGATTTTCCCTCAAGTATCTATTCTATTTGTATTCAAATCAGATGTCTTTCCTGTTTGGCTGAGGAGACAGAAAGGAGGTGCCCTCTGTGAGTATGTTGGAAGCATTCAGGACTCCTAGAAAAGCTGAAGACACTGCTAAAGTACTGTGACAAAAAAGAGAACTATTAGTATGTTGTATGAAGAATATTAGAAACTTCAGGTTCTTGGAGTAATAAATCCTTCATGATGCTGAATTCGGAGTTATCTTCTAATCTGTGTACCAAAACAGATTTTCCTTTCCCTTTTGTGGTTCCCACATTGTTGTTGTGATTTGCACCCATGAGCATAATTGTTGTTACAGCAGGTTGAAGAAAGGTCTAAACTGCATATTTTAGAGTAACTTAAGCGACTTCACTTTTATCGTCAGAATGAAGAAGAAGCTGATATTTTTTGACTGAAATATGTGACTCAAGCCTTTGTATTTTATATAATAGTTTACAGAAGAAAATATACCAGATTTTTCCATAGCACATATGAACACTACAAATTTAAAGAACAATCAGATTTTCACTATGGAAAATAAAAGTTTTATTTAGCAGATAGTAGAGGGTGGAGTATTCAAGCTCCAACTAAGGGATTATGAGATCATAACTTGGATGTGCCTTCAGGTGCCAGAAGTTTGAGGCAGTAGTTTCTTCACCATTTTATTCCTAAAAATCTATATGCCAAAAGCATTTTAAATGTCTAGAATGGAGAAAATAACATGCATTCTGCCTCTCATGAAATTCATTTGGCATGTTTTAAGATGTAAAACATGAAAATTGGGATTTCTCATAATTATTTCTAATAATCTTTAGTTTAATGAAGAAATAAAACTTGCCTTCTTCCTGCTCTGAATTATTTTCTCTTTTCAAAGTTTTTGACCTCTTCAAGAAGAATGCTTATTTTGTGTGAACTGTTTATTAATATAAATTAGGTCAAGAAGCACAGAACTCCATTTAGTGAAATAATTTCTTTAATCTTAATTTTCCATGAAATTTTGAGTGTGTACAAAGGATGTATAAGTAAGAAGTTCTTTCTGCTAGGATCTATTAGCAGGATTTGTAGCTGATGGCATCCATTGGCTGTAAAGATGGAAGGTCTATTTTTTGAGGGAAAAGTAAAAACCAGCAGAAGGATGGGGGGGGGGGNGTGAGAGTGCTCTTCCCAGTGTGGCCAGGTGATGCATCCCTGCTGAGCACCCTCTTAGATTGGTGTGTCTATGCCTCCAGTGCAGCATGTGGCAGCAGTAAGGATGAGGAATGACACCCTGTCTTTTCCTTGGGACTTGTCCAAATTCCCTATTCTTACTGCTTATTGGAGCATGCCAATCAAATGTAAATGTTGCTTACTGGTTTTTAAATCTCTTTACACATGTGTTATCTAGTAATAGTTATTTGGCATCTCTATGACTATTTTCTGCTTTGTTATGTGTTATGTTTGATTTTCTCTAATATAAACTAAAATCTTCAAAGACTAAAAGCAAAGAAAGAAGGAAGTGAGGAAAAGCGATCCATTTGCCAGGGGGAATGGCTTCCTATAAGGATGGCAACAGCACTTGAGCTGTTTGCAGGTGCAGGCCATAGGGAATAATGGCACAGGAGTATTAGCACCAGAATATCAAAGGAAAAAATGCTTCTCACAGAGGCTTTGAAAACAGCTTGCGAGCAAGACTAGGGAACTGTAAGCCTTTAGCATCATTGAGGTGAAAGTACCCTGCCATAAGATGTTTTCCTATTTGTTGGAATTTAAAAGCTGAAGTTCCAATCTACTGAAACACATCAAGGGACTGTAACAGTCTCAACAAAAAGGTGACCTTAACCTTCATGTGTTCTGGGGTTATTTTATATTCCTCCCAGGTGATACAAACAGGCCTCTAGACAATTATTTAACTGTGGTGAAGGGGAGAGAAACTCCTGCTAAAAGCAGAGTTTTCAAGAGTGTTGGTTTAGCCACATGCAGACAATGCAGTAACTTCAGGGAAAACCTTTTGGAATCTTTGTTTTCTCAGGAGCACTGTTACAACAGTGTTCAATTAAGCGTACTTTTAAATCTTAAGAAAAATGTGAATTAAGGGCTTTGGATATTAACTTCCCCTGCCCAGGGTTGCTATATTGCAGTCATAGGGTTGTGGCTGGGGAAAAAGGCACTGGAAGTACTAAGTAAAAGAGAAATTTTGAAACAGTGGTTTGTTAGGGGAGAGCCTCCAGTAAAAGGGGAGAGGTCCAGTAAAAGTAGTAAGTTAAATCTTGGGTTAATCAATAAATAAAAAAGTCTCTAAATACTTAGAGCAGAGAGAAGTGCTTTGTTAGAGGATGACTGGTGTAAGAAAGAATGAAAGACCTGAATTTTACTAAGAAGAGAGGAGAAAATGAATTACAGTGCAGAAAAGAAATACAATCTATGGCCTGTGATTATTCCCTTTTTATTTCTCCAGAGAAAAAGAACAGGTATAAAAGCTAACACAACTACATTGGCTGGTTGGCAAGCATTATGTTTTTCATGACAGAGCTGCTGCTATTAAAAATTGCTAAGTGGGTATTTTTTGTTATTAGTCAAAGAATTGGGTAGCTTGGATTAAATATACTTACTTGATGGAGCTCTGTTTAATTAAATTTTTATCAAACTTAAATTGTAAGGAAATGAGTAGGTAAAAGTTGCATTAAATGGAATCTTGCTTGGTGGTAAATAATTCCAATAGACTGAAAAATGAGTAAGGCATTCTTAAAGGCTACTGTCGGTGTTTATTTGTTTCCCCAACAGTCACTGGCTTAGATTTCTTGCTTCTTCTGTGTCCCATGTCCCGAAAAGATGAAACAAGGCTTCTTTTCTGCTTTTTCAAAGTTGTTTATTTTTTTCTCTTATCAAAACCCTGGAGACACAAGCTGTGCTCTCCAAGGACACAAGTGCAGAAAAGGCTATGGCTGCTAAAAACAGGTACCTTTATATCTACTATTGACCAGTTAGGAAATTCTATGTATTTTGTTTTGTTCCCAACACCAGTAAACTCTCATTTTGTTGATATGTCTTTTCTATTCTAAATTTTTCCACCAACCAACACACCACAGGAACTGGTGTCAGAGAAGAAAGGAAGAGAAGAGGAAAGGAGAAGAAAGAAGAAGAGGCCGACACCCAAAAAATCTCCATCTTGTCCCTATATAATACATAGAGCAAGATCCTAAAACTACAACTAAACTCTCTGTGGTACATTAAACAAAAATCTCTTCACCTCTCTGGTGCATTCAGGTTCTCCCAAAAGTGGAGGGAGCTTCTCCAAAAGCCTAGGTCACTGGCTAGGCCACTTTTGAGGAGCTCTGGGGATATAAAGAAACCACCAGAGGAGCAGGAGAAGCTTTCAGGCTTCCCTGGACTCTGAGAGCTACTTGGAAGTAAATAATAATTTAAAATGTCATAACCTCATGAAATAAAAACACATCCCCCGGCACTTTCAAAATTTTACAGTCTAGGTGGGTGCACGGAAAGACTGCACAACTCCTAAGCTGTAAAGTAGGTATGTTTATTTCAGCGCTGGGCACCTGGGGGATGGCTCCCCCAAAGGCGTGTGCGCCGGCAGCGGTGCTCTGCTCGGCTTGGTGTATATTGGGTTACAAGTTACATATGCATTGCGTTTCCCGACACGCCGATACATATTCATGACTTAACTCCCGCTTCCTATTATAATGAGCTCAGAAGTAATTTGCGCCTACCCGCGTGTGCGCCGTGCCTCCTGGTGGTTGTGCGCAGGAGTCGTGAGATGAAGTAAAGGAGTCTACCTCAGGGCTGAACTTTCCACCTTGCTTCTTTGCGCACGCTCCCCAGTCCTTTGGTCTCAGTCCAAAACTCAAAGCTGGTTTTGGCTGATTTAGGGGTCCCAGAGTGGGAACTAAGTCACAGTTTCTTCTTTTTATCAATAGTCTTGCGTCCTCTACTTTTGACAAGCATAATAAGCAAAATACATTGTTTTAGCAAGCAGGTCTTAATAAATCATTAACTAACCTCTAACCCCCTTGCTTCAATGTGTTGAAGGATTTAATTTCCCTTAACTGTGCATGTATTACTAAATTAAAGGAGGGAGAGAAAACAACGGAGACATTTTACTTTCAGTGTTTTCAAACTGAAGACTTACTGTACAAGCTAGTAACACAGCTGAACAAAGAACTCTTTCTGAGTTACTGTGGAAGGAGTGCCACACAATTTCTATTTTTAGCTAATGCATTTAGCTCTTTTCAAAGATGGCCCGGTAGGCACACCTCAAACCAAGATTGGTAGGAATGGTCCAGAGGGCAGCGGGAGATTTAAATAATTTCTAAGTGACTGGAAAAAACTCACAAGACCAGCATAGCTACTGAACTGTTTTAATGAATGTGTTTTGCTTAACAGAGTGATAGAGTACAATGGAAATACCTCTTTATTAAAGTCTGTAATGACATAGATATGTCGTGCAAAGTTATTTATGTCCTGTTTGCTATATGGTCAAACTTCTAAGATTTATGGTTGGAGTCCTTCTTACAGTCTTTTCCACCCTAAATGATTCTTTACATTACCCAATGTGAGTATATCATGTCTCAGCTGCATAGCTGGCTTCTGTCTCTGGAGCATAAGAAATGCTTTTCTTGTGACCTGTAGGTCAGAGGAGTTACTCCCGTGAGCTCAGTGCACCTGTGAGTGAAGATTTAAAAAGCTTTAGAGCAGTTTAGTTCAGCTGTGTCTGAACAGCTCTAATAACTGCAGATTTCAGTACAAAAGGACTGCTAAACAAGTGTAGTGAGACAGCCTGAATTCAGCACAGCAATTAAAGCCCCCAAATATTAGTATTATTTTCTAAAAGGGAAAAAATCTGTTTAGTTGCTTCTGTGTGGATCCAGGTATGCTTTTGCTGCTGGCAGCTAAGCTTAAGATAGTTTTGGGACATGCAACAACTTGCAGGGCCTGAATCAAACGTCCATTTCTGATGTCCATTGATAGCCAGATGAAAATGTGAGCTTTTAATAGACAAAACATTTTTGTTGGCTATTCCATGGAAAATAAATTATCAAAATGGACATTTTGTTATTAGTGCTCAGCTATGCAGAAACATCCCAGGTTAGTACAATCAAGCTTTTAGTTATTGACTTATTTATGTTACATGGTTTCCATATCAGAAAAAAATCAGATGTGAGTCTTTAAGGCTTGTGCTGCTGAATCCCCTTCCAGCTAAAGTAAATAAAGGGCAGTAGAGTGAAAATATGAACAGGTACATCAGTATCTTCACTTAAAAGGATAACAGAGCGGCTTGTAGAAAGTAGTTAATACATGTAAAATTATGCACTACTTTAAAAAATGAGAAGTTACATAAGTAGTTTCCCTGGCTTCCCAGGCTGATCTAGAAAAAGTACAAATAAATTTTTTGGCCTTTGTAGTGATAACTTCAAAGAAATTGCATTTTTTGCAAATTTCTATATCATGTAATATGCCTAAAATGGAAATGTTAGAAATTTGTCTCCAGTAATCTTTTACATTTTTTAGACTGTACATTTGTTTTAGGCTCAATGAAAGAAGGAAATTTTAGCTAGTAGTGATCATGACCCCTTAACCAAGATGATTACTAATTTCTGTATGTTAGCCAGTTGCTCACATATGTAGAAATAGGCTTCATAGTAGTAATGATCAGTTCAGATAACACAATTTTGATGTGAATTTAGGTTTAGGTTTGTTCTTTTCCCATTTGCTTACACTGAATTTCATTTGCCATTCTAACACATCATGGTTGCTCAGTCTTGGTAGTTTCTGTAATTCTTTGTAGTCATCCTTACTACCTTGAATAACACAGTTTTGTCTGCAGATGTCACTCTTGTAGCTTCTCCCTTTTCACCTGACTGTGCAGATGCCTGGAGCGTTTCACTTATACCTTACAACTGTTGCTGTAAGCTCTAACTATTCATTTTATTCCTTTCCACTCCATTCCAACATTTAATCAAGTCTCTATCTTTGAAGGTAATTTCCCTTATGCTGTTCCTAAAAGCACTTGACAATTGATCTTTTTGAAAGCTTCATTTCAAAATGAAAATCCATATAATGTAGTTCAATCTTCTTTACACTAATGCATATTAACCCTTTTAATGAACCTCAGGAGTTCATGATGCGTGTTTCTCCCTTTCATAAAAATCTTTCTGAGTTTTTCTTTGGAAATTAAATAATTTGCGCTGCCTCTTAATTGTATGTTTTAATATAATGCCTGTTATTTTACCTATCAAGGCTTTCTCATCAAATGTTTCTCATTCAACTATCCCTGAAGGTGCACATTTATTTTATTAGTCAGTTCCTGATCCTCTGATACTGATGCAGAGTACACGTTACATTAAGAAGTTTTACTCTTCTGCCTTTGCAATTTTTGGGCATCTAGCCATCTGATGCATTACTTTCCATTAATTAAAATAAACCAAACCAGTTTTTTTTTTTCTTTTTCAGCTTATAAACTCATCATCTGGTCCTAATATGTTGCCTCCTTAATGTGAGGTTTCTGTGAAGAACATATTGAATTCTGCAGCAAAAATACATACAAATTTAGTACTCTTCTATTGCTTTCTTATAGAATCATAGAGTGGTATGGATTGGAAGGGATCTTAAAGAACATCTAGTTCCAACCCCCCTGCCACAGGCAGGGACACCTTCCACTTCACCAGGTTACTCAAAGGCCCAGCCAGCCTGGTCTTGGACGCCTCCAGGGATGGGGCATCCACAGCCCCTCTGGGCAGCCTGTTCTGTTGTCTCGCCATCCTCACAGTAAAGAATTTCTTCCTGATACCTAATCTAAACCTACCCTCTTCCAGTTTGACTCTACTTCCCCTTGTCCTGTCACTACATGCTCTTGGAAAAGGACCCCTTTATCTTTCTTGTGGACTCCCTTCAGGTACTGGGAGTCCACAATTAGGTCACCCCAAAGCATTTTCTTTTCCAGGCTGAGCAAAACAAATTTTCTCAGCCTTTCCACATACAAGTGCTCCATCCCTCTAATCATCTTGGTGGCCCTCCTCTGGACTCACTCCAGCATCTCCATGTCCTTCCTGTGCTGGATGCAGTGTTCCAGGTGGGGTCTCACCAGAGCAGAGTAGAGGGGCAGAATCCCCTCCCTCCCCTGCTGCCCACGCTGCTTTGGATGCAGCCCAGGACACGTTTGGCTCTCTGGGCTGGGAGTGCCCATGGCTGGGTCATGTCCAGCCTCTCATCCCCCAGCACCCCCAAGTTTTGCAAGGCCATGGTTTTTTTGAAGACATTGTGGGAAGTTTCCTGTTACTACAGTGCACAATGGAAAGGACCTCATTATCAGCACTTTGTTTTTCTTATTAGCTATTATTCAGTCTGCTTCACCTTGCCTTATTCCATCTATGTCTAAGATGTCCAGTTTTAATTCATCTGGATTTTTTCCATGTCAGAGTTGTTCCAGCTTTTGGAGGATGCTGCTGGATTTTGCTCTACTTTCTAGCTATGCTGACTGGTCTTAGGCTTTTCCTCAAGTTTTTCATGGTAGAAGTTGTGCAATTTCTCTGTGTTTTCAGTATGGTGTTCTTAAATTGTTTGCATGCTGTCCCCAAAGATTTAATTCTTTTGACTGGTTATTTCCATCTTCTTGCTGTTAGTGGTTCTTCAGTTTGAAGAAACACTGGCTTTTTAAAAACTTTTATTAGTGCTGTTGTGATGTCCCACCCTTAAGAGGAAGGAAGCATCTAAGATTTGCAAATGCTCTTTTGTCAACAGGAACAAAAAAAGGTAAAAGGGTCTGCTAACATTTAGAAAGTTTTATTAGTAAATTACATGCTTGGCATGGAAATTGGTGTGTCCGTCCCTGACCTACTACATAAACACCCAACAGTGGGGTTTGGATAAAAGGGTGGGGGGGAAAGGAAGGAAGAATTTAAAGAGGGAGAGATTAATTAAAGAAAAGAAAGAAGAAAAGTGGGAAAAATTAAAGAGGGAGATATGAATGTACTAGTTTGAAATCAAACCAGTGGGAGATTGGGAGTCAGAATTATAATTTATTAGGGAAAAAAAAGTTAAAAGAAATAAATAAATACAGTAGTACAAGGATACTGACAAAGTCAGAATACACCCTGACACACTGTGGTGGTAGCAGTCCAAGCAAAGTGGTTTTGTTGAAGCAGTGATCCTGTAGAAAGAAGGGTCTGAAGGTCCAACAGTAGCTCTTGTCCTCTGGGAGTCCAGTAGGCAAGTGCTGCTGTGGTGTTCAGGATTTCAGCTTATATCCAGGATGGAATAGTTGGTTCCTCCCTCTGGGCAGAGCATCTCACAATGAGATGGTGAGTCATGAGATAAGGCACTGATGGGCCATTAACAGGAGGTAGTCCAGGGGGAGTTATCTCTGAGTCATGGGACCAGGCATTGATGGCCCATTAACAGAAGATAGTACAGAGGGAGGAGGCAAGGAACACTGCCCCACCTGGTTTCAACAGCTCACAGAGATGGTAATAGAATATACTTTAACCCAGAACAATGAATTAAAGAAAGAAAGGAACAGAGAAAAAGAGAGAAAATGATCATCACTTCTGGTTCCAGTGTTGATCCAGCTGATAAGCATTGATCTAGCTGTGTCAGTCCAGTTGGTGAGACATCCAGGGTCCTGGGGGGCACTGCCACGGCTTGGGAAGGTACCTTTGTTATGGACAAGTTTCTCACTTTCTATGTAAATTAGTTATCATGTTGGGTGTTCTGGAAAGGGTTTGGAGGGCTTTGGGTGTCACTGGTGGCTCAATCCCACATTGTAGTTCATGCCCACTTCCTGCCACTCATTCCTGAACTTGTGCTGTACTGTGTTGCAGTTCTTTTTCATGGAAAAGTGCTGCTCTATCTCCACCCGGCCTCCCTTCTCCAGCAAAGTCTTGTTTTTCTGATGATGTATTAATACTACGTATGTATTAATACTACACATCTCAGGTCATTGTGTGGCCTGGGTGGAGTCTGGGGATGCATCACCACAATCTCTCCTGTGACCAGTCAGCTTCCCTGGGCCTCTGCAGCTGTGAGGTTGTTAAATTTTTTATTTTATTTAAGCATTAATATTTTGAATCTGATATTTTGCCTTTTTAGGGACATGGGTAGAAGTTACTCGGCCTCATGTATTTTTGAATTATGAACTTTTTATTATCATTGTCTAAAAAAATTAGTATTAGCATCAGAATCTGAAATGGTATTTCCCAGGTGTATATGAAGACAGCTGAAGTTACTTGCTGATTCTGTTCCGTGCCATGGGGCCTCCCTTGTCACTGTCAGCATGTCACAGTCAATACTTCCAGGCTAATTAGGCAGGCAGTAATATCATTTGCTGTGTCTATCCTGTTTGTGACTGAAACTTTATGCTGTTGGGCTCTGGTTGACTCGCTAACTTGTTTGAACACTGAACTCTTTTAAACCAGTGTACACTTTTCCATGCTTCCTATGTAGCAAATACCTTGGCACAAGGTAGCAATGGATACCTTCCTTATGCTATTCTGGCAGTTTCTAGTGTTATTGTTACAGCTGTTTCTTAGTTTGAGGATAGCATCCCAGTTCCCTCAACTTTGTTCCTAGGACTTTTCCTGCTTAGGTAAAAGCAGTTAGGTCCTTGTTTTAGTTTTCTGTTTTCTTCCGCCTTGTTCAAAGGGACAACCTTTTACTGTCCAGCCTTTTGCTGTGGCTTGCAGAGTGACAGGTGGAACCCTCTGCTTTATCACATCTTTAGCTCCCTGTACTTCACACAAGTGAATATGTATTTTGAGAACAAATGATCTTTAGAGCCTGATAATATTTCCTCAGTCTAGGTTTAAAACCTCTCTAATATTTAAGAGTAAAAGCCACAAAGTTTACCTAAATTGTTTCTTCTAATACCATTCCTTTAATTTCAGGAATGTTCTCATCCTCCAGTGAATCTGGACCTCATTTCTCTCCCGGTCTCCAGTCGCATGCTGAGAATTTATCATTCTCTTTAGTCTACATTTCTAGGGATATTGGAATGTTTGAGCAGTGAGGGATGCTTGAAGATCCTGAGGTAGGGTATTTTTGCCTTTGAGTCTTGATGGGCACAATATCCACTCCATTTGAAATAAGGAAAGACAGAGAAGGTGTGAGATTTGGTAGTTCCTTAAAATGGCAAATGTGTTACTTTCATGGTTACTTGAACTGCAATTGTCTGTCCTTGCAATAATGTTTCTTCATTTGGTAAGACCCACACGCTCTTTGTCCTGGTAAACAGAAGGCTAATTTTGTATCTGTTAACTATATAATTAAGTTTTCTACCTTTAAATTTTATTTTCTTAGCAGTGGATCAAATAGGCAAGCACAGCCTGGAAAACAAATTTTTTGCATAAAGCAGAACAGGGAATTGCACTAGGACTTCCTACATGCTAGGTTAGTTCTTTAAGCAGTTCTGTCTTTCACATAAAATCCTTATTGAATAACAACATAATATTATTAAAGGTTAAAATCTTAGTTGTGTCTGTTACCTCATCAGACAAGTAAGAAGTGTAATTTTCAGCTATGATAGCCTTTGTTTTTCCTTTTTTTAAAAATATGTTTGAGCTGAAAACATTAGGTGGCTGACAAATTGTACACTTGTTAGATGTTTTAAGAAAAAAGCGTTTTTTGAAATGACAAGCGATCCACATGCCTACTAGTGCAGGAAATCACTAAATGTGTAGAAGTTTTAATTTTTCTCAGCAAGGCAGTTACTTGCCTTCAAGGTATTAAAGCCTCAGTGTTATTTGACATTGAAAGCAGCTCAAGGTAATGTCTACCTTTAGCTCTGGTTATTCACATTGTAGTTGTATAAAGACAATGCAGCAGAGTAGAATATCAATTTCTTTAAGTTACTCCACTTATATTCAGTGTAGATTTTCATCTGTGATTTGTAAATCATCTCTGGAAAGAATAATTTCAATTGCCAAATTTTCTATTGACTATTTTGCGGTCTTGTGAAAAAACGTGAAAGTCATGTACACTGTCAGCTTTTGACCACTAGATGGTAGCTAACCACTATCTACTACTCCTAATTGCCCGTAGTGAAAGAGCCCTCGTTGCCAAAGCTGTTCAATGTAACACTAACAAAAAAAAAAAAAAAAAA
>VZTN01028524.1:63258-73333 GCA_013400515.1 Erpornis zantholeuca
CACAAAAAAAAAAAAAAAACAAAAAACCCCAAAAAACCAACCAAACAAAAAAATCAGAATCTTAGAATATGTTGAATTGGAAGGCACCCATCAGGATAATTGAGTCCAACCCCTGGCCCTGCACAGGACGCCCCAGGAGTGCCTGAGAGCATTGTCCAAACACTTGAACTCTCTCAGGCTTGGTGCTGTGACCACTGCCCTGGGGAGCTGTTCCAGTGTCTCTGGGTGACAAACCTTTTCCTGATATCCAACCTAATCTTCCTCTTACTCAGCTTCATG
Organism: Erpornis zantholeuca; assembly: GCA_013400515.1. Classification (NCBI taxonomy): domain Eukaryota; kingdom Metazoa; phylum Chordata; class Aves; order Passeriformes; family Timaliidae; genus Erpornis; species Erpornis zantholeuca. The sequence goes on from VZTN01028524.1 coordinate 63,538, forward strand.
TCATTCCCTTGGGTCCTGTCACTGGTCACCCCAGAGAAGAGATCAGTGCCTGCCCCTCTGCTTCCCCTCACGCTGAAGTTCCAGACTGCAGTGGGGATAGTGACTGGTCTCCAGCCTGATGTTACCCCATTCACTACTTTTGATACTGTGAAATGAACAAAGTCTTTTGACATTGTGAAATGAGCTTTCATAATTCCTAAAATAATATGACAACTCAATATTTTAGCTTAAAAAATGTTTCTCTGACACAGTTGATTGTGTGCTTTATAGTTTTACTCATCTGCACAGTGGTAATTTACCCCAAATCTGACTTAATGCTTTGCTGAGCAGAGCCAAGGCTAGCCAGGAACATATGACAGACTAAAATGAATCTCAGAGTTCTGAGTTATAATACAAGATTACATATCCTCATTAATCCATAAATTTAATTCTTAAAAATAATCTGACTTCACCATGGATCTTGCACTCCTGAAGCATCTGGGGATGAAATGTATTCCACAAATCACATATTGAAATCAATTTGATCAATTGATCACCAATAAAATAAAGGATAAAAGAGCAGGGTTTTTTAAAAAATTGTTTAAAATCTGCAAGGAAATGTGGTGGTTTGTTTTGGGGTTTTTTTGGGTTTTTTTTGTTTTTTTCCCAAATTATAAAAATGTTTATGTAAGTCAAATCTGTCATTGGGACAGAACAAGGAGTCCCTTTTAAGCTCTGCCTCAGCAAGAACTGTTCTGGTCAAAAATCTGAAAAAAAACCCAACCCGGATTATTTGATCCATTAATGTGGCCATTATACACTATTCAATCTAATGCTCTAGGGGATGTAAAGCAAACTCCTAAAGCAGTATTTTCATAGAAATTTAAGCCAAAATCAGCTATAACTTTTTAAGGCTGAGCATTATTTGTTTTTGTGGCTTATAAGGCAAAGGAGAGGTACAGGTTGTAAGAGTCTGGCATATAGTTGTTGACCAAAAGGTTGCTCCTCAGCCTTCTGGGTTGGTTGCATGAACTGGCTCTGCTGGAAGTTTTTTTGACCCAACTGATGATAGCAGTTAAGCACTGTCTCAACCAGTTAATTATTTTCCTTTTTCCTTTTGAAAACTTAATGAGATGGAAGATCACAGGAAGTTGAATTCCATTAATATCAACAATCCTTGGATGAATTTAACCAGTATCAGTATGTTTTCTAGTCCTGTCGATGCAGTCTGCCTAAAAGGTTCTGAGGGTATATTACAGCTGCAATGAGAGTTCCTGTGTAAGGTAATGATTTGTGATTATTTGATATTAACGCATATATGCGTTCCCTCCATGGGTTAGATTATTCCTTGCCAGTCATTTTAATTTTAGACTAATTAGTCTAAAAATGTCACATTCCAAGTTCCTTAAATGACTGAGGTTTCTGGAGTTTGAAGACTATTTCTTTTTGCAAATGGTAAATGAGCTGACAGAGATGCTCTGCTAGGCTTCCCATTTACAAACAAGAAACCTAGTTGAAGATGGGGAAGCTAAGAGAAGATTTAACTGCAGCGATCATGAGATAGTAGAGCTTAAAACCCTGAAAGAACCTTAGACTTTAGAACGTCAGATTTTTTCTTCTTGGTGGTAACCCATGAAAGACTTCCCTAGTGGGAAGCAAGGCTGAAGAAAACTGCTTGACCTACAAGTATAACATCTTTGGAACACAAGTTGTGGAATCTCCATCCTTAGAGATATTCAAACTGCAAGTGTCTCTGAGCAGTGACCTCTAATTCGACTTGCTCTGAGCAAAAGACTGGTCTACATGACTTCTGGAGATTTCTTTAAATTCTCATAATTTTGTGATTCTGTAAGTAATTTGCTATGGCTTTATAGCCTTTTAGGAAAAAGATCCATTATTTCTTGTTTTTCAAGAGATTTAAATAACAGGGTTTTTTTCCCCTTATTTTTTTCAAAAAGAACTTTTATTACTGCATGGCAAAGTTAAGTGTGTTGGGCTGAGTTTTTACTTTAGAAATCACATACATCATGCAAAGAAGTATAGAATCATAGAATGGTTTTGGTTGGAAGGAACCTTAAGATCAGCTGGTTCCAATGCCCCTGCCATGGGCAGGGACATCTTCCACTAGACCAGATTGTTCAGAGCCCCATCCAGGCATGGGGCATCCACAGCTTCTCTGGGAAACCTGTGCCAGTGCCTCACCAGCCTCACAGTGAAGAGCCTGCCCTCCTGCAGCTTCAGGCCATTCCCCCTTGTCCTATCCCTACATGCCCTTGTGAAAAGTCCCTCCAGCCTTCTTTCAGGCCCCCTTTAGGAACGGGAAGGTGCTGGAAGGTCTCCCCTGTGCCTGCTCTTGTCCAGGCAGAACAGCTCCAACCCTCTCAGCCTGTCTTCACAAGAGAGCTGCTCCAGTCCTGTGATCAACTCAGCGGACTCTCCACTGGACCCCTTCCAACAGAATGTAAATAATTAATTCCTCAGTGGTTTGAATATATCCATAGGAATTAACTCTATACGTAATATTTAATAGCGTGTTTAATTTTAAACGGTAACTCTGTAAAGGGTTCAGAGAAATCGATGGATGTTTACTTTTAACCTAAATGCAGTTTTTCAGTCTTTCAAACATTCAGTCTTTCAACTGGATTTGACTATAGTAGGTGGGGAAAATGCAGATAATGCAGGGAAAATGGTTTTTACTCGAGTGATTTTTATCAATGCTAAGGTTGTCAAGTGCTTTTAGACATTATTCACATTGATATGAGTGGAAGCACAAGTATTTAGGGACATTTTTAGCCAGAAATAGATGTAAAAATGTCTGTTTTCTTGTTCCTAATACTGGATAATTAGATTGTTTTTCTTAGCATTTTCAAGAGGACATTGGATTATATTCAGTCACTGAAGGGGAAAAATTAGGGTTCTTTTAGGAAGAAAAAAACCTAACATTTCCTGCTGAAGAAAAATTGCTGAATTAAGCAACCATTGTACGCTGAAAAATAAGTGACTGAACGTACTTGTATAAAAAGTATGAATAGAAAACTCAGTAATTTACAAGTCTGTAGGTAAAAGATATTTGAAAGTTGCTTGACTGTTGTTGCTGTATATTTAAACAGTCACCTGTGACAAGGAAACAAAGATGCCTGTTGACATGAGGATTGCTTCAGAAGGCTAAACACAAATCAGAGAAGCAATTATAAAATCGACTTCTGCAAATAGTTATGTTGCCCTTGAGTATGATGAATTGTATCCAGCCGTGTTTGTATGTAAACAGTATCACCTTAACAACACTGTGGTTGGTAGCAGTAACTTCCAAGGCCTAATCTATAGGCAGTAAATCCTGGTGGCTAGAGACCTCTCGTTTCTGTGGTAGTGCAATTTAATTTTAAAGCAATTTGTATCCACACTAGAACTGAATTTTAAATACAGAGATAAGGTTAATAGCTGCTGGTTTTTTTAGGTCCTTACGCTATTTTCACGAGTTATTTTGGCATTCTTAGTGAAAAGGAATGAAACAAGTGCAAGCAAAAGGCTGGGGGGAGACTGCAAAAGGATGAATGTAGAAGCTTTCTCCATGGTTTAGGGCTTGTTCATGAAAAACAGTACTTGATGCTTATATTGAACAGTACTTGATGCTTATATTGAATAGTGCAATGTTTAGAGCTGGAAGAAAGCAACTTTGGAAACGAAGCATTGGCAGAGTGATAAAGGTAAGGAAAACTGAATTTTGAACTGGGTTTAGGCTAATAACTATATAATTTGAATAAGTGGGGAGGGCATAGAAAAGTGCGTGCTCTAAAATAGATGCAAGTGGATGATGTTAGTTGCACAATTTGTTTTGAAAGGCAAATTTGCACTGGGAGGTGTTTATGCATTTGGCTAGTGGTACTTGTATCTTTTCCAGATTGTTGCAATGGTCTGGTAATGGCGTAATTTCACAAATGCTATATTAGTACATTGAAGAGTTTGATGTAAGATCTGACAACAAAACAGGGGTGGGCTCTGCCACCAAGGAAAATAGAAACATAACTTCACATTTCCCATACTTCTAAGATGGGTATAGAATTCTGAAGGCAATACTTAGCCTTGAGAAACAACAATAGAATACAGAAGTCGTTAAGATACTTAGACTAATTTAAAAAGCTTGTTATTTAAGCAAACTGTTACTGAGTTAATGCAGTGTGATTACGTATGTGCAGAGCTCTGATTTTTGAGATTTAATAGTTAGCTAAGGGGACTGACCTAATTCTTTAGAGTTAGTGGTTTTTTGGGAAGAGGAAATGAAAACATTGAAACTTGAAAATTGAAAACTCAGGGTGCTTGAAAATGTGTAAAATGGTTTTGCAGATTATTTTGCAGGGAAATTAATGAACAAGTCTTATGTATTATAAAACATCTTAACAAGTTAAAGGAGAGACAAAGGAATTCCATCTCGGTTAAATAAATTTTGGATAAGACAGTAAATTAACAATTGAGCATTCTTACTTTTTGACTCTTTCACTATTGAACTTCCCAGTAAAGTCTTGCTCATCCATAAGACATTGATTTCAGCATGTATAAATTCATTGATGCACAGTATTCTGACAATAAAATCCATCCTTTGCTGGATAAAGAGTGCTCAGAACAAGTTTGATCTTGTGTTCGTATGACTTGCATACTAAATAACATTCTTGCTAACTCTATTCAGAGTGTCTGCATCAGCAGCTACAGTCTGTAATGGAGAAGCTGGCAATGTCAATAGCTGGCTTCTGAGCCTGTTGTTTCAAAAAATGAACCCCTGGACTCTCTGGCTTGTGCTCTTTTAGTAACTGCTGCTTAAATATATATATTTTGTAGCAGCTAGGAAACTTCTTTAAATTTTAACCTAAACTCCATTTGTTTCTTCAGACTGATGGTGAGATGTTTTCGGGTTTAGGTATATGCGAAAATAGATTTAGGAATCTCTCCCTTTTCTTCAGGACAAGTTGTGACAAATTTTTAGTATTTAGGTATTAGGAATTCTAAGATTTTATGTAACATAAAACAAGCTGCTTGTTGTAACTGGACTAACCATCAGAAAAGGACTTTTTAAGTAAGTAGTTAGCTTTGGATCTTCATCTGTTGTGGAACTGTATCATATGGCCTTTCTTACCATCATAACCAAGAGGGGTAAAAGAAACCCAAAACTAAACTTGTCTGTGTTATCTGTGTTGTTCTTTACATGAAAAACTGAGCTGAAGCTGTACCATAAAAAATTTGGACAGTCTTTCCAGATATTTAAGTGAGATAGTGTTTATCTCTTGTAAATACTGCTCCTTCTGAATCCTCCTGCGTCGTAGGACCATTAGGAAGAGGCTTTGATGTATGACCTGGATCAGAGTTGCTGCTGATACTTTTCAGGATTTGCATGTTGGTGTTACTGCATGTAACAGCAATTTCTCTCTTACCTGCATAAATAATAGTGTGTATGTTTCAGCATCCATCTTCAAATCTTACTCTTTCAGTGCTCTATGAAATTTTGAATTACACAGAGCTGTCTATTTTGGGTAATTTTTTTGTAGAGATGCCATTAAAGCCTATGTACTTCTGTAGTGAATCCTGCAGGATATAAAATCACAGAAACTCTTAGGCTGTGACCACAATGCTGGTTTGAAGGGAGATGTGAGGGTAGCTAAAAGGGAAAGGGAAGAATGAGAGGTAGAAAGCTCAGCATTTTCTTTTAATTAATTCACTGAGAGTCCTAATCTTAAGTAAAGAATATCTTCAAAATTTGTTGTTCTAGTAGTATGCAAATGGAAGCTCAGAAGCTAGACTGGAAGACAGTTTTGTGATATCTTAATATTCTGGTTACTGGACTTAGGCATCAAATATTGGCCATTGCTGTATGAGCAGCTATGCACAATAGTTTGTATATTTGTTATAGGGTTTGAGACACAGCACTTAAAAAAAATTTAAAATCCATAAATAAATATCAGGGCATGATTCCTCAGTTTGTAAAGAAGATGCTCTTGATTTCAGTCTGCACAAACAGCAACTTGTAGAAGAAGTGAAGTCTATGAACTTAAGAGCATCTGTATGGGTGGAGAAACCAGTGTAAGATGTAGTCTTGTGTAGCAAAATATCTGGACCTTTATGTTGGAAACACAAGCAGAGTACAAAAGTAGTCTCTGTAGTTCAGGCAAAACAAAAGGCTTCTTACTGTATTAAGTAGAAACTAATTGGTAGAGCATTGGTTGTGGTTTTTTTTTTGTTTTTTTTTTTTTGGTTTTGTTTTGGTTTTTTTGTTAAAGATGCCCTATCAGTTGTGTTCAAATTGCTGGAACAATAGTTTTGAGGATTCTAGTGTTATCATCTAGTGTGAATGAAGCTGATTCAGACAAAATGGTTGCTTTTTGCATGTCTAACTAGGAGGAAAATTTCTGCTCATGTTTAAAACCATTTAAGAAAAGTCAATCCTGTCATGATACCTCACTCTCAGGAAACTGGAGACCGCGTTAGGGTGTGAGAGAGGTAAAATAGCGTAAAGAACATGTACAAATTAATCAGCTACTGTACTCTTTAGACACATCTGGGTAAGAATAGGATTTGTATGTTTCTCCTTTATATGGAAAAATATTCCTAATGCATTCAGCATTTATGAAGGCATGGCAGTAGTTACAAGTTTACCAAATATTTGAAAATTCCTTCAGAAAGTAGGGAAGATATTTACATAAGGGTATAAAGTATATTATGCAGGTCCTTTTGGCTCTGAAAAAGCTTATGGATAAATCACTTATGCATACTTTATAAAGTTACTAGTTTTCTGCTAATCACCAGGGAAATAAGGATTGAATTTACCACCAGTGAAACATTATTCTAAATTTCTTTTGAAAATGAAATGATATTGAATCTTGTAATCTGCCAGCACCATAATACCAGTAACTTTTCCAGAAGGCTATTTTGTCTATAATGTAATGAGGTGTGTTACATATGGGAATTCAATTTAATTAGAAGAGTAGGCTTACTGCTTGAAGAATGGTATAATAGCTATAGTTAAGCACATTTGTAAACACTTGTGTACCTTGAGGCTTGTGGTTTGTTTTACTTCTCATTATATTAAAGAGATAATGTATAAAACCCTAGCTTCCTCCAGCAGCATCTGTCTTTATTAGAGAATGCTTACAATATCTTCCCCGAATAACAAAGATCAGTCAGAGTCCTGTCTTGACTTGATGGTCATACGTGACTAGACTGAAAAGCTAAGACGAAGGACTTAGGGTGTTGAAGATAACTTGCAGAATAATGGAACTGTACATATAAAATACATTTTTTTTCTACAGAGCCTTTCAATAAATTTGCCTTCTGTACAACATTATTTATGATAGAAATGTTGTGATAAATCTGAAAATAGAACACTAGGAAAAACTAGAATTATAACAAAGTCTGCTCCTAAAATTTTCATTTGAGTGCCATAAAAGCATAAATCACTAGTGTGGAAGCCTTTACTTTTTAAAATAAATTCTAAAGCTTTCTTTATTTTTGTCTTCAAATTAGATTGTGAATTTTTCATTGTCCACTTTGTGTTTTACAACAGCAAAAGCTCACGGAAGAGAGGGAGGCTAAACGTGCTCGTCTGGATGGCAGGCATGATTACTTACTGGATATTGTTGCCTCTTGTGTGAATCTGGACAAAGCAGAAGTAGAAGATGCTATTCTTGATGGTAACCAGGTAATCTGATGAATTTGAAAGCGAAACTCATAGTATATTTTGGAGCTAATATTGCCATTAAATATTTGGTGAGATAGTTGTCAGACTTCACGTCTGAGATTACTCAAGTCTTCTCCTTGAAAATATATTTTTCGTCATTTTTTAATTAAGTTGAACAAAAGTGTCCTTAATTCCAGGACCAATTGTAACAATATTGATTTTTAAATTGATTAGAATTTCTCCTTTCCAGTGGTTATAGATAGTATGGTAAAACCTGTGCCTGTATTTCATAGTGGAACTACAATATGATGTCTTCCAGTCCTTGAGTATAGACCACACAAAGGTTCAAGAGACCTGTCCACAACAGGTTGCATGTTCCTGTTTCCTTAAGGCTGCTACCAGCATTTGTGAGACTACCCTGAAATCTAGTTTAGCAAATTAAAATAGGTAGAAACTACCTGACAAAATAGAATGGCTTATGTGATCTGACTGGTGGCATAAGGGCTAATACAAATTCATATACTGAGATACTGAAAAATATCACTTTTTAAAAAATCCAGGTAGACAGAAATAGATCTTTTACTTCCTGACACTAAAGTAAACAAGGGTGTGTTTGGGGTTTTTTGGTTTGTTTTCTCTCGTATTCTCTTTCCATCTGTGTACCTTCAATTTATGCATTCCTGTTTCAGTGCTAATATGGTTGAGAAACTGTAGAAAATCCAGTGAAAGAGTAGTAAGAAAGAGAGGAACACAGGGCACGTGAAGTATGAGATAAGGGAGAAGATAAGTATGAAATAAGAGGTTGAGTGGCAGTCAAATCCAGTTGCTTGAAGAGTGGTTACAAAGATGACAGAGCTGAACTATTCTCAGTGTTTGCAGATGATAACTCCAAAGACAAAGGCACATCTTGCAAAATGGCCACCAATGGCCACCCTTCTTCACCAGGAGGATAATGCAGCTTGGGAAGAGGTTACTTCAAGTCAGCTGTGGAATTTCTGTCCTTAGGGTGTTTGAGACTCAGCCTAGAAAATCTCTAGATAATCTCTGAGCTGTTGGTGATACAGGAGGCTGGCCTCAAGACCTCCCAGAGGTCCCTTGCAACATCTTTGTGACTTCATGTGATAGCAAATGAGCCATGCAGAACTGTCATGCACATTAAAAAGCAGATTTTGGTTCAGCCTGTGTGAATTCTATCTCTAAATGGGTTCCCTGGCAAACAGTACAGCCTGAGAATAGATGCCAGATGAGGAAAATATTGGCAATTGCTATACTTTGAAAGAGAAAAGTGTAATAGTTGTTTTGACCTTATCTTGGAGGGCTCAGCCAAGTTTTTCTGGAACAGAAGTTTGCTATCTTGGTGTAACTGAGGCTTGTTATTAATGGAAGAGGGATAATCGTGGCTTTCCTCCTGCTTCTGGTGATCTTTTAGCCTTTTTTCTGCACTAGGAAGCAAAAATGGTACCAGATAATGTTTCTGAAGATGAACTTGAAGGAGCTTTTTCTGCTAAAGATAGCTGTGTAGTGAGGGCTACACGGAAGAGTGACTCACTAGAAAAATAATGGATGAAGCCAGACTTTCAAGTGCTGAGACATGGATCAGCATACTAGCATAAAGCAATTCAGTTTCTTCCTCAGCCTGTATGGCCAATACATGAGATTTGTGGATTAGCACTACCAGTACATGCTTCAGTGAAGCCTGATGGCAGCCTTGAATTGATGGAGACCTGTGGAATTGTCCTGATGCTTGTAAATGAATAAATACATTCTTCCTCTCTTGGTATAATATGAATCAAATCCATGATGTATTGTCATCTTAACATGATTTCAAACAGATAGAGCGCGTTGACAGATTCCTGGCCCCTGGAGGTCTGCGTCATCTGATGTTCTACTATCAAGACGTGGAGGTAGTGGATACAGGTAAAGCAACTTAAATTCGCCTGCAACATGTTACAGTTGTGCTGAGCAAATGTGCAAGGGAAGAGCAAATAGTCTGCTACATTTTCCGTTTTTTCTTTAATTTTTCTTTTTCAAGTATAGGGTAGTATCTACAACTGCATGATAGAGTCATATAAAAGGACCTTAAGCCTGAACCATTATTTAGAAGGACTAGAAAAGTAAAGAAATAGAAATGAAAGGCATTTTATGCAAGAATGGCAA
>VZTN01028525.1:0-12022 GCA_013400515.1 Erpornis zantholeuca
ATTATTCTTTCTGGAATCAGTGTCATAATTACAGAAAAGAGACCTCTGGAGACCACGTAGCCTGACCCTGTGCTCAAAACCATGTCAACTGGAGCACATTGTCTAGGGTCTGGGTCTTGAATATCTTCAAGGAGACTCTCTGGACAGCAGTTTCAATGTTCTACAATTGTTGTAGCAAAAAGGGTTTTTTTTTTTATTTTTAAGTGGAATTTCTTCTATTTCACTTTCTGCCTGGTGCCTCTTGTTCTGTCAGTGGGCACTACTGACAAGAGTCTGGCTCCCTCTTCTTTACATCTGCCATCAAGTATTTATACACCTTGATGAGATCCTGAAGCCTTCTCTTCTCCAGTCCCAGTTGTCTGGCCCCTTTGTTGGAAATGATACACTTTTTAAAAAATTTTTAACTTTAGTCAGGGATTTGCTCCTCTCTCCCCAGGGGGAAGGGTATTGAAATTTCTTTTCAAAAGGCTCTGTTCCCTGGGTGAGGCCTGATGAGCTTAACATCTCAGTGGACTGGGAGTTGACAGAGGATGCAGAAGAAATAAGCAACCATTAACAAACATTACCCTCAAACATCATCCCCTGGTGTGTTGGAGACACCTGGTCTGGGAAAAGATCAGTAGGAGAACCAAAGTTTGAGGACCAAATTAGCATCAAAGGGAAAGGGATCAATAACTAATAGGAAATCAAATACTCATAATTGTGAATTTTGGGACCAATGAACATTGAACCAAAGAATTGCTTTGGGTTCACAGTATAAATATGTGAAAAATCTAGTAAAGAACTCTGTGTGATGGAATGATTTTCACTGCACAACTCGGGCAATGTATGGAGGAAATTATTTTTATTGCACATCCTGGCCAGAATAAAATAATGCCTCAGTTCTCTAACACTGAAAAGATGTTGTTGGAGAGTTTTTGTTTTTCCTGCAGTTTCAGTGACACCTTCATCGTGTCTGTGGTCCAGTATAGTCATGTCTTTCTTGTTCTGGGGAGCTCCAAGCTGGACACAGCACCCAGAGGTGTCTCAAAAAAGTGTAAGATGTGTCTCTCCAGTGCTGAGTGGTGAGGAAGCATCACCCTCCTTGACCTGCAGGCAGCACTCTGATTCAGCTTTGGTCCGCCAGGTCCACCAGGTCACTGAGCTCCTTCTCTGCCAAGCTGCTTTGCAGCTGGTCCTCAGCATGATCCTTGAAAACCAGCCAGCACTCCTGAACTCTTTTTTCTCTCAAGCTCTGTCTCCCATAGGATTCTTAAAAACAGGTCCTTGGACAGGCTAAACACTACTTTCCACAAGACCAGAGCTCACTCACATCCTGCCATTTGCCTTATTCCTTCTCAGGATCCTGAGCTCCACCATCTTACGCTTACTGCAGACCTTCACATTCCCAATCAGTTCTTCCTTGTTTGTAAATATGAGGTCCAACAGAGTATCTCCCTCATGGATTCATTCCACAGTGAGTTCCTGCAGTTTTGGGAATGCCTGAAGTTAATGCTGCATTGAGACATTTATTGTACAGTTTAAGAGGGAAGCAACTTGTATGGGAAAGAGAAAATGTTACGTGCAGATTAAAAAAAATCATAATGAATAGTAGGAATCTTAGAAACCCTGTAGCAAACAAGAGGATAATCCCAGCAAAATTCTGAGAAAACTTGTGTAGGTGCCAGGAATGTAGGATAAACTGTAAAAATAAAAAAGGGTTACAGTAATCAAATGAAAGACTAATTGAGTGTTTTAGCATACTAGACAACAAAATCCTTTGGGCACCAGTGGCAAAAATGGAAAGAACCTGACCTATGTGAGGATTTGTGGAGTAACAGGGTGTGCCAGTTTCAGGCAAATTTGTCAAAAATATCCTCTGATGGAAGGCAGGTTACAGCTGCCCCTCACCCACTGGTTTTGGGGAAGAAATAGTTCCTTGGAGGAAAGTGAAAGAGGAATAAAAACTATTTCTTTAACAAAAAACACAGAAAAAAGGATAATAATGCTGACTAATAAAATCTCTTGCTGTGGAAAGAGAGCTGGGAAGTTCTCAGAGTCCTTTTGTGGGTGAGGTCTCTCTCCTCCTTGGACCTGGGTCGGCCTGGGCCCCCTCCAGGCCTCGGTGTGAAGTTTTCCCAGTGAGTTCTGCTGTTCTGAACAGTTCCAGTAGAGAAGAAGAAGAAGCCGAAGTCCCAGGGAAAAATTACCTCTCCATTTCTCTCTGGAGAAAGAAACAGAGCCAAAAAGCTGGCTGAAAAGCAGGAAGGTTACTTCCTCCACTCTTCTCGCTGCAGCATCAGAACACAGAGGAGTGTGTATCTGTGTCCTTGAGCTACTGCTTGGAAAAGTTCACTGGTTTCTTTTTCTGTCCACTGTCTCAGGCTCCGTTTAAAGGCACAGCAGGATCAATTTCTGGACATAGAGCAAGCGACATAGGATACAACATCATTAAGTCACCCCAAGACAGACAGAAGTGTGAAAAACAAGGTTCACTCTCCTGTTAAAATTTAAAAGTTTAATAAAGGACAGGAGGGGACAAAGACAATAAAGCAAAATTAACAGCGCTGGGAGCTTGGCACTCAGCCCAGAGCACACCTACTATTGCAGAGACACCCTTTACATACCTTTCCTATAGCATCAGCCTAATGCATATTCATAATCAATTATATTTATTCAAACTTTTCCCCAAACTAGTTTACATGTTCCAGGAACTGTTTAGCATGGCTCCTCCTCGGGTCTGCCTTTTTAGAGCATGTGTATTCCTTGGCTGTGGTTTTAGTCAGTCTTTATCATCACCTCCAGCTGGAGCTTGGGCCCAGGGTCTCTGCAGACAGTAGTTGTTGATAGTTGGCATGTCAGTAGCAGGGGTCTCCATCAAACATTCATTGGATGTTATCCAACCAAGCAAACAGTTCAATTTTACCACAAGCATAACTCTATTGGTTATTTCACTACTACATCTAAGTTTAGTTAATAACAGAAATAACGGCATTAGTTATTGTTACAAAAACTGTATCCTTATAGCAAAACTACTTTAACATTATACATATAGCATCCATTTTAATATTTGCAAAAAGCCAGTATTATAATATGTGTTTATCACAGAAGCATCAGAAAAGCCTCTGTCACAGGCTGTGAACACGGGCCTGTGAACGGTGAGAGGAGGAAGTTTTTGCCATCATAGCTGATAGCCCTGGAGGCACCATGCACTGTAGAGTAACCAGGACAAGACACATCACTAGTTCTGCTAGGTCATTGTGACTGTAGAAGTGGGACAGCTTTGGGAGAATGGATTACGGGATCAACACTATTTTTAGTGTGTATAATGGTGAGGGACAATGGTGTGGTAAGGTGCAAAAATGTCATTTCCATTGTGTTCATTTGGTGGTGATGAATAATAAAAACATCTGGATGTGTGGCTCACAAGGCAGGCTTGCAGAATTTAAAATCCAGTTAGACTTTTGAATGCTGCAGTGATGGCCCAGCAGGGCACATTTTTTAAAAAAGCTTATAATGGGTATTAGAAAAAATGTTTTCCTAAGAATAAACATTGAAACAGTTTGTCCCAAGGGACTGTGGCATTTCTATTGTAATAAATTTCAGAAATTGACTGAACAAAACTCTAACTGATCAGATATAACTTGATCCTGCTATGAGTAGGATGTGGAAGTCAGTGCACAGTCAAGAGGTCCCTTCCAACCTCAAGTATTCTCCAATGCCTGGTGTCTGGTACAGGGACATAAGTGTTAGTTTTTAAGCCTCCACTCTTACAGTACTCTGCTGTTATTACAGCCATGTAAGACTTGTTCTGACTTGCTTCTATCAGCAGTCTTCTTGGGGGATTTGTAAAGTCAAGTCTGTTTTCTTGAGGACAGTTGAGAGGTAGCAACTCAGGATGGCTTTCAGGACATTTTAGTGCTAGTGAGGCATGGTTCTGATGCCTTAGGTTTTAACTTTTATATTTTTTCAAGTCCTGTACTGCTAGGGTAACTCTGAAGTTTCCTGTAGCTTGTTAGGTGCCACTCTCTTATACTAGGATAGACATAACAAAGCCTCTCCAGCTTGCTCTCCAAGGACACCCAGACTGTCCTAGGCCCAAAAGTATAAACCTTCATCTTGGGGAAGGGAGGGGGCAAGTTTAGAAAAATTATATCATTAGCTAAAGTTTTAATTGGCAAAATTATGCTGATATGTGAATGGACCAAACCTATAAAGGTGTGAAGAACTCATGACCTGTTGTCCATCTTGGGATCCACTGAGGCAGGAGCCTCTGAACCCCAGAGTGTACCTCTGAGGGTCTTTCAAATAAATACCTCCTTTATTCCCTTATTCCCTTATTCCTGACTACTCTCTGTTTCCAGGTGGCCATTTAAGGCATCAGTTCTGACTTAATAAGGAGTCCTCTGGTGTTCTTGAGAGGAAACAATATTTGTAATTTTTTTTTGAGAAAAGGCTACTATTTTTACAGTTTTAGGGGAGCTTGCTAGTAATGCCTAGTATCACAGTGTACAAATAGGCTTTGTAAACACTTCAGCAAAAGAAGTAGCATTGTACATTATTTATTTTAGCTGAAATTAATTTTGATATCTGAAAAAATGAATTTCAAAGATAAAGAATTTGAAGGTGTTGCTAGATCTGTAATAATGTGGAATCCTACATATACCTAAAGTGAAAAATATATAAATATATATAATCTAGATTTTTAAAATTATCTACTGTATGCAAAAGGGAAGTTTTCCTTTGGTAACTGTAGAAAAAAGAGAGCTTCTCTCTACACATTGGCTCAGATGCCATTTCAGCTTTCCTGCAGGGATATTGCAGACATTCTTTGCTAATCTTTGAACTAGAAAAAAAACAGCTGCAACATCTTTATGCAAGGGTGATATTTCAGTGATACCTAGTTTTGTTTAGAGGTAGTTTTTCCTCTTAATGAATGATTTTTCCTTTTAAAACCTCTAGAAGTGGGTTGAAATACATAAACTAAATTCCTTATTTTCAAAATAAAGTATTATAAAGAGTGGTATTATTTCTGAAATGTTACAGCTCAGGAAATAGGAAATAAAATATGCTGGAGAACTTAAACATGGAAATGCTAAGTCTAAAAATCCAACATTTAATATGTATAATAATATAATAATATTAATATGTAGTAATTTCAATACTTGGTTATCTTTTGTATGCTCATATAGTTTCTGTCTTGTTACCCTTACTCCAATTCCCTTATCAGCAATAATTTATTTTCAGACTAATTTTCTCCTTCACTGTCATACATGCTATAAATGATACCAGCTCATGCTATTAACTACTCAGTGATTTTGAGATTCACTTCAAACCAGGAGGTTTGATTGCAGTAGTTCTTTCCAAGAACAGTTTTGTTTCAATCACTTCTACAAAGCAGAGATTCAGCTTTAAAGAGTTTACTGTATGTTGTGACACAGGGGCTCTTTGAAGGTTAATCAGCTTTTTAGCAATAATAGGGTTGGATTCTTGTATGACTCAGTGAGTCACTTCTGTTTCATGTGCAGATCTGTCATTTAATCAGAAGCCTGGAAGTTAAGACTTACTACACTGCATATTAAGTAGAAAAGACAGTTGTTGTTTTAATCATTTTTGCTTCTTTCCAAACTTCACTATATCTTTAGGACTGTAAATTAGTTGAGACAGCTAGACAGATTATTTAAGAACCATTCCTAATGTCTGTAAAATCTAATAAAAGGAGCTGTACAGTGAAGTCATATTATTTGGACACCAAAGCTAAAAACTAATTGGAAGAAATATCTTTATATATACAAAGTAAAATCCACTAAATGTGGTAATGTTCCTAATTTACATGTAGGGCATGATTTAATCCAATTGCAGTTTAACTGGGGGCCATTAGTGTTTTCTTAAAGGCAAGTACAAAACCACACAAATCTTTTTTAACATATTTGTAGCCCAAAACAAATATTTGGGGAATGGCCAGAGTAGACTGTCACAATGAGTTTTAACCAAGTAAGTTTTTCTTACAACTGAGTATTTCTGATACAGCTCCATGCTTGAATTTAGGTGTTGAAGTTGATAAAATTACACACAATAGAGTAAGCTTGTGTTTAAACATTACTGGAGAAAGTATTTTTC
This sequence comes from Erpornis zantholeuca, assembly GCA_013400515.1. Lineage (NCBI taxonomy): Eukaryota > Metazoa > Chordata > Aves > Passeriformes > Timaliidae > Erpornis > Erpornis zantholeuca. The sequence continues at coordinate 6,100 of VZTN01028525.1, forward strand.
TTCTGGTAGCAGTCCCCCACACATCTTAAAATACAGGTGAGTTTATACTCAAATATAGACATTATATATATATATGTAACCTTGTGTGTTAGTTTAATCTCATGCCATACAGTACTATGTTTCAGTGCTCAGTACTGTGTGTTGCTGATGGACACTCATCTTTGGCATCTTGTTTTCCTCAAATGTTGAAATGCTGAGCTTGAATAATGGTAGTGTATACCAAACACACTGTCCTGGCAAGAAGTGTTTAAATAGTTATCTTTATAGTGCAGTGCTTAAGTAGTTTTCTTCAAGTATTTATCCTGCTGTTGGAAGAGCTGGGTTGGATTCCATAGAGGAAGATGATATGTGATGTGTTTGCTGCAGTCAATGTGGTGCTACAGCACACAGGATTACAAGTTCAGATTGTTTAGGTTTTGTAAGGCCTTTGATGGAAAAGCCAAGGGTCTGATTTACAGAATCTTGCTGCATGATACAAATTAAATAACTATTATAAATATTTTAAAACTTGAGGAATGTTGGTTTGTATACAGGAACAACATTCTGCCTGGACATGAAGTATCAAGTAGGAAGAGTTGATAACTTGTAATTTGCATTTGTTTTGCTGTGTGACTTGAAGAGAGAAAGGTTTGAGGTAGAGTAGGAAGAGCATGAGTCAGGGCAAAAAAAGCCATTGCACACCAACACTTTACTTCATTAAGAATATACTTAGTATTAGAAAACGTCTTAGGAAGTTCTTCCTAAGAAGGGGGAAAGGAAATAAAATCTGCAGATTAAGAAGTGCTTTAAGGAGGGATGCTGCGAATGCCAGTGCCAGCTTTGCTATGCAGGTAAGTAAGGAGTAGAAATGAATATTGCTTGGTGTTGCCATTTTCCCAAATATATGTGCAAGCTACTGCTGTAGATGATGCTAATACATCCTAAACCTGCCGTGCCGTATTTACTCTATATTTGCAAATCTGTGTATATTAGACTTTATTTAATCACAGTTTTGAAAGCAAGTTAGGCATGATGGACTTGAAAGTAGTCTTGCCAGCTGTTTTATTTGCCCACTAGTTAGGTCCATGATATGCTGCCTTTCTTTTTTCCTTTATTCTCATGCTGTTAACACAGTGAAATGAAGAAAATCTTTAAGTCCTTATAAACTGAAGCCATCTGGCTTTTCATAGCTGTAATGCTATCCAAATGTGTAAATTACTAAAAATGTACTCCCTTATGCTTAGGAGCACAGGCCTGAATTTGGTCCTGGGTTCCTCTGTCTCACAAGCTGGGATTAAGTTTTTTAGTGATGGTTTATTTAGTGCTATAAATTTTGTTGGGAATGGAGAGAATAGGAAATTGTGAAGTGAGAGTGTTTGTGAGAATAAAAAGAGTAATAAGTATCTAAGGAAGGAGAAAAATTATAGGCAATTTTTAAATTGGATTGGGTAGGGGATCCTAATTCTTATCTGACTTCTGTTTTCCTCTGATTTTGATCCAAACACAAATCAATTTTATATGCTGTTTACATGTGTAAGGTAAGTATTGTGCAAATAACCCTGAACTGGCAGGGGGTTCATGCAAGGAAAATATCCAGTTAAATAATGTAAGACCTTGTTGTGGTACTCAGAGTCTCAGATGAGCTTACTTAGAAGCAAACTGGAGGAAGTGAACCACAAAAATTTGAATAGAAATGATTTTCATGAGTTTCCAGGTAATTGTGAACTGGATGGGAACACTGTAAACCTGTGTTGCCTGAGGAAGGAACTAACTTCTAGCTTTATTTGACTGAAAATGTGCATGAAGAATTGAAAAGAACTCGAGTTACAGTCTAGAGGACTTCACTGTTTAAGCTTTATGTTTTGGCATACAGATGCTTGGAGTCTGAATGTGTCGTGACTAAAGATGCTTAATCTGGTTTTAATATCCTGTTTAGTTCTTGGTCACACCCCATGCCGCACTACAGACTGGGGACAGAGTGGCTGGACAGTAGCCAGGCAGGAAGGGACCCGGGGGTGCTGACTGACAACAGGCTGATCATGAGACAGTGTGTGCTCAGGTGGCCAAGAAGGCCAACAGCACCCTGGCCTGTGTCAGAAATGGTGTGGCCAGCAGGACCAGGGCAGTGGTTGTCTCCCTGCACTGGGCACTGGTCAGGCCACACATCAAGTGCTGTGTCCAGTTCTGGGCCCCTCAATTTAGGAAGGATGTCAAGATGCTGGAGCATGTCCAGAGAAGAGCAACAAGGCTGTCGAAGGGTCTGGAGCACAAGTTCCATGAGGAGTGGCTGAGGGTCCTGATGTTGTTTATCCTGGAGAAAGGGAGGCTCAAGGGACAGCTTACCACTCTCTACAACTGCCTGAAAGGAGGTTGTAGCTGGGTGAGGATCTGTCTCCCAGGCAACCAGCAACAGGACAAGAAGACACAGTCTTAAACTGCACCTGGGGGTGTTTAGGTTGGACATTAGGAGGAAGTTCTTCACACAAGGGGTGACAGGGCATTGGAGTGGGCTGTCCAGGGAGGTGCTGGAGTCACTGTCCCTCGAGGTGCTTAAGAAAAGACTGGATGTGGCACTTGTTGACAAGGTGGAGTTTGGTCATAGTTTGGACTTGATCTCAAAGGTCTTTTCCAAACTAATTGATTCTGTGACGCTGTGATTCTGTGATTCTTTGTGTATGTGATGCTTGTTTAAGTTTTCTGTGCTCTTGCAAATTAAGGTACTCCTTATCTTCTGTCTGCTGATGGAAGATGTAAAGAAAAATACTTTTCAATGCTTCTAATAATGCAAGTTAATAGTATGCTTTTCTAAGAGAAATGTGTTGATAGGCAGATTCCATCAATAAAGATCCTACCAAAACCTCGATCCATGAAGCCTTCTTCATCCATGAAGGGCAAAGATGAATGATGACTTCATTAGTCTTCCATTCCTCTTGCGTTACCTGATATGCATCTGTCTCAGGGACATGAAATAACTGCATGGTGGTTTTCACAACTTAATACAAATGTTATTCTAGATTAAATGAAGTGATTGAAAAATGTTGCTTACAGTTCTTTCCTAATATTTAATACTTATGATCTCTAAAGTTGCATAGAAAGAAACCTTTGCCTTGAGTTTAACTAAGAATGGGATACACATTTCTTAAAATTCCTTTTAATCAAGGTAGTTCACCTGCATTTTATGAAGTTATTGCATGACAAATGCAATTGGCCTGTGTGACTACTTATGGGATGGGAGATTATTTTTTAGTGTCATAAGCCATCCTGTTTACAAAAGGATAACTCCATGACACAGGCACATGTATGTGCTTATTTTCTTGGGGTTAGAATATTAAATATATTTTTTGTTTTCAAAATACTTCAGTGTGCTTGATTGAGATGCTGCACACGACCTAAAGGCATGCAATAGAGATTATCATGCCGATGCAGAAGAAAATAGAATGTGAAAAATAAATCTTTAGTTGTCATGTTGCATGTGAGCACTCTTATCCCAAATTTTTTTTTGGTCAATTTGGCAGATATGTATTGCTATATTTGTACTGTCCTATACAGTTGCTTGTGGTTTCTCTGTGTACTTAAACAAAATACTTATACTTACAGATACTTACAAGCATTGCTCTGCAATGCTTATGTTTTTCTGTTGTTGTGCAAATATGAGTTACTAGTTTCTGTGTAGATTGGGAGCTGAGATAACAGATATGAAAGCAATGTGGAACATGCAATAATCATACATCCTTGATATGTTTAACTGCCTTTGTTATTGGCCCACGTATACAGAGTATTATAATACTATTATTTTATAATATTACTTTAAATGATATAGTGGTTTAGACTGAATTTCAGAAATATTTCCATTCATTGCTCAGACACATTCTGCCTAGTTTAAGACCAAGATAAACACAGTGGGTTTTGTTATTTTATAGCTGTGTCTTATTTTAAGAATGTCTATGGCTATCAGCGTGATCAGTGAAACTTCCATTTTAGCAGCTGCTAAAAAACCATGATAGTTTGAAAACACAACTGTTCTGAAGAAACTTTCACATAGATGTACAATGGTTATATTTATGTAATTGCTCTTGGCAACAGCTTCAGTAAATTTAAGTCGAAGTTCATACATAAAATTAACTGATTTTCTCAATCCATTTGAACCTTGATCTGTTTTGGTGTAATGTTCTGGAGTTGATGAAGATGCTTTACAATTGGAGTCTGTAACCTCAAATTTCTTCTGATTCAGAATTTCCTGCTGTTGCAATATGTGTTGCTCCACAGAAATGAGGAGTAATTCCCTCTCAGACACTCTTTTGAGATTGCTGCCAGGGAACAGTGTTAGTGATGTATTCTTTCACTGCTAAAGACAAGACATCACTTCTATTGTAAACTTGGTTCTCTCAATGAATTTACAAACTTATTCTAAATAATTCACTTCATCTTGAAGCTCTGTTTCCCAGGAGACAAAATAGTTATTTTCTTAAAACGAATTGTTACTTTGAGAACAAAGAAACCACATGGTGATTTTGAAGCAGTGGAATAGATGTCCTTTATACCACAGACAAATGGGTTTTCCCTCAGAGCCTTTTATGTTCTTTTTAAAAATTATTATTATTTGTGAATTCCTTATTGAGTGGAACTATACTGAGTCTGCATCAGTTGGCTGCAAAGCGTGGTTGTGTTTGAGCTCTCTCCTGCATAGGCAGATTGCAGTGGGGCTGCACGTTCAGGAATGAACACAAAGCAGAATTCAATTGTGCATTGCCCTCACCACCTGCAAGTGTGCATATGTGTGTGAGTGCATCCCCTCTTAGAAGAAAGCAAAAAGAGCAGCGAGTGCCCCAGTGAGCATTTCTCTTCTCTGCTCTCGTTTCAGAAACATTTCTACCTCCAAAGCTGGCATTGCTTTTCTCAGGTGATCTGGTTTCAAGCTATGTTGCTATTGTAGTAGAGGGCTTAGTTAAGTACTTCCTACTGCAGGGCAGTGTCCCTAGAAAATGTGCTGTTTGCAATCTTTTGTGTTGGCCCTCAGAGGATCATGACATTAAATCACAGGAATACCCCTGAGAAATTCTGAGGCTTTTACAGAGGGGCCATCCAAATTTAAGTGCTGTTGAAGGAGGGAAGGTTTTGGAATAAAGATTGCAGCATGTCTGTTATCTACCAAGAAAATGAGTCTGTGCTGGAAAGCAAACATATGTTGAGTTAAGGCTGGATAACCAGAAAAGAGAGTTGAGCATGAGAAGGAAAGAGTAAGCTGCTCTTCAGATTTTGATCACAAGCTTTTTCTACTTCTAGGACTTGACCATTCTGTTTTTTATAATACACACATTTATAAACATCTCACAGTCTATTTTCTAAATTTAAAGGGGTTTGCTGCATTCTGGTTGGACCCATGGTATGATCAATGGGTATGATCATCTCATGGCCCTTATTTAATACTATGGATATTTCAGTTATGTTACCTGAGTCTGTGTTTGGTTAGGTGAAAAAACGCTATTGTATGATGAGTACTTGATACTTTTTATTTTGCCATGATAGTTAGTCTATTAATTTTAATATCCAGTGAAAACAGATTTATCTCACATGAAGAAGAAAATAGAGATCTTCATGTTTGGGCTCCAAGTTACTTCCTTGCAATGTTCACTGCGTGCTTTACAGCATAGACTCTTGCCTTCCAGGAGTTACAACAGGAGAAATGCATCGGGTGCTTATTTTCAGTGCTAGACTAGTTGTCCTGTGGTGAATGGAAGATGAGATAATATACCAGGAGATCCTCATCCCTTAGGGAGAAGACGGTGGCAGAAAGAATGAATATATTTTACAGTTTTCTGCATCTCACTGTTGCCTTTCCCTGGCCTTAAAATTAAAACCAAAACATGGTTTATGGGGAAAAGGGGTTTTTACCTCGGTATTTATTTCAGGATCCTTGGGTACAGCACTTTGTCCGGGTGGAATG
>VZTN01028525.1:12354-61569 GCA_013400515.1 Erpornis zantholeuca
TATATAAAAGAGTATGTAAGAGGGGTATAAAAGAAAAAACAAAAAAATCATTCTGGCCTCACCACAACTCTGAGACTTGTTTAACATCAGTTAACGAGAGAGTAGGAGGCATCCCTTTGTGTATGGCCAGTCCTGAGGAGAACACAGGTGGATGCTCCAGGGTCTCCTTCAGTTTTTCCTTAGTGCTGAGTTGTCACAGGTTGAACACGACCTGCTCTTGGTTTTGTGCTGTTACACCATTTTACCACATCGCCCACTTGGCTCAGAGTTTTTATCCCTCCTTGATCTTTCCATTGTAATCATAGATCCATCAGCCCTTCAGCTTAAGGCCCAGTTATGGAACTGTCACACTTGTGGTATTGGTCTGATGCTGCTTGTCAACATTTGAAGGGTTCAGATCTGAAAGTGGATGTTTCTGGAGATGCCATACTACTATTATCTACTGTAGTCACAAAATGTTCTTTGCAGAAAACCCATCTGGGACTTGCTACCATGTTTTAAAATATCCTTATGACTAATGGAACTATAAAATATCTTGTCAGTGTTGTAGCACATCGGGGATCTAGTAATAAATTAGAGGTCCTCTATGACAAATACCATAGATATATAATAAAAAAACCTCTGGGAATGCTTCAGTCTAAGTTGATATTTTTTTCCTCATGCACCCAAAATAGGATTAATCAAATTTCATGCCTAAGGGCTTAAACAGATGGAATATGAAAGAAAATTTCACCAGTCAGCAGTGTAGTAGTCCTACATCTCTGGAAAGTATGCACTTTCATAATGTACAAGATAAAAACTTTCATTTAAACATTTCTCACAGCTTATCTAGTTTCACTTAGGCAGTGGTTTAAAGAAGTAGAATCCCAGATTAATATTCAGCAGCTAGAGAACAATGTTTTAGTTTTATTTGAATTTCTTTCCTCCCCTACTAAACTAAAATGCCAACTTTATGACAAAATCATTAAAATGCTTAAATGCTAAACAGAATTTTCTGATTCAGTGTTTTCATGTAGATATGTTTTCTCATAACTGCTTTTCTAGGTTGTATTGGTCAGTGGACATCTGGACAGCTGGGACGTTGGGCAGGGAGCTATGGATGATGGTGGTGGAGCATTTATATCATGGGAAGCATTATCACTCATTAAGGATCTGGGTAAATCTTTAATTTAAAAATATTTTTAATGCATTCTATTTCTACTACATTTTGTGTAATGTCTAAACTGGATTTTATATTTTATCCATGTCTCTGAGCACAAATATTCATTTTGTCATTTTATGCCTCAAAACTAGTTCAAAACAGACTTTTTAGATTGTTGAGTTGATATCCAAAGATGCTTTTCCCCCTTCATCAGATGGAATCTATTTTTCCTCCTTATTCCCTTTTTCCACAAATGTAACCTGTGGTCAAAAGGAATGCCCAATGTATTTGTTAGAAACTAAAATCAGGTGCTGCTCCTGCTCTTAGCCCTGGCAGCCTTTAAATAATAAGCCATTTTTCCCTGCTTCCCAGCAGAAGGATTTGTCTACTTCAACAATCTCAGTCTTTCTTGAAGAGCTCTTTGTAGACAAGCTGTGTCATGTGAATAGCTGCTTGCATACTGAAGTCATGAACATCAGACATCCCTGTGAGTTCCTATTCCTTTGTTTTGCATTGTTTGAACCTCTAATCTCTCCTTTTCCCAGCCTTGGAATGATTGGATTATCAGTCTGTAACTAAAACAAAGTGTGTCTGTTTAAATTTTTGGCCTTTTAAAAGCAAACTAAATAGGATTTTTCTGTGGAGAATCCAGATCTACTCCTTCTTTTAGTGTTTTTTAATCTTTTTTTTTATGATGCTTGGAAAATTCTCTATATTTCCTCCACCTTCAAGGAAAAAAAGTTATTCTATTAAGTTTGGTACTCTATTACATTCAGAAGAAATTGTTCTGTGTTTCTTAAGGGCAAGTTCATGGTGGCATTGTATCATTCTTATTCATCCGGTTTTCCTTCACGCATGACTGAAATGCATCACTTTCTTCTTTTTCAAATATTTGATTTCCTCTGGTAGTTGCCTGTGTGTTTGCTGTGCAACCTGTGATGAAATGCTGTTCTCTCAGCTGGGAAATGCTGGAGCCTTTGCTGATGCCCTCTGTTCTGGGCAGCTGTTGTGTTCTGCTCTTCTTCTTGTACCAGTGTTGGACAGGAACATAAGGCTGGGAGAGGACTTCTTCTTATCTGTAGATAACCAAGGGGCATAGGGCCTTGCACAAACTGCCTCCGTAGCAGATTGGTTAATGCAGATTTTATATCTTATGCATATAAAATCTGACCAAAAAAAAAAAAAACAGCAAAATAAAAAGATGTGGAGATTGTGTGAGAAACAAATTAATGACTTTTATTTCAAATCAATTCCATAGATTGTGCTTTGAATGAGTGTGGTGTTTTGAACTGTGGAGACTTTGTTCGATATCCTTTTGGACCCTGATAAATTGTCTCAGACTAGTCCACCAAATACATTTGAGATGAGGATAAGCCAACTCAGTTGGCTCTATGCATGTGTAGAAATTTTTTGCTGTGTCCAGGGAGTCTTAAAGCCTTGGTGCATTGTGTAGCCATAAAAACTCTGCATTTTCCAGAGTATAATTGATCTGAGAGCTCTGGTGATATGATCCTCAAGCTGAAATGAGCATTTTGAAATACGATTTCTAGAATACAAAGTTTATATTGTGTAGTAAGGAATAATGGCAGTACTTCTGCCAAGGTCCTTTGGATTAATGAAAGCAAAATACTACTACACTATTGAAGCAGGTTTTTTCAGTGGTGGTCTAATAGCCTTTCATCATGATATCACTGGGACCCTTGGACATGGCTTATGGACAAGACAAAATATGCCTCTTAATTTGGATTCTGACAGTTTTGTGTAATACTTGAAAAACTATTATAGTTTAAATGCAATGCCGTACTTGCAACATAGCCTCCTCCCAAAACTATTTAATAACTATTGACTTAGGACCAAATACATTAAATTAATTTAAAAATCATTAAAATAATGGTTTAAGAGGGTATGATTTTATTTTAAGCAATACATTTTGTTTTCTTGCCTCAAGTAAATTTTTAATAGTTTTTGCTTTTATTTCTATGTAAATCAGTTACTTAATGTGTTGGCCTTTACACCTCCTCATATTTCCTGAATCTTCAGTGTTAGCTTTTATTTTTTTAATTGAGGTGGGAATTTCTGTATGATATTGGTATTTTTTTTTTCTTTTTGTTTTGTTTTGCTTTGGGGGTTTTTAGCTTTTCAGACACCATGGTAGTTACACATTCCCTACAAGGACAGGTAGCAGTAGCACAGTCTGAAGAAGTTTTACATAGTCTCCAAAATGTCAAACATTTGGTAGCATTTTTTTTCCATTTCCATTTTGACTTCACATGAATATTGTTTCTTTTTGAGAGAAAGGCAGCTACATGAAATTTAGACTGAACTGAAACTGTTATGCATTATATTACCAAAGAGTGGAATAAAAGTATTTAATTGATGCAAAATCCTATGTATACTTTTCAAAAGAGTAGTACCTTAAAAATGTAGGATTGATTGTGAGCTGCTGTAGTTTTTGAACACTGTTTTGAACACTATAACCATTCAGTTAGCTCTGGAAAGTAGAAGAGCTAACAAGTGCAGTTTCAGTCTGTCTGAATACTTTGCTTCTAATAGATGTAATATCTCTGCTCGTCTTTCACAGTGGGATGATGGAAAGGGGGTACCTGCTGGTAGTGCCATTCCCTCTCCTCCTCCTTCGGGGAGGAAGCACAGGCAGCAAATTCAGAGCAAATGTCGACTTCTCAATTACATTTCAACAAGGTGAATCTTGCTATGTTTTCTGTGCAGGTGCAATTTCACTCTCAAAACATCCCCTTCAGCAACGTATAGTTAAATGTCAGCAGCAGCTTGTGCACCTGTTGGTACCCACGCTGGTTGTGGGCATCTCCTGACTGGAGCAAAGGGAAGAATTTTCCTTAGTGCATCCATATCAAGTTCTCTGTATCAACTACACAACTCAAGTTCTCTGTGTCAACTGTACTATACTCTCATGGCTACTTGCTTTGCTGGTAGCTAATCTCAGAAAAGTGGCCATACTTCACTAATGGCCATACTGACTGTTGGTGTTCAAAGGGGTCTTTTATCACAGTTAATAATGAAGCTTAATGAAGCACAGAGGAAAGAAAAACATTATTTAAATTCTTCAAGCCTATATATACCACTGATAGGCAAGATCTGTGGCAAGCTGCTTCATGGCAGACGTGCTTAAAAAAGGAAGAACTGGAAATGTTTCCACAAAAGTAGTTTATGTGAAGAAACATGAACATTTCAGCTGGTTATTACTCCTTATTCCTTTTACTGGGAATAAAAACGTTTTTAGAGTTGCTGAGGCAGTTTGTGAACTGGTCTGAACTGTAAAATCCCCTTCCTTCAGGGAAGCCAAGGTTGTTATGATTAGCTGAAGATTTCTGATGCTTAAGAAATTACCCTTCATAACTGCAGGCATCATGTCCATGTCAGTAAGCTTGCCCAGTGTGCAGTTTGTCTTCCATGATGTCTGGCAGCTGCTGCCCTGCCCAGCCCTCTGCAGGTTTTAGTCTTTTGATCTATTTTAACTAAATTTGATAGAGGCATAAAAATATTTAGAATAGGAAGTTCTGATAGTCTCTTGTCACATGGGTAACTGGGGAGAGATGGCAAGTGCATTTATGTCCCACCTGAAGAGAGGTAGGAAGAAGGCACTTTTATCCTTTTCTTAGGATAGTTACCAGAACATGTGTAGCATGGTGGTAGTCACCAGTCTCTTTCCTTTTCATCTGTGTGCAAACTCTGTGTGATAGCAAATATCTCTATGGCAGTATTGAGAACATTATTTGGGGTAATTAAGATATGATGGGAAGACACTGGAGGTGATTTCGAGAGGAAAGGCTGATGGGTTCCCACCTTTAAGCTGGGGGAATCCATGGGGTGTGCATGAGCTGTAATGTGGTGTGATGAGGGCCTTTGGAAGATGTAGGAGACAGAGCACTCAAGCAAATTGCAGTTTTCTAGTTTACAGAACAACAGCTATGTTGCTAATTACAGTTTAGAAATCTCAAACCCAATTTGTTTTTAGGTTGCATTTATAATTCTAACATTTTGTGTTTGTTAATTCATATGCAAAAAACAACTTCTCTGGAGCTGACCAATGCCATTTGCCTCAGCATTTTCATGTTGGTCTGGTTAGTGCTCTGATGTCATTTGAAACACAGCTTCTCATGTCCCTCTCTCACACAAGGTTTCCAAGAGAAGCTGCTTTTCCAGGCGAGATGAAAAACTAGCTAATCAGTTACACATAGACCATCACCATAAAATCCCACAAAATTTATTTTGCTGCCATATTTGGTCTTTGGTTGGACAGTTTGCAGGACTTGGTTCTGCCTTGGATGTTGGTTGTCAGTTTTTGTGAAGGATATATTTGTGATCCTTTCCTAACATTTCAAACCTGTAGCTCTTCTTGCTCCAGAGTCATACTTGGGCACAGTGTATTTGAGCAAGAAGCAGCTAGTGTGTATCCAATGGTTTCAGAGCTTTAGCCTGTGCTGCCTCTTTGCTCCTAATTTAGCTGTGCTCCCACATTGCTTGGCTGAAGGGCATTTCCCAGCTGAGGCCATAGGTGTTCTGCCTTACTTCTGCCCTGCCAAAGCCAACTCACAGTCTAGTGCTGAAAATGTGGGATTTTCATCCCTAAAGGGAGCTCCTAGGAACTGAATAATGACAATAATAGAGAAAGGTGTTTAGGACGTGGTTGTATGACAGTTTCAGGTTTCCAAACACAGTATTTTGAGTCTCCTGATAGTAGTAGGGAGCCTACTGGAGTTAGGAATCCAGTTGATTTTGATGGATGAATTTCACTGCTTTCTTCTGAAAAAAATCAGTAGTGATAACTGTTATGTCTCTCTTTAATTAAAACATCTATAATCAGTTTTTTTTCCTGTTGAGAATAGAAACTCATGGGGTCTGTTACTTGACTCTACAGTCTGGTTTGTTTTCAGAGTCCCATCTCTGCTAGCACAGGAGGAGTCAAACTGTCAACAGGTTCTTTGTTCACATCCCAGGTTTCTTTCAGCAACATTTACCCACAAGCTCTCTTTCCTTGTTCAGAAATGTGTTTTCTACCTTTTCATGGCTGTGTTTGGATCTCTCTTGCTTCAATGCTAGTCAACTCTTGGTGCCCTGCCAAGCCCAGAGGTGCATATCTATCCACGAGCTACGGCTTGATCTGGGGATATCTTCAGAAGTCAACAGCTGAGCTGTGAATTTTTCAAATGACAGACATCGTCCTTCCCTTCAATTGCCTGAACTGCCACCAGTGTAAGGTGTTGCCAGTTAATGCTATCTGAACCCCTGTGTCTACTGAAGCAGTCGGTACAGACTCCAGGAAAGGCTGCACTCCAAAGACCACTGTAGTGGTGGGTTGTGATACAGAGACAACAGTTCCCTGCTTGTGCTGTTGTGTTGTGCGCTGAGCCCATGTTGGTCATGTCTGCATGCTGCCTTGGACCAGGAAGTCTCCTACTTGGACTGTGCTTCAAAGTGCTTCTGAGAGTCCTGTTCTTTCATGTTAGAAAATACTTGCTATGGGGAGCTGCCAGAGCCAGTGAATACCAGCAGTCAAGTAGATGAACAGAGGATGTTTTCCTCTTTCACACCCAGGGTAGGATGGTGATGCCATTGCTGCTAGAGTAGCTTGATGAAGGAAGAATGACTGTTGACAAAATCTAGTCCCAGTCATCACCCCTTTTACACAGCTTTCCTGCATTCCCAGACGATGATGGAACATGAAAAAGGGAGAAATGTATGGTGATAGATGATATGTGCCATCTCCCCTCCTTGTCTCTTTGCCAGCATTAAATCACCTTTCCTATAGATGTAGACATGGATCTGACACAACCAAATTTCTCTTTCCTAGGAAAAAGACACATGAAACTACAGAAATGTTTTTAAAACAATGCATGTAAGAACTTTAAGGTACTATCTGAGTTACTATTTATGGAACTCAAAAGGAGTTTATTAGACAGTTTTTCCCCCTTAAAACTTACTTAAAATTCAAATTGTAACTCTCATCTGCATTATACCCATGACTAATGCGACTGGAAAACCATTAGACAGATTTTTATACAGTTCAGTGTAGTCTTTGTATGAAGTTACATTTCTCCAGTCCAAATTCACTGGCTAATGTATGAGGAATAAGTATATGTTTTATTGAAAATATGATCACTGGAGTAATTCCTTTTCTGCTAATTTAATTGAAGTCACATAAATGCAATTTTAACGTGCTTGCAAAATATTTTGTTAAACATTTTTCTAAATTTCTTGTGGTGGTGAAGTTGTTTGCTGTCTAGGAGATATGTTGTGAAACATAATTAAATGACTAATTTTACAGTTGCTGGTTTTGTTCTTTAATCAAATATGCCTGATATTAACTTCTTGTTCTTACATTCTTTTCACTTTCCCAAAGCTGAGTATTTTATTCTGACCTTCACGTTTTCAATTCTATTAAATCTACTTGGTATGAAATATTTGAAAATGCTGTTACACTACAAATGCATTTATTCCTTCATTTTAACATTTGGTTGAATGCATATTTGGCAAGTATTTAAATCTTCAATTTTCATACCGTATTGACATAGCACAGGGGTGACTGCAAACATAAAAAGTTGCTAATCTGGTGGTAAATTTAGATATACAGCCATCCATAGCAATTTTGCCCCCTGTCTTGTGGACTGCTGCTTCTCTGCAAGCTTTAATTTACCCAGAAAATTTGAGAAAAAATCTGAGCTTTCGTTATCTATAAAAATCTTAAAAACCTGGCAATAGTAGCTGTTGTGCGTTACTGTTTGTTTTTTTTTCAAATCTCTAACATGGTTGACATGGTGAAGTGCTGAAATCCTTCCCAAATGAAGTAAGGGGCATCTTGTCCTTACTGTCATTTTTTTAAGGTAAAAATTTTCAGTAGGGAGACAGAAGTGTGCCTGCTGCATTTTCTGACTCATCAGCTCTCAGAATAGCCTAACAGATTTGTTTCTTCTAATCCAAAGAGCGGGGCAGCAGAGGCAGGATACGGACTGAGCACTCATTATTATCTAACCATGTCTGATATTTGTAATCCCAGAGAGTGTGGGAGTGGGCCCCACACTGCCTTTTCTGCTCCACAGTTTGATGAGATCACAAATACCCTTAAGGAAGAATTAAAGGGGAATAAGGTGTGTTTTAAAGATGGACAGGGTCTTATTTCTTTTGTGGGACTCGGAGAACACGTTGACAGGACCAGAGCAGGGCATGGGGTGGAGGATTTTTCTGCTGACTCTGTGCTTTGCTGTTTTACACAGGCAAGTATTGTGTTTCCTTTTTTTCTCCTTTTTTTTTCCCCTTTTTTTTTTTGGTACACATGACTTGTAATGGCTCCATGACACTACATGAACTTGTTCTTCATTTAAAACCGCATGTGCAGATGAGCACATTTGGCAGTACTTCTCAACTGAAGCACCCCTGAGCTGTGCTGCCAGGTGGCAGGAAGGTGTCCACAGAGAAACACTCCCTCTGGCACTGTTGCCACTTGACTGGCAGCCCACAGCACCAGGCTTGGCTTCCCTCTTCTCCCCCTCACCTCCTCAGTCAAAAGGCTTAATCCATGTTATTTTTAGTTACTAGACTTGCAAATCATTCCCAGATTTCCCCTCCGGTCTTGCATACCCAGCTCCTTCCTTGACATTTCCTCTTGGATATTGCATTGCTTTTTAAAAATAAATCTATCTAAAACCTCTCACATCTCCCTTCTGCATTCTTCTGTAAATCTGCCCTTCTGTCATAAGATCCTCAGCCTCCCTAAAAAGAGGAAAAGAAAATTGCTTGCGTAATCTCAGTGTCTTGCTGCACTGCTGTCAAGGCTGCTGGTGCTCTGCAAACCCAGTCCTTCCCTAGACTGGCTCACCTTGGGCACTGCTGTCCCCCTATGCCCTCTTCGAAGGGCCTGTCCAAACAGCTGCTCGCAGTCTGTGCCAGTGGCAGAGTCGTGTCCTCTCAACCCCCAAAACATGTTTCTGAGCATGCTGACAGCACCAGGCGAGACTGAGCTGCAGCATCCGGCTCAGCTCATCCCTCCACTTTCATTTCCCCCTCTCCAGCCCCAGACCTGACCATTTCTGTCTTCTTCCTGCAATACTGCATCTCTTCTACTTCAGACCTCATCTCTCTTTATTCCAGGCCTTCGAGACTCAGAGGTTTACTTGCTTCCCAGTGCTATTTTTTGCAGTGCTTGGTCCTCAGTGCCGCAAAAAGAAGCTATCAACAGACAAAAATCAAAGAGATTGCACTGCGTTAGACTGATTTAAGAAGAAAAGAAAGGCAATTTCCCAAGCCAAAAACTGTTTCCCATGTCTAATCTGAGCTTCACTAGAGAATTAGAAATATGTTATAACCAAGGTTTAAATAGTACTAAAAGGATTTTTTTCATCTGTTCTTTGCCTTGTGTTATGAAGCTTTTAACTTTGGTGCTCTATGAAGAAAGACTTGAGGGTGCTGATTGGTGAGAGGGTGGACATGACCTGGCAAAGGGCACCTGTAGCCCAGAAAGCCAAACATGTCCTAGGCTGCAACCACAGCAGCATGGGCAGCAAAGCAAGGGTGGGCATTCTGCCCCTCTGCTCTGCCCTGGTGAAACCCCACCCTAATTTTCTCCCTTGTCCCACTGGTGGGGGAGTGAGCAAGGGCTATGAGGGGCTTGGCTGCCAGCTGAGGTTAAACCTTGACACTTGTTAATCTACTCGCATCCAGCTGCAGTTTGCTTGTATGCCTCATATAAGCTTAAGAAAAGTTTTTTTATTTGCTTATGTGTGATCCCAGTCCCTTGACTTGCAGGGAAAATATCTTTTTTCACACAGGCTTACCTTTTAGTAAGCTGGTCAGTCTTAGAACAAGACTGAAGAAGCCTGTTAGCCACCTACTCACCATCTTCTTAGAAAATACTTTATCTTTGTCAATCTCCCCATCAGTAAGGATTTATGTTTATAAAGTGGTAAAATAGTTACTGAAGGAAATTTTGTGTTTATAGTACTGATCTCTATTTTGATTTTAAAAAGATGATTCAAGTTCTCCTTCGTGACTTGTGTGCTGTCTTGAGAGTGAAGTGGGTTTATTTTTCTGCTTTACATGTGACAGGCCATTATGATTTGTCTCTACATGTACCAAACAATACATTTCAGTTTTGGTGTGTGGGAATGTTTCAGAATGCTTCTTGCTCAAGCATGAGCAAGACATGTAGGACATAAAATTCAGGTGTTGCTTCTGATATCTACAAATGCGAGCAATCTATGATGATTTAAAAGAAACAGAAAATAGAGACCTGCACATTGGTATGACTGAAGTGTTTGTGGTACCCAAGGAGAAGGAAAGGATAGCAGCCACTCCAGCACAGAGGGAGTGTAATAGAACAAGTGTCCTGCTGTGCTTGCTGCAGATATATCCTTAGTCATAGATCAACCATATTGATCTATTTGTTTCATTCCTTAACTTAGGAGTCCACATGCCCACAGCATCTTTTTTATGCTTGAGATAAACGGTAAGAATATAGAGGCTGATCAGCAAAATGCACCTTTGTGGTAAAACTGTGATTTTATTTCCCAGTTATGGGTAAGGTAGAAGGGGGGAAAAAAGCTAATACATTATTCTAAAACATTGGAGATTTGTAAATTCACCAGTAGGTTTTTTCTTCTGATATCCTCTTTATTTTAATACTATATACTAAGTCATTCATTCAGATAACAAGGAAAGAGGCGCAATTTTATTCATGTAACAGTTTTCTTTCATTTTAAAATAGTCTACCTACCCCTCTATACATTACACCCTTCATAAAACATAGTTTTCCAGCCCAATTGCTATTTTATCATGCCTTTTCAATACATATTTGGGCTGTGATCTAAAAGACTTCTGATTTTATGAAGATGATACCTTGCTGAGGAACCAGTAGTTTTTAAGAAGCAAACCAAAGTAGTTAAACGTAATTTTAAAATCTTTTTAAACTTGAATACAGTACTTCATTTTTTTTTCTAATAAAAACATGCACTGAGAATATTCTTAGCATTTTTTCTTCTGAATATTGGATTTGTTTGCTGTTCTTTGGTCAGATTAGCTCTGCTTTTAATAACAGGTAGATAAATACTTATCAGTTTCAGAATAAGATAATGAGGAAATTAAATTTTCTTCTATAGACTTTGTTTGTATTTAGAATAACTGCCTCGATAGCTTACATATTTTAATTTTTTTTAGTCACCCATTTAATTTTAGTAGAACACACAAATGAATTTGCTGACAGGAATCTGTGAGATGGGAAGAGCTGATACACCACCTCCCATACTGGAAAGACCAAAGCTCAACAGGGCTTTTTTATTTCCCCAGCTTCAGTGGACAGGGGCAATGATGGGCGGGGAGGGGGCCGTAAGAATCTCAAGTGTCTTTTCCACAAGTGAGCTGAGATCATCTCCAGCTCCTGGAGAGCAGGAGTTGGGGTTACAGCCCATCTGAGCCAGCCATGAGGACCCCCTGATCACTGGCCCTAGTCCCCCTTAGGGCAGCAGTGGCAGACTAAAGCAGCTTGGTTTTTGCCTGGGAGGAGCCAGAAGATGCTACTCCTGTCTTAAACATTTCCTGCCAAAGCTATTCTCACAGGCTTGGTGTGGTGGGCTGGAGATTGGACTTCACTTTGCATTTTGTGCTATGACAAATAAACCTCCTTTTTCCACTTAAACTGCAGTGCCACTGGAACCATACTACAGCACTGGCCTCTGTGTTTTATACCAGCACTTCTTCTTTTTTACAGCCACCTCTTCTAACCAAGCCACTGACACATTTGGGGTTATTTTGGGCTTAAATCTTTCTGACTTCAAACCAATAGCTATTTTATTATCTCAATTTTACCTCACAGGCTGTCTGACTAATTTGAAAAGCAAAGGAGGCTAATCCGTTACTGTTGTGATTTAGGAGAGCAGGGAATCCACTGGGAGGTGTACAGAAGGTTGTCTTTAAAGTAATGAGGTTTGACAACCTTTCTGTTTACAGTCAGCAGATGAACATTCAGAAAATACCCCTTTAAACTTGTTTGCACTTCATTATAAAATATTGAAATATCCAAGCTCTTTTATTCAGATTTGGGGTATTCCTTCTATATTCTGCCTTCAGTTCTGAGGATTGCTAGCATGCAGTTTCAAGAAAGAAATCTTCAGATCATATTCACTGTGTCAAAAGAAAAAAAATTAATGAAGGACAAGTCTATTGGAAGTCTTCATCCCTTTCAGTTAGGAAGTGAAATAAGTTTTGACAATGATACTGAAATTATTTGTCCTCAGCACAAGAGTGTGTGTGCTATGTTATGCTGTGATAATCTCCTCATGTTTTTTCTTTACTTTTTTCTCTAACATAATTAGCATTCCACTGCACAGAGAACAGTTTTTTTCTTTATCTGTTTGTTCTTTCATGCTCTCAAGTTTCTCTCATTGTATTCATTTATGAATAGAAACAGTCAAATAAATAGAGGACAGCAACTTCTATCTGATCAGTTCTGCCATGGCAAAAATGGTTTCAAAATTTATCTGAGAACTTATCTTTCTGATTGAGCTACCATAGCAAAATAGAAAATGGCTTCATGCTCGCCTTGTTTCAGAAAGTCGTGCATACATTTAGCAGCTGACTCTAGTTCAAATTCAAAAATACAGATTGCTGCTTTTAATTTCTCTGATAAAAAGCAAAGTAATATTACACAGCCCCCCAGTTATTGAAATGGATAAACATTTCTCATAAAAATCCAGCAGCTCATTTTCAATTAATTGTAATAAATTAACCATGGCAAAGCAATGGTAGTTTTCATGAAAATTTGATTTGGATCTGCTACAAGGGGATGTGCATTACTTATGACAAACCACCACAATGACAGAAGCGTGTATTTCAGAAATCTATCAAGGTAGTTACTTTCTGATGTGGTTTTCAGGCACTTTCATTATGTCCTTCTCTTGTGCTACTGCAATTGGTAGCAGCACCACAACTGCCCATTTCTTCCTCATGTGAGCTCTCTTCCATGCCCCAGTCTTTCTCTCTAAACAAGAAAAAGGTATTCTAGACAGAAAACTCCACACTTAATATAGGTTGAGTTTGGTTTGTGGAAACACAGGCTTTTCATCCATTGGTGGCTGGAGATGAATGCAAAAAATACTCAAATATATCTATATAGAATATTAAAAACAATATTAAAAACTGTGTTTTAGGACTTCGTCCAAAAAGGACACTGCGCTTGGTGCTATGGACAGGAGAAGAGCAAGGAGGAATAGGTGCCAAGCAATACTATCAGTTGCACAAGGTAAATATGTCTTTTCATTATTTTCTTGACAGCACTTTTCTCCCCAGGCTTGTGACTTGAATACTATTTTTCTCATAATGTTCAGCTTAATATCTAACCAGTGATTCCCATTCTGCCTGGGTTTAATCATAAATGTAAACCTAATTTTACATTTAATAGTAAGTGATGTAACCACACATGTGCACGTTCCACTTGACCCAAATACTCTGTCACAAAACTGTTCTGAAACAGTTATTTCATTATGATATCTGCCATAGCTTTCAAACATAGCTAACCTTCTGAGAATGAATGATGAATGGTCCACATATGTTTGCAATATAAATAAATTTTGTTTGCCTTATATGTTTCTTCTTCATTGCATTTTCCCATAATATTTTGTAATGTAAAACATAAAATAATACAAAGAAAAATATTTGCTATCTTATCTTGATAATGTGTAATGTATAATGCTCTTTGCCAATTGTTACTTTTGTGGGGTCTGGAACATCGTAAAAGGGTGATTTCTGGTGGTGCAAAGAACACACAAACTCTATGGCTTATGGCTATGAGGATAAAAATATCACATCTGTCTCACCTGCTGACAACTGCCATTTCAAAGTACATCATGAGATAAAGGGCAGTTACCAAAACTATTTTGGAGATGTCTTTGGAATATGTGCATGTTTGAGGTTTTTTTCCACAGAAAAATTATGTTGTACCTGTATAACTAATCTAAAGTAGTTATCTTTTATTCTTTTCCCTAATTAAGTAGTATAGCACTCAACAATGGCTAATACATCCAAGGCAGAGACAAGGTGAATGCAAATGTCCCTAGGAAGTTGCCTGCTCTGCAACACTATGGAAGCAGACTTACAAGCAATTCCTAGGAGCATATTTTTAATGCTAAGCAACCTATCAGAACAAATAAATGGAAACCTCATTTGAATCAAATTCACTGTGATGAACCAAATTAGATCAACTTGCATCTGCAACAGAGTCAGAGATAGGTTTAGAGAACTTAGAATTTTCTGGCTAATTGATAAACAATCAAATATTTTCCACTAAATAGTCTAATATTTCTAAGAAGTATATTTAACTACCCATATATAATGTTGTACATCCTTATATAGCCAAATTATAGGGTTAACTCAGCTCTGTCATTTATTTGGAAGAGGTACCCAAGAGCTTGCTTTCTGAGCTTCAGGGAGGTTAGAGGTTGCATTTTAGTATATGTTAAGGACTCTGGATTTACCACTGGTACTCTGATATTCAGCAGGATTAAACTAGAATAAAATATTCTCAAACATGAAAGAGATGCTTCTTACATCTCTTTGTACAGAAGTGCCTTTTGGAGGAGCTGGAAGGATGCTCTGTGCCTAATGCACACCACACATCAGAAATGTATCTGAAGATTTATCTCTGTAGATTTCTGTGCTGGACAATAAGATCCATCCTATCTATAGTGGTGATGTCAGCAATGCATGAAATTGTCTCATGCATGTCTCATCTTTTGCCAAAGTGGCTTCATTTCACTGTTGTCTCAAAGATTTCTATTCAGAAATAATACCAAAAAGCAGACCCAAGGATCAAATAGAGAAATACAAAGCAGGCTGGGTGTTGTTTACAAGATATTTGGTTACTTTGCTTTTAAAAAAGTTGTGACAAAGACGTGTCTCAGTTCTTGCTCTGCTGGTGAGATTCCATCTGGATGTTGTGCTCTGCAAAGAAAGCCCTGTCTGACTTAACAGTTTGTAATTTACAAGGAGAATTTAAGCAGAAATGACATCCGTCTGTTGTTTGTTGTTCTTGTTTCCCCCCTGCCATGTGATCTGGCGTATTTATAAATTGGTTTGATTATAGGACGTTGCATTACTCATAACAATGAAATAAAGTTGATTAATACTGTACATTAAATTTAGTATGAAAAATAACTTAACCTTTTAATGATTTACTTGCTCAAATTTCTGGCAATTAGGATAGTATGGCACACACATTGCTTGCTGATGGTAATGAGTACAAGTTAAATAAGAGTGGTATTAAAAGATGCCTTATTAAATGAAAGACAGCCTGTATGACTCATCTACATAGCTGGACTTATGAGTTTAGTTTGCTACAAACAAGTAGAAATATGAATGCAGTAATTCAGCACAGGCAGACATGGGTTTCCTTGACATTGTAAATTACCTCCTCATGTCAGTGGAAATGTGGCAAGGGAGAAAAAATGAAGACAATATAGTACTGGACAAGTACAGATACTCTTATTTTTGTCACTTATTTATTATTTCTTTCAATTTAAGTTCAGGTCCTTCTTCCTCATCCATCATTGTAGGTTGTCACTACTAGAAAGTGGATAAGTTACTGCAGAAATAACTGAGATAGCAGCATAGTGGTTTTACTATGGTGCCAATAATTAACACGCCTCCCTGTGTAATAGCATTATTTATAATGCTCAAGTCTTTCTCTAGATCCCAGTATTATCATTTCTGATTATTAAAGCTAGTGATAGGGTATATTAGCTGTTCAGGGCTTTATGAGAGTGTAAGAGCTGCCATACTGTGTTGATCTAAAGCTCCAGTGCTCTAGGCAGTCTAGACTAGTGCTGTCTCCTGTTTCTGATAGCGTCCAGTAAACACGTGCTTAGGAAAAGCATATTTGCCCAACTGCAGTCAAGTGAAGCTCAGACACATACATTATTTGCACAGCAATTCTTTCAGCAATTCTTTCAGTTTATCAAATATTTTTGATAAACCAATCAAAATTGTCACATGGTCCTCTTCCGTTGTTTTCTTTGCATGGTTTTTCTAAGCCATTTCCAAGAGTTGAAAGCCCTGTGTCTTCTAGCAGTTTCAGTGCCTCCATTAGTGCAGGGGTACCTGCCTCCCACCAGGACAGCACAGAGCACCTGCTGGTGCTCTTTCTTTGACCCCAGGGTAGCAGCCTCTCAGAGGAATTACCAGCACCTTTGCTTCCAAAGGAGATAACTGTTGAAGTGCTCACTGCTTTTAGCTGTTAGCCAATAATAAGATTTAATCCCAGACTAGAAAAAGGCCTGAATTTCCTTAACATTAAAGCTCTTTATCTTGATAAAGAGAAATGAAATTAAAGGATTTAAGAGCAAATCTGACTCCAGAGCTTCGAGTTTGACACTACATCTGAAGTCTTCCAGTGTTTACTGTTGTGCAACCCAGTTGCTGCTCTTATGTACAGACAATACAGTAAATAACTTTGGAATCGTGAAACATTTCAACACTACTTTCTTATACAAGCTGAACAGAAGAACTGAAGGAACATAATTCTAGAAGGCCTCACCATGCAACTCTTCAGTACAGATTCTCCTACAACCTTTAACAATGATACCTGAGTGCCCTCAACCAGGGTTAAGTTTTTTGTGTGTTTACTCTTACACTCTCTTCATGAAGGGAGAAAGAAATACATGTAATGAAGTGTCTGTCCTCCTTTTCATTGCTTTGGACTAGATTCTGTGAAAGGTCTGTGTACCTTGAAACAAGGTTACAGTTATTTACCCAGCTGAATTAAGGGACTGTGAATGACTGGTAATATTTATTTTGGAATTCTAATAATTTTGAAATAGAATATTTGGGAAAGCAAATTCATTTTATAATTAGAAGACTAAGAGATCCTAGGCCACATTCAAATTTACTTTAGTAACTTGGTTGTGATCAATGGAGACATTAATATGTTATGAATTCAATTCAAGCCCCATTACAGCAGGCATTCTTAAAATATTTCTGCATGTTGGTATTCCTATCATAATAATATTTACAGTACTTACCTCAATTTCTGGTGCAAATGCCATACAGTGTTTTAACTTTTTAGTAAAGGTTTACCTACATGATAAATATCAATCACCAGTATTTACTATGCTTTCTTTTTTGTATTTATTACCAAGATCTGATATTTTGCCTGAACTATGTCTGCATGAAAACACAACTTTCTGAAATGCTGGCATTTCTTTCATACTAGTTCAAGTACTCTTTGTTGATGCTCACATGACATTTCTGCTGTGATTTGCTAATTAGTTGCTTTCTCTAAGAAGCAAATATTCAAAAAATATCTTGTCACTTTCAGGTGAAATTTTTCTTCCACAGAAAATATTGGCTCCTCAAAAACATAGTATTCAGAATACTTTATATGATGAGGTACCAAGTACTCTGGTGAAATGTAAGACATGAATTTCTGTCTGATTTGAACCAAACAAATCAGGGACTTTAATGAGGACTCTTTTATCCCAGCAAAATGTTGTTGACCATTAACCTTTTGACTGTCCTCAGGCAATATTCTCTGTAATCAAAAATTATGTAAAATTACTGCTGCCTATTTTTAGGTCACTTATGTCCTGTTGATCCCTTTCATTGCAAAGGGAAATAAATGCAGAAAGACCAAAATGTCCATTTGCAAAACTACAGAAAATAATTGCACTGTATGCTCTGGTATCACCACAGGCAGTAGCTCCACTGATTGTATTAAGCACAGTAAAGATAGAAGCATTATAGAATTATATTTTACACCAGGTCTAGGTCCACCTGTGCAAGGTGTAGAAAATTATGTATGTGCTGTGATAATTTCTAAGGTTTGCAAATTTGTTTTCACTTACCTTTGGTTGAAAGTTGCAGAAATACTCATTAGCTTCCTGAAAGAGTAAACATCGTCTTTGAGTGAAAGATGTAAACCACAATTTTTAATTTTGGCAGCGTTGCTCATTTTCTAGTGAAAATCTAAATCCTTTCAAAGAAATGGACAGTGGTGGGATGGTCATTTAGAGTCATAGGCAGTGTTTTGATATTTGAGGAGCAAAAAGTCTAAAGTTATGGAACGTTTTCCAGGAAGAGCACTTCTCTTTGATATGCCCCTTTGTCAAAAAAAAAGACTCCTAAGACAAGACTTAAGGCCTGCCTTACTTAGCCTGCTGCCATGTTCAGAGCTGTCTGCTTTTTCTTGTCTATCATCCCAGGGAACTTACAATACTGAATGGTCATCTCTATGAGTGCTGGCAAGTCATCTTAGAGGAAACAGTTGTGACATTGTACAAGGCAAGACACGCCAGTAGTATGTGTGAAATGCTAATAAGTACATGACCAAATTGCTCCAGGGCTGTTGAGGTTACTGGGACTTTTGTCATTTGGCTTCTCAGAGGTCAGAACTTGTAACTGTCACAGAGAGCAAACCATTCAACCTTTACACTTTTTAACATACTGCTTTCCCATAAAATGTAGCAGAAGAATATTTTGTCTTGCAACAAAAGGATGAGCCTTATTCATACCTTGTCATCTAGCAAAAATTGTACTAATCTTCAGCTTTACAGCAGCTCTCTCCCATATAATGATGGGATAATTTATAAAAATGAATAACTCACAGTGTTCCCGATTTTCCCTGTTCCCTGTCTTCATTCAAAAAGAACATAAATGCTATGATCACGCTTGTGGCTGGTGGTTATTATGCCTTGATGCTGGCACATCTCTGCTTCCTAACAGCTGTTGTGGTATTTCTTTCTCAAGTTTCAATTTATGCTGTTTTGCTTCATTAAATTACCTTCATACTAAACAGCAACTCAAAATTACACTACATGATGTTTGTATATTATTAAATACTTAGATGATTACTTATTTTACTTTTTTTTTCTTTTCTAGCTGTCACATGCACTTAGGTGTTTCCAGTGGTTTTTGTTGTCTTTCCTGTAGTTTTAGTTGCCAGCCTAACAAAGCTGGGTGCTGACTTAAACCTTCTTTTAGTACCACAAGTGGGATGACCACCACTTCCCTGTGAGTTCTACAACATGGTTGTTGCCACGCTATACTTGTTTCCCGACTGCTCTGAGACAAATACTGAAATACAAGTGTTCTTTTTTCTTAAAGTTAAGTGTAAACCACAAAGCTGAAAACACAATGTCAGATTAACTGATGTCCTTTATCACTGGAACAAATGAACCATTAGTCCAGGACAGTGCTTTGTCATTACAGACTTCAGTATTTATCCTGTAAAGTGGTGATTTTTCTCAGTGGAGCAAAAAAAGAAAGCCAGTAAATGAGCTGTTGGACAAGTAATACTCTATTTTAAACAGCCCCAAAGTGCTGAAGGCTTTTAGGATAGTTGTTCCCTGCACTGTACTTTCAGGTATGTCCCTGCTTTAGCTGTGTAAGAGGGATTGCCATCAGTGACTCAGTGGATTAGTCATGAGATGTTGGAGTCTAGTTTAACACCTGGGAAGAATTGGGCTTTTGAGTGAATAAGTAGTTACTGTAGGGATTGCTTGGGATTGCCAGTGTCTTATCCTAGAAGGAAAATTTCCTACCAATAGAAGTACCAGTCACATTACAAGGGTTTGTTTTCTTAATGGAATGAGTTTACTGTAATTACAGGCTAAACGGCAGATCCCAGAGGGTGGGACAGTAATCAGTTGCACAGGGTCTAGTTGGAGGCCTGTCACTGGTGGTATCCCCCATGGTTCAGTACTGAGCTCAGTATTGTTTAATATTTCATCAATGACTTGGATGAAGGGGCAGAGGCCTCCTCAGCAAGTTCCCCAACAACACAAAGCTGGGAGGAGTGGCCAATACCTCAGAGTGCTGTGCAGCCCTTGAGAGGGACCTCGACAGGCTGGAGAGATGGGCAGAGAAGGACTGCCTGAAATCCAGCAAAGGCAAGTGCAGGTCCTGCACCAGGGGTACCCCAAGCACCAGTAAAAGATGGGAACCAACCTGCTGGAAAACAGCTTCATGGAGAAGGACCTGGGGGCCCTGATGGACAGCAAGCTGTCCATGAGCCAGCGATGTCCCCTTGGGGCCAAGAAGGCCAAAGGTATCCTGAGATGCACTAGGATAAGCATTGACAGCAGGTTTAAGGATATGATCCTGTCCCTCTACTCAGCCCTGGTGAGGTCACATCTGGAGCACAGCTTCCAGTTCTGGGCTCCTCAGTACAAGAGATATGTGAAGATCGTGGAGCAGGTCCAACAGAGGGTGAAAAAGATGATAAGGTGAGAAGACATGACTGAGAGGGGCCCTCATCAGTGTCTATCAGCATCTGAAGGGAGAGTGCCAAGAGGATGGAGCCAGGCTCTGCTCAGTGGTGCCAAGCAATAGGACAAGAGGCAATGGGCAGAAACTGATGCACAGAAAGTTCTACTTCTTTACTAGTGTGGGTGCAATGGAATGGGTTTTCCAGAGAGATGGAGGAGTCTCCCTCACTGGAGATATTCAAGAACCACCTGGACACAATCCTGTGCCATGTGCTCTGGGATGACCCTGCTTGAACAGAAAGGTTGGACCAGATGACCCACCAAGATTCCTTCCAATATTGTCAATTCTGTGATTCTGTGATTTCATGTTATCAGGTTTTTGCCTTAGAGATGAGAAATACTTATATTTTTAGTTTTGCTTAGCAGAGATAAAAATAGATTGTTTATAGAGAAAACAGAAATAAAAGGAATTAAAATTAAAAAATTAAAAATAGGAGAAGTATTGGCAAGGATTGTGCCTAATTGTGTATTCAATGAAAATAGCAAGCTATAGAAAGCAAATTTTCCCATGCCATATTTATTGTAATGTTTCATTTAAAAATTCTGTTGAAGAGCTAAAGATGACATGATAAAGAGAGGTGACCTCCTCTGTGGCCAAGTCATGAGAAGGCAAAGGATAAAAGTCTGTTTTGATGTTCAGAGAACTAGGCAGAAGGTTACACAAAGAAGATTTAATTTTCTGGTACATACCAAGAGAAGTGGCACAACATCAAGATGCAGCAAATGAGACTACTTTCTGAAAAAAATTACATATGGAGTTTAAAATGCTTATTTAAATGGTACATTCACTAGGAGAATGTCTGAAGGAAACAGCTGAGCCTGCAGTTATTTTTTTAAATCTTTCTGGTTTGTTTGCTGTTCCCTTGAATTAGTCAAGGGGCAATGTGTGGTCTCACCTCACTTTGTTAGTAGCAGTTATTCCTGCATCATCGATGGCAAATGATGACAGAGCATCTTCCCTATTTTTAAGCACTGTATTTTAAGCATGTTTTCCAGCACGTGTTTCTTTGTATAAGTAGAAATGCCAATGTAGATGTACAAAAATGGGAATGGGGAAACTGATCTAACCTTTTTTAAGACTCCAACTTTCAAATTCAATGGTGAGTAGTTTTATAAGTAATCCTATCTTCTAATGGACCAATTAGGGAAACAGCTTTTTCAAGGACACATGGTACTTCAAGTAGCTGTGACCTGTTTCTTTTTTGTTCCCCAGTGAAGGCAGTTTCTCTCCCTAGGGTGTCCTGTTTTCGTGTCTCTCCAGCACGTTCTCAGAACTGAATAGCTTTCTTACAGAACAACAATATGGTGTAATGTATTGTGGGTGGTTTGTTTACTCAGTTTTATATTAAAAACACATGCAAACATCTATGTGAGAAAACACAACTGAAGATTGCAGCAATGCTGCAATACTAGCAGTTTATTAAGTTCTTGAATTTAGGGATTCTGTTGTTTTGAGTGATAAGTGAGATTTCTTTTAGGTATCCACATTGCTCCCATGCTCACTCTTCTCCTCAATTCATTGCTCTGAATAGTCTCTTTCCCTGGCCTTATTGCCTCTCCTCATTCCTGCTGCTCTGAAAATGTAGAAGTCCTGCTTTGGAGACTCAACCAAAGAGTCTGAGTACCACAGCATTATATTTATGCAGGCCTCACTATGCTTAGGTCAGCTTTCATTGGCAGTTCAGCAGCACACTGCAATGTGTGTTGTCTTTTCTAAGTCTTGCTCCTTGTGCATAAGATAAAGAAGATTTACATTTTGAGATATTCTTTCTGTTGTATCTGTCATATTGGAGCATCACTGGTCACTTTTAGCCTACAGTGTGCTTTTCTTGGCCTGCTTCTCTCCCACTATGTTCAGATGGTCTGTGAATCATGATTTATGTTGAAGCTCGTGACCTCAGGACAGCATTTGATGATAGGCCTAGACACCACAATTATTTAGATTTAATC
The DNA here is from genome assembly GCA_013400515.1 of Erpornis zantholeuca. NCBI lineage: Eukaryota > Metazoa > Chordata > Aves > Passeriformes > Timaliidae > Erpornis > Erpornis zantholeuca. The sequence goes on from VZTN01028525.1 coordinate 34,726, forward strand.
TTTTGCAAACTGAAGGTGTTTTTCACTGTCTAAAAATGGTGATTGCCAATGAGGTGACAAGATTGGTTATTTGCACTTTGATTTCCACTAGTTAACTGAGTGGATAGATTGGTTATCTTAAGGTATTATAACATTTACAGTTACTTTATCATACAAAGATTTTATATTAAATCTTTTAACTAGTGGGTATATTTCTAAATTAAAAGTAAATAGCTCTGCTATGTTAGAATTATTTCACTCAAAAGAAAAAATTTTGGGAAAGTGTTAAACAGTTCTTGGCAAATTCTATAGAGGACTTCTGAAAACTTATGTGAATTATTCACAGCCACCTGGAGTAGATATTTGAGTTTATACACAGAAAACTGTAAAAAAATTCTTTGCTGAATTGTAGGCTTATGTATGCTGGTAATGACCTGGATTTGTTAGTCACTGCTATCACATATCTCTTGTAATGATTTTCTTGTAATAAATAACTCATGGCAGCCACAAAATTCTGGAATGAGATCTGGGCATAGGAGTAAAACCTGCAGTAAGTTCTCTTAGTCACATTCAAGATGGTCTGAAGTATAGCTTTTTTCTGCCTGACATGACTATAGACTGTTTTTAAAAAGTTATGTGCCTCTCCGAAAAAAGATCTTCCTTCATGTAAAATCCCTATGTATTTAATTCCAATTAGACCTTTGGAACTGAGCAATCTGAGAAAATATGGTAAGTAAACAAATTGCTAATTTTCATTCTTTTAGTTTAAAAGATTGTTCCAAGTATACACTAAAAGCAAACGTTTTTATGTACTTGTACATAAAGTCTTACCTTGCATGTTTCCTGTGAGGATTCACCTTGGAAGGACAAATTTTCCTTAAAATAGCTATTATTCCTTCAGGTTTGGGTGAAAACCTTGGCATTTCAATCCTCCAGGCTCTATCAGAGTTGACTATATATTATATTTAAAATAATGTGTTTCTGAACAGGCAGCAGCTGGCTTTTAAATAGCCTGTTCTTCACAGTCTATGAAGGCTTTGGATGCCTCAAATTTTAAAGCCACAGGACTGTGTACTCTCTCCACTGCAACAGAATTTCAGAGTCTCAGAGAAGACAAGAAAGGGAGAGCTGCAAATGAAAACTGCAATATGGTGGTGATGGCTTACCTTTCTAGGTGGCGCTTCAGGAGTCTGAAAGCAAGTATTTGGGGACAGCAGACCCGTCACGTTGTGGCTCCTACAGAATACTAGTGCCTCAGAACATAACTTGAACTGTTTCAGCATTTCCACACAGAAAGATAGTTCCCTTCCTTTATGCTCATGTACAACGTTTTCACGGGAAGCATTTCTCTGCTTCTTAAATTTGTTGTGGCACACTCACATTGGCACCTAGAATGCAGTATATGATGCCAGCTAAAATAACAATCACAGCACAATATCTTCTTTTCTTACGTGTTTAGGAAAATATCTCCAATTTTGATATCGTTATGGAGTCTGATGAGGGCACCTTCCAGCCATCTGGACTGGGTTTTTCTGGCAGTGCTGGAGCCCGGGACATCGTGAAAGAGATCATGACTCTGCTGCAGCCCATCAATGTCACGGCTGTGTACGGCAATGCCGATGGAACAGACATCGCTTACTGGATGAGAGACGGAGTGCCTGGTGAGTGTCCCTGGTGCTCAGCAGGGACACTGCTCCCACTGAGCACTGACACGTCACATGGGTGGTCTGATGTTTTGAAAGTAGTAAGAAATGCTTTCTCCCAGTGAGTAAAATTTGCTATGGGTAAAATGCATAAACGTTAAAAGGTGACCAACAGAAATAGGACAAAAAGTGCATTTGAGCTGCAGTTTAATAATGGTATAGATTATATGTGGAATAAAATGCCTAAAATCTTCTTTTCGGCTTTAAGGATTTATAATAATTAATCCCAGACTGTTGGTTTATAAATAGTAAACCAAGGCAGAGGGGAATTCTGCAATACAGAAGAAATATTTTTTTAATTATTATTATTTTTACTTTGAAATTCAGGGCTTTTTCTCTCTTTTTTATACCCTGGAGGAACAATGTTTTTGAGATGTGACATTTTAAAAGTTATGAGTCGTTAAGGTGTGATAAAGGATTAAAATTCTGTAAAGTTTGAAGTAGTTCTTTCAAGGATTGTATCTGGGTCCAAGTGAGGAGCAGCTTCTTGGCAAAGAAACTTGTAAGCTGGCAGCCAGGAGGGTCTGCAGGAGATCCCACACTAGCACAGAGGCTTTCAGAGCACAAGAGTCCCAACTGGAGGCCAGCCTGGGTGAAGCCTTAGTGAATTTCCTTTTGAATAATAGTGGAAAGAAAAGTTTCATAACAGTGATACTAAAAAAATTATGATCAGTTTTAAATTTTAAGGTTCTTTTTCTCCTGTGTTTTATGACTGAACTAGGCTGGCACATTTCTCATGCCAGTTTTACTACTTGCTACTATATGCTTAGAATCTTTCAATATTTTATTAACTGCCTTGTTTTTTACCTAGTGGAAGAAAGTGAATGACAGAATATATTATTCTTATTTATGATCAGAAGCCTTTGCTTCTCTCTCACTTAGGGTGTACAGAGATACCATAAAGTTGATTGCTTCAATAAATGTAGGGTTGTCTAATTCTGAAACCAAAATATCTATGCTGGGCAAGAAGTATGGTCAAATGGATATTATTAAGCAGTTAGGGATTCATCTTCAGCTGCTGTCCTGTTCTCTGGCTGAAGTGGAATCTGTTGAGTACAATGTCATGCAGGTGTGAAAATGATGTACTGAGTTGATTAGAGAGTGTAAGCACTACTGAGAGGCTGTGGGCATGCATCATCCTCCACAGTCTGGAAGTGCCTGTGAAAAGGTGTCTGGGCCAGAATTTCAGACCAACATGTTCCTGTTGTAGGTGGAGTATAAGAACTCACCACTCAACCTATGGTTAGAAAATGCAAGGGTATTGGAATTATTTAAGGTGCTGGGAGAATTCCAGGGGGTCCTTGGGGACTTGCACCCTGCTTCCCATCTGAATGTGGCAGATTATGAAAGAAAAGAGAAAAATTTAACATTCAAATGCCTTGTTTTCAGTTGATAATGTGAGTGGTGCTTGTGATGGTAATGGGTATTGAGCTCTTGCACACCACTTCTCATCAGCTGTGGTGCACCTGGAGCATAAGCAGCTACAGCTTGCCATGGTCCTCTTGGTTAGTCTCTGGGCTACTCAGCAGGAGCAATGCAGGAAAAAGCCCTCTCCCATGGACATCTGTATGCCTCAGAATGCATAAACTATGAAAAATATAAACTGTAAGCTCAACCTTGGAAAAATATGAATACACCAGAACCAAGACCTCAGTTTTTAAATAAATCTGATTTGTTTTCCTATTAAGAATTTGTCATATTAATTGATGGTGGAATTTTTTTTCCCTGTCTGTAGCTTTGGTTCATTTAACTTCCTGTTAAGCAAATAGCAGTGTTCTTGCAGCATAAATGAACACTGATTCTTCTTTTCTTCATCAAGCCCCAGTGAGAAAAAATTAGCTCCACTAAAAGAATTTCAGCTGCTTTAGATTGTATTTCATGTTGTTCCAGGGAGAAGTCTAAGACATCTTCTAATCTTCATGCCTTGTCTGCAGTATTCCCCCTGCTTGAATGAGCCTTTATGTTATATAATAACAGAGAAACAAATTGAACACTCTGTAACAGCTTTTATAATTTTGTTCAATTTAAACAAGCAGTCAAGTGTTGACAGTTCATCAATTTTATTTAAATATTTTTTCTTGAAAATATACTTGGTGGCTTTGTTTCTGCAACAGTGAGAGAAAATATGGTGTACTTCTTGAACAAAAAGAATGGTTTCTGACATAATTTTTCTTGAATTTTCCTCCTTTTCAGTGTGAAATAGATCCAGGAATCACCTTTTTAAATTCTATTAATACTCTTCTCCTCCTGCTCCTTTGGGTCTGAAAGATCCACAGAGGGCAATACTGCATGTGTATTTCAGAGCTGCTCGTGGCTGAGACAGGCAAGGAGGTGGTGGCTTCTTAATCTCTGCTATTTTGAGCATGTTTATTTTTAATGGACATGCAATGAAATGTTATTTGTAATGTTACTTAAATATATGTGCAACTAAATGGCAGTGATTATTCTGAGATTTTAGGATGAGAGAGGCCATGAGTTCAGAGTCCTTTGCAAACCATAGACTGAAGCTTAAATAGTACCTCTAAAGCACAAGCAAGGTGACCTGCACCACACACAGCACTCTGGTGCTTTGTGACTGAAGAATATTAGAAATATTTGTCAGTGGCCTTTACATTGGATTATTTTAAGAACAGTTCAGCCCAGCAGTGAGGAATGTCTGTAGTTGAGTTTTTGTACTGATAGCCAGTTTTCAGCTGCTGAAAATATTTGTGTTAACATTTGTTTTGCTTTTTCGTTAAGCATAAATCGAATGAAAGAGGGAGGGTTGTGGTGTTGTATTTTATGATGTGCTTTTATAGTTTGAGGTGACCATTGATTCTAAGATTGCTTCTTTAATAATTATGCAATTATCTTCCTGATCTTTCTTTTAAATTGTTCAATTCCATTTTTTTTTTCATTAGAGACATATCCAAACTGTGGCACATAAAGCTGTTCCTTTGCAACACTAAATACCAAACTAAGCTAAGCTAGAATTTGCAAATATAGGTGAGAAGACAGGTTTGTTGGCTTTATTTATTTGTTTTGTTAGCATGCTTTTTCACAACAGGTTTATTCAGTATCTGAAAAGGTAAGCAATCCCTGCTAAACCAGTGCAAGGGTATTCTTACTGAAAAAGTGAATTATCTGATAATCACAGGTACCTGATGGTGACCAACATGCTTCAAACGTGTTTTAGAGCAGTTCCTAAGGTAACAGCCCTGGGTCTGGATCAGCATTCCCTGCAAGCCCTCAGAATCTGAGAAGGGGGAATGGAGTGTTTCCATTTGTTATGGAATCCAGTGAATGTTATTTCAGCTTTAGGTGTTTGGGGAGATGAAAATAGGTGCTCTCTTTTTTGCAAAGGAATAGGTGTTGTGACACATTATTTCCAGGAAAATTGATTCAAGGGTGCTCCTTTCTGCTCGTCAGGGTGGTTATCTATTGCTGCAGTGCCTATGATGGGAACACTTGTCTGTTAGGAACTAAGCTGTATTTGAGATCAAGCTGACCCAGGATATCAGACAGCTCCCCAAAGGCACGTTTCCATTCCTCTTCTAAAAATCAGCTGGTGGCCTAAGGGTGAAACTCTTTTTACAACTTCACTTTGAAACTTGATGGTTGTTTGTGTTTCTCTGTCTCCACAGTGACTTGACTTTTTGTTAAATTGCATAAAAGGAAGAATTGTTCTTCCAGAAATTAATAAACCAATACTTCATTTAATTTTAATGTTTCATCAGAAATCAAAAATTCATTGCAAACCCAATCTATTAGTCATTCAGATGTGCCAAACAAATACTATAATAGATCATTTCTTTCATTTTTGTATTTTCATAGTGCTTTTTTATTACCTTCATCTAAAATATGCTGTATTTTAGCCTGAGACACTAGATTTTGACATGGATTATTTCCTTTCTTATTATGTAAGAGGTTAAATCTCCCACTTTTCTGGAGCATGCTGCCTTCTCTTACCCCTGTCCCCATCATTGCTGTAGCACCAGACTCAAGTGCAGGCCTGCTGGCACACTGGTGTCAAGCCTGGGACATGTCTGAGGAAGTAGTGTAACAGGAAAACTCCTTGACTTGAGGTTGCCAGCTGGACATGAAGAAGTGAGTAAACTCTTCTTTCCCAAATTATAAGTGAGTAAACTCTTCATTCTTGTCTGTGTCACTGTTTGGAAGTGATACTCCACTGTGATGCTTGAAACACTACCCCTCAGACTACCTGTTTTGTACTGCCAACAGTCTTGGGCAGGCTCTTTGGATCCAGTTTCTAAGCTTCTTTTTATTTCCAAAAGAATGAAAACTGAAGAAATATCAGATGTACAGTCTAGGGCTTCATAAGCCTATGCTGAAAAGCCTTGGACTTGATTCTGCAGGGATAAGGGATGGTGAACTTGTAAAAAACCTTCCTACAAAATGAGGTAAGGGGAAAAAATTTTCCTGAAAAGTAGACATTAAACTTCTTCGCTTTACTATGTGGCATTTGTGCCTCTTGTGATTTGAGATATTTAGCACAGGGAATCACATGTAGGGTTCAAGGTATTTGACAAAGTGACAAACTCAAGGCAAATGTCTCCTCATGAAGCAAAGTTTGGGCTAAACTCCTGAACACTACTCACAGAAATAAGCTTTATGGATAGTATTACAAATACTTAGGTAATTTTAGGTATTCCATAGGTGCTACATTTTTATATTTGCTGAGTTCCCACTTCTCTGGACATGTGTTGAGCACAGTGCCAACAGTATTTTTTTTGTGAAAATGAGGGGTAAAGGGCTTATGGTGTACACACGTCTTATCTCAGTCTTGATCTCAATAAGTCTAAAATATCCTAGAACTGTTGTCTGATAATTAGAAATATTGCATTGCTTTTTTCAGGGCATTCCTTTCCTTTTAAATATTTTATTTCATCATTCATAAAGGAAATATGGTGAATGAGTGTGTTCCACTGCAAAAGCCAAATCTTTTGCAACTTGGGTGGTATTAAATTAAACCAGTATGCTAAGAGAACAATTATAATTGCTTGGCACTTTAAGAACCTACTGTAAGTGCTCAGGCTATTAGACCCATTTAAAATCTTGATTTCAGAAAGAACTATGTGTATTAATCTGTAAAATAATTCATCTGTTCTCTAATTTATCATTGTTCCAATAAAATGGGCTTTTGAAATTAGAAATTACTCTAGAGTAATTAAATAAATTTAATATGCTGCAACTTTTTATGAAGGTGGATACCTTAAAAGGCTCATAGTTTAACATAGTATCTCAGTTGTATTAGCCTTTCATATGACCTTCTCTGATTTTAATATAGTTAATAAAGTCTTTCAGACTAATCATTTAATGAAAGGAATAGTCTGTAACTTATGGTGTTTTCTTATAAGTTGTGCTATTAGACTACCTAACAAATTTCACAATCCTTTACATTTAATTCCTTCCACCTTTGCTCTGCTTGGGCTACTCTTGTTTTGGCACAATCCAGTATTGTCTACTTCTAATAATTAAAGGAAGCATCAGATTTGCAAGTGTTTTTTTGTTTCACATAGACTAGACACAGACCATACAAAATGTGTCTGGGATAGTACTGTTGGAGGGAGGGATGGAGTTGGGCAATTAGGCACAGTGCCTGAATGCAAATTTTCCTGGTAGTTTTAAGAGGGCTTTTGTACTATATTTCTCATTAGCAATTTAGTCTATTTGAGTCTAAACAATCTCAAAGTGGATGAAAGCAAACTCCTTCTTCCAATAGGGTTAGTGAGCTATAGAAGCACCTTGCAAACTTGGTGAATTCTCTGTGATTTTGAATGTGTAAAACAAGATATAGGTGTCGTTCAAAAAGTAAAGGGTAATTCAAGCAGGAGGGATGGGCTCGATGCAGTAGATACAAGGTGAAATTCTTTACCATGTGTTACTCAGATGGTGTGATGGTAATGGGTTTTGCTGGCATTAAAATATCTGTGTATCTGCCAATAAATATTACAAGAATTTTCGTAATTAAATTCTTCTTTCTCATTTAAGCCTCACCCATTTCAGACTAGATTTTCGAACATCATAAGCTCTTGTCTTTGACTTGTACAATATTTAGATAATCCTAATTACAGTTACAAAAATAGAACTATCATTAACTTGCTGATCCCAGAGGAAATTTGGGAGAGCAAAAATATTTGCAAAACTCTATCATACATTGCTGAATTTCTTATTTTGTTTCTAGGTATTTTTTTCTTCAGTATCTGTGATGCAGTTTATTTGGCAAAGTTTTCTTGGTGGTCAGAAGGGAAGAATTACAGCACATGGGTTAAGTAGCTGGTATTCCATAGCTCTTAAAATTTGTTTTTCAATAAACTTAGGCAAGACAGCTTTAAAATAATCTTTTATTAATATTACAAAAATTAGTTTGAAACACTGACATTCTGATCGGCTTTTAGAATCCTAGAAGAAGTAAAAGTATTCCAGTGCTTTCAACCCTGTACTAATACTATATAAGCTCATTAATCTAGTAATGAAAATTTAAATTAAGGTGTTTAAAGTAAAATCATAAATTCTAGTGGTTCTTGCACTCCCTGGCTAGTGGACTTCCTTCTCTTATTTTTTCACTCTTCTTTCTCTGAATACCAGTAAGGTTTTATTTCTTCTTTCCTTTTAGATGCTTACTCTTCAAAAACTTACATGAGATGGATTGGCATAAATGACCCTGTAATTAAGTAGGTTCTTCCTGGAAGCATATGCAATTCCAAAAAAATTTCAAAACATCTCAAAAAAATCAATAAATCTGCTTCTGCAATTCACCTTCTTAGTAGTGGAACATACTTGTCTCAGAAAAGAAACACTGAAAATATCTAACTGAAGATCTCATTGGGATTTGGGGTGTGGTTGTTTTTATTCTGGCTGTGCCTCTAAGAGACATCTTAATTCTCTATTGTTTGCTCCTTAGGAAAGCTGAGTTCTGTTCCTGTGGGTGGGAATATTCTTTTTTAGATGGAAGTATTTGTCATTTGTTGATCTTAAAAAAACAAGTGTTCTACGCTAACACACAGAGCTCAGTGTTAACATGTTAAATTGGCATTTCGGAAGCACAAGTTAGTCAAGCCTTATTCCTAGAACTGCCTCTGGCTTCAGTGAAGCTTATGCAAATAATGAAGTAAACAGAAAGAAATAATAATAATTAAAAAAGAGTTTATTCAGAGTTCTGTAAGGAATTTGGAGATGTTTGCCAATGGAAAAAGTGAGGAAGTAAAATAAGAGGCTCCACTTTTTTTTTTCTTTAGAAATTTGACTGTGTGAAAAATAAGACACATTGATAGTGTGGAAATATGGTGAGACTTCTCACCATAATGATCTAGAATGATTGTTAGGAACAACAGCAGAAATATCTGTGGATTCATGGATTTCATTCCTGGAAAACAAATTGTAATGGCATCAGTATTAAAAACCAAATAAAAATAAAGCATTAAGTAGCATTCCAGGAAGATCACATGTAAACTGCTCTTGATGGGAGGGACAGAGGTTAAATGTATTAAGGTCTGGCTTGCAGCTCTCCAAGTATTTCCCTATGTGAAGTCATGAGTGTTCCTAATAGGATTCTTCAGGCCTTGCTGCATCCTCAACTATTTAGAGTTTCCATTGGTTTGGAGTCAAGTTTCAAATTACAGCAGAACACAGCTGATGCAACTGCTATATTGGAATGATAAAGAATGATGAGAATAAGCTGATCAGCCAGCCAGGGTGATTATGTCTCTTCTGGCCAGTGTGTTCACACCTCTCTTGTTCTGGAGTCACAAAAGAGGTAATATTTAGAAAACATCACTTCCTTGGAGCCGTTGGCTGCCCTATTTCCAAAGAGGCCCCTACATTCCCTCATTGCCACAAGGTTTTGCTGGTGCCTCTTGCACAGCAGCTCCTGTTCACAGAACTGCTGGTGCATCTCCCACCAGTACTGCAGCCGTGGGTTGTCCTCTTCCAGTACAGGGCTTTGGTTTTGTCTTCGCTGAACTTTCTGAAGTCCATGTCAGGCCACTTCTGGATTTTGAGCTCTCTGAACAGCAACTCTGCCTTCCAGCATACGCAACTGCTCCTTCCACAGATTTTCTGGAGACATGGGCCACCCCTGTCATCTGGATCATTGCTAAGGTTGCAAAGGGTGCTGAGCCAGCACAGAGCCTTGGGCATCACACTGCTCATAACCAGCCACCTCAAACTGTTGATGGTGACCCTTTGAGCCCAGGTGTCCAGGCTGTTTTCCACCCACTTTTATCCCACTCCTCCAGTCCATAATTTTCCTGGGGACTGAGTTTTTCTAATTTATATTTCATTGAATCATCATAGAATGGTTTAGATTGAAATAGACCTAAAGATCATCTAGTTCCAACCTTTATACTGTGGTCAGGGACACTTTTCACTAGGTCAGGTTGCTCAGAGCACCATCCAGTCTGGTCTTGAACACTTCCAGGGATGGGGCATACACAACTTCTCTGGCAACTTGCTCCAGTGCATCACCACACTCATAGTATAGGATTTCTTCTTAACATCTAATCTGAACGTACTCTATTTCAGTTTTAATCTATTCCCCATTGCCCTGTCACTGCATGCTCTAGTAAAAAGTCCCACTCCATCTTTCTTGTAGGCTACCTTAATTGTGGTAGCCTACATAATTGTGGAAGGCCACAATTATGTCACCCAAAGGTTTCTCTTTTCCGGGCTGAACAATCCCAATTCTTTCAGCCTTTCTTTATAGGAGAGATGCTCCATCCATCCAATCAACTTAGTGGCCTCCTCTGGACATGCTTCTGGATCCTGCTGCTTTAGATTTTACAGCAGGCATAACATTTGTCTTTTTTCAATAATTGGGATCTTCCCCTAATTGCCACAACTTTTCCTAGATGATCGAAAGCAACTTGCCAATGCCATTGGTCAGATCCCCAAGCAATCCATCCAGCACCATTGATTTTTATTTGCCCTGGTTGGCGAAACAACACCTAACATTCCTATACCATGAGCAGTACCTCTTCCCCTGTCTTCCCAATTTTGCTGCCACGCAGAGACCTGAGAGTTTTTAATTTTAAGCTACAGCAATTACTTTCTTCATATTCTTTCATTGCTTATTATAGCTAACATAATATAGTGCTTCAACAGCAATTTCTCCCCAAAGTTCCAGAAGTTTTACGTGGAAAAGAGGCTGTAGAAACATCTCAGCTGACTATGCAGGTTACACTGGAGATCTGGACCAAGTGTGATTTTGATTCAGGATCTGAATACTTTTTAGTGACAGAGTTTTAGATATTAATCAGAAAACATGTTCCTTCCTGAAGCTGCAAACACAACACACTTTCATTTGCATTTTAGGTGTAAATGTCTGAGGCCTTTGAAGAATGCTTTTGATAGTAGTCCAAACTGAACAAATACAAAACTCAGAAATAATTTATAAAGACATCTTCCTCAAAGGAGCAAGTTCAAAATTATTTCAGTGGCAGCCTCTCCAGGACATTGTTAACATTTATAAACCACAGAATTGGAACCCTTCTAAATGTTTGTCTTCAAAACTCATTCTACAGATTGGATCTATAGTGCTGTTGAATTTCTGAAGAGAAGAATTTATTGAATACCAATTTATTTTTCCCAGAAATCCCTTTCCAGTGATATTGTATGTGTTTTCATGCAACAATTTCAGTCAATTCAGACATGGAGTAGACCACAGAAAAATACTTAAGTGTGAAAGAAACTGAATATACATTTGTATTTTATATTGGTGAATCCTCAAGAAAGGATTGTGGGCTGCATAGGAATGCAAGAGAGAAGGTACAGGGTTACTGTTCTGTCTGTGACATCATCTGCCATAATCACTGAACAATTTATAGTTCCTCAGTTTCCTAATGATAGCAATTACCCAGTGGTTGCTTATGAGTTACCTTTTATCCGTATGGTGCAATAGGGAGGAAGGAGTCATCACTACCTTCCTAATTAAGCTGGTCCATCTCCTGCTGGAATCATCAGACCTTGCTGCTATTTAGCCCAAGACCTCAACCTGAGCAAATACTGTAAATGAGTGTAAAGCAGCCTAAGTGGAAGCAGAAGCTTCCTATATATGTATTTTAGGGGCACATAAACCAATCTGTCTGCAAGAACAAAGCATGAATCTCAACAAGAGAAGCAGTTTATTGGAATTCCCCATGCAAAGAGCCAGAAAACCTAATTGTGATTTACTGTACATCAGGGCCAGTCTGTCCACAGCTCTCAACTGTTTTCAGTGCCCGTGACAGAGCTCTGTCTCAATTGCCATGTGGGGGCCTTGGAAATCCACCAAAGAAAATAGGAACTTTTGCAGTTCAGTTCAATTCATTATATTAAACACTAGCAATGACCTTTTGGGACAGAAGAATTTTTGTAGCTGTTGCTGTTGTTTTTAGAAAAAGCTGAAGTAAAGAAAGCTAGGGATTTTTAGACTCTGCTCTCCAGACTTCTGAGGGATTGGGGATTACTCTTAAAAATGGACAACCTCATCTCCTACTAAGAGCACAAGTTTGTTGTCAGTGGGCTTGATTATCCAGTTGTCAGTTGGGATAATCCATGTGTTATAAAATGTTTGTAGATTTAAAATTGGAAGCAGTTGAAAACCATTAATGTGGCATTGCGGAGGAGAAATAAGTTGAGCAGCTTGATTTCTCAGTGGGTAGGTACCCTATCCTACAAGGAAAGACATGGGAGTTTAGAGCATTGGCATTTTATAGCTATCCCAAATTCTTTTGGGGATGTGTACAAGCACCTCACTATCTGAAAGATACTGAAAACAACTTAACAGTTATTAATTAGAGATAGGAGACAGAAAAACTTAAATTATTTGAGGACAAAGATTATTATGAAGAATTTTAAAGCAGGGTGGTTTTACGTAAACAAGGATTGTGTGGATTCACTGCCTGTTTCCCCCCAAATCCAAAACCACAGAAACAAGAACCAAAGCAAATTGGGAGTTGATGGGAGCTGGCTGAGAAAGAACAGTGCTCAGTTGTCCATCTCTGGTCAGAGAGATGTGAAGAAACAAAAATCAAAACTATCACCTCTGAACACACAGAAGTGATTTTCAAGAATTTTTTTGCCTTACATTCCTTAAATAGGTAACTGCTAGAGGAATGACATTTAGCACTGTTTTCCACACATATATGCATTGCAGTTCATGTGAAATATTTAGGAGTGGGACATTTTTCTGATGTAAAGTTGTTGTTCATAAAATGGAACAGGGTTATTCCATAAGTTTGGTGTCTACTTGCTCTTTGCAGGGTTCACTTGGAATAGTGATCCTGAATTTCCCTCTGCCTCACAGGCCAAACTTGCCTGGAGCCATGGTTCAAGTTGAGTGCCAGAAAAAGAAGATCTGTAATCTGTTCAGTAGCTATTTCAGAAAGCCACACAAACAGATGATATTTCAAAGAACCACAGAACTGGCAAGAAGGTTTCTAGAGAACCTCTAAATATCCTTCATTCCAGCATGGTCTTGCCAATGTCTCTGTCATTTCTTTCACATTTGTTTAAGCTGGTCTTGAAGTCTTACTGTAATGGAAACATGATAGACATGATAGCTAGTCTGTCCCAGTTCTATTCTTAGTGCTTAGGGAAGTTTTTGTCCTATCTAACCTATTCCTGCTGCGATTTAAGAGCTTTAAGTTTCATTTCTTTTCATTGTGAGCCCAATGACATGGTTGCTTCTTTCCTCTTGCAGCAGGTTTTTATGGGAAGTTGATTTCTTCCTTCCTTGGTGCAGTAGTTTACACTTGCCCCTATTCATCATTATCCTGAGATGTCTTTTAAAGTATCTCATTGGTGAACACCACTTAACAAATACTCATCATGCTCTCAGTGCCCCTGTTATATGTCCCTGGTTAGTGTCATCTCACAGTTTAGGAAGACTCTGCTCCATCATTTTGGTCTGGAATGAAAATACAAAATATTCTCAGACCCATATGGTGCCCTGGTCTAAAGATCCTTCAGTTTTTTTACTCTCTGAATATATTTTTCATGCAGTTTGGATCAACCTTGCCATATACATAATTTCCCTTTCCTTTTTTGGTGTTCTTAGAGATTAACACAACTTTGAACTTTTATAAATGTCTTATAGGATCAGAAAGTTAATTCAAAGGGAGCCATTATGTACACTGAGGTGCTGGACCATGCTATATTCTGGTAACATCTGGAGATCACGGTGCTTTGGTCCTTGACATTAAAGGCATTGATCCTAGTTTTGTGCTTTGGGGCTTCTTCATAGATAGAATGCATTGCAGATGTAGTTTCTGTCAGTAGATTATCTTTTTTATTAAGGAAAGAAGATACTGAGATGTGCTCATTTATATAAACAAAATCTATTTTGATGAAATTGGAATAGAAAATAACAGAATTGTGAATATTTCACTAAGAATAAACATTTTTATAAAATTTGGAGTGATGATGAGAACAATTTTTTTAAGATTTTATTTCATGTATGTATTTGGTCAAAATACACATGATTGGAGTATAATTTTTTGCTGGTTTATTTTCAGCAAATGAGAAAAGTTTTGGGTGCCTTTTATTTTCATTTGAGTTGGGAAAAGAGAAAAGCAGAATTGTGTCATTTACTACAAAATGGAAAGTCCATTTTTCCCTAGCTCTGCCTTTCATGGTCTGCCTCTATTATGGATTCCAGGATGCTGCAGTTGTTTCATGATGTATCACTGCAGCAAGATAATATGGGTTACAAATTATTAGTTTAATCAAAGCAAACCAGTCTTTATCCTGTACAAGCTGCTCTTTGAAATTTGATGCATACAGGAACCTGGCTAGTTCCTGGTTTTATCAGATTGACCCTTTCATGATTTATAGTAGAAGCCACCAACTAAACTATTATAATCTCTGTGAAAAAAAATGAAAAGTATGTGAGAGAGATATACAAACAACACTATTATATGATAGAGAATAATTATTCACCTTTTGTAATATAACCAGAGGATTAGAGTGTCAGTACCAGCTTTAAGACACACTTCTCTGGGAAACATATAATTGAATGCAGGAAATCAGCATCACAAGATGTTTTGGAAACCTGGATCAAACATACATTTAATAAGGATGGGATACTGCATGGGAGAAAGGCTGTTCAAAACAGTGATATGAAGGCAAGTTCCTACTCAGAAAGTCCTTAATCTGTTGATGGCTGGACAGGTGTACTGAAGGATAAGACCCTTTTCTCACATTTTTTCTCAAAACATTGGCCTTTACCAGAGAGAGGGAAACAGGCTGGCTGAATCTTTGAGGTTTCCCCCAGTTCATCTGTTTTCTGTTCTGTGTAGTGCATATAGTCTAAGCACTGCTAAATAATCAGCCTGGGTAACCAGGCTGACAACAGACATTTCAGTCAGGACCCTTTTAGGTGCAGGGGTGTTCTGTGAGTTAGTTAAAGTGCTAGATAAATTAGTTAAAGTGTTAGATATAAATTATTATGAAGTCTTTCCTTTGAGCTTTTGTATAATTTAAATCTAATGCCTTTGTCCTGCAGTGAGGTCCTGCTTGGCTCAAGCTGACAGGCAGTGTATGGCAGATGGGAAGGGAAAAGAGTAAGAGGGAAAATGAAGTGGCAGGCATACAGCTGTGGGAGGTCTTGGACTTTCAGCTTTCTAGGATAGCTGCTCTTAAACAAAAGCATCTTTTAGTTGATTTTCAGATTTAAGCCAAAGATAAGCAGGAAGTATTAATGATACCAAGAAGTGTTATTGACTCCTTGTGTATTTTTTCTGTTCTGTGCTTTAAAAGTACAAACTGAATCTGTG
The DNA here is from genome assembly GCA_013400515.1 of Erpornis zantholeuca. NCBI lineage: Eukaryota > Metazoa > Chordata > Aves > Passeriformes > Timaliidae > Erpornis > Erpornis zantholeuca. The sequence goes on from VZTN01028525.1 coordinate 50,162, forward strand.
GGCAGATAACACATTGCATCAGCAGCCCCTCAGTTCCAAATTACAGAGACTCTGAGGTAAGCTGTATGGGTTTGAAACATATTTTAAAAAATAACACAAGACAGTTAACACAAGACACAACACAGTTAACCAACTGTCTTCATTCACATTGCAGAGCAGAATTAAGGGCTGCTGTATATGCTACAGACTGAAAGACATCTGTAGAGAAATACTGCTGCAGGCTGGGCAGTTGGGGTTTTTATTGCTCTCAGGCATCAGCTGGTGCACCTTGCAGCCTGACCCAGGCCCTTGCATCCACAGCAGCCACTGGAGAAGAGGCACAGTCTTGTGGGCTGCACTCACACAGCCTATGCTGGTTTCAAGCAAGCCATAGTTCATTCTCATTTTGTTGTCTCTATTCAAAGGTTGCACAAATAGATGGTCACTAATAGCCAAAACCCCTCGTTTTGGCAAAGCCTTGATTAGTTCTTGGGGTGGGTTTTTTTTCCCCATGCAGAGGGACTAGGGAGGTTCCTAAGCTATTTACACAGAACTGCCAGCATTGAAGTATTAATGCTCCAGCCACCATTATTCTTGAGCTTGGAACTCCAACAACATGAAAGAGATCAGGTCTGACAGGGCAACTCTCACTCTCTTGCCATGCTGCAGTGTGAGAATCACACTCTGGTCATATCAGGGCTTCAACATCCTGCTGCAGAAGCTTGCTTTCTTGGCCTGAACAGTTTTAGCTTTTCTGGCTACTAAGAAACAGATTTCATTGTGCAGCTAAAACTAATTGACAAGTTTTAAACTTCTTAATCTTGAAAATGGTCCTAATTATACACATCTTTAATTTTAAATCCCTAAGATATGCTAAATGGGAAGCATTGAGAAACCTTAATTAGTCTGCCTGCCTCTTCCTATAGTTCCTAATTACTATGGGTACTTTTCTTGTCCACCAACACCTGCTGGCTAGATTTTAGGGCAGATGTTCTTGTGCAGTCATCATTAAAAGCACATGAATTGGGTGCTGTTGAAGCCTCCAAGTGCTCTGCATTTCTGTCTTTTATTTCAGGATGCTTGGGGGGAAGAAGGGATCGTCACACAATTAAAAATGTCTCATGCTTTCTCTATCTTTTCCTTGCAGCTTCTCTCTTTCGGTCAGACAAATAGCTGCCAGGAAATTTGTTAAGGGTAAAATGGTTTTGAGACATAGTGCTCTGTTGTTGAGAACATTATCTTGGATTAAAAACTTTTTCACTCAGTATACTCAACCCACTGACAATTTCAGTATCCCTTAACCCAAGTAATGACTACGAGTTTCTAATTAGAGAGGAAGAGGGAAGGGACTGCGTGTGGTTCTGGGAGCCTGAGCTACGAGGGTGGTAAGAAACACTGTAACAATTCAACAGGTGAGAGAGCTCCTGCCTGCTGAGCCGGCTCTCCTGCATCTGTGGAAATGGGCACTGATGGAAAGGATCACTGCTTTGCCCGTGGCTTCTGTTAGTCCTCCCCAGCCAGACCTCTTTTGGTTTCACCTCCCTGAGCTCTGCGAGTTGTGGCTTGGCCCTTGGCCCCAGCCCTCATTACATATACCTGGGCAAAAACATCTGTCCCCCAGTTTTAGGTGTAGAGCATCATTTTTGCAGCAAAAAAAAATTTGGTAAGTGTTGAATACGTCCCCATAATGGATAGAATTATTCCTTGCCTTTTGCTGTTTTTTTCTGGATCATTCTATTTTTCTTTGTGATTTGCACTGTGTTTTAAATTCATTGATATAGGAAAAAGTGTGGTTGTTCTTCTACTGTTTCAAGGAGTGAATGTATGGCTACTCCATTTGCTAAAATAGTTGTAGAGATACTATGGCTGCCTCATCTAATTCCAGATAAGCCTTGGGCTCTCGATACACAACACAAGAATCTGATTATTGAAGTAATTATTGTTGTCTTCTCTGATACACCCCATTTTTCCAAACCCAGAGCCACCTTAGGAATCACAGCAGTGGACCCTGCTGGCAGTGGTGGGATGTAATGGCAGTCTGTCAGCCTGGAAACAGCTTGACTGTACCTACCTGGAACGAGTTACTTATTGAAAATCTCACTTGTGTGTTTTTTGACCCTGAAAGGAATATGTGACTGGAGAAATATTCCCTTCTTCACTCAATGCATTCAAATTTCAGTGCCTGCATTTCTGAAAAGCTGCTGCTTTTTCTTCACCTTTCCTGAAGAATCTGATAATAGCTAAGGCTAAGGTTAGACTATCCAGGACTAATGAGACCTACCAGTTTTTCTTCTTTTGTGTCAGTCCTTGTTGGAGTGGGAAAGGGGAACTATTCAACCAATAATCATGCACAATTATTTTGCAATGATGGGCCTCAAAGCAAGACAAAATCACCCTGTCTTTCTTTTTTACTGTCAGATGCCTGTTAGTTTTAAAGTGAGGATGTAAAAGTAAAGTGAGGATGTCAAAGTAAAATAAATATTGAGCAGAGTATAAAAGGTTTTCATTCAGGTTATTTTTAGGCAAGACTTCTAATTCCAGTTTGGTTGAGTACTTGTTGCAGTCCTTTGAATTTATAGCATGCAGTTCTATTGAGCAAGTGTGCATTTGGCTCTTGAAAGGTTTTTAATTTTGTGTGGGTTGGTGTGTTTATAAGTATTTATATTTATTTTTATGTATCTGCTCTGTAAAAAGAGTCTTCAATTTATTTATTTGAAAGGAACCAATAGTCTAATGGTATTCTGGTTATGAAAACTTGAATTTGGGGAGTATGTCTTTCCCCTGCGAAAGCCAAGCATAGCAATGCAGAGATTAAGGGTTTTTAAAGGAATGTATTACATTCTAGCTTCTCTCTATTAAAATAATTCTAATCATTTGATAATAATCTTGCTCTGAGCTGCTAACAATCATCACCACTGGGTTTTTTTGTCCCTTTGCATTTGTCTATAGGTGGTATTTGAATGTGGCACCATAAACAGTTTTACAAGAGTATGCTTGTGCGTGATTTCTTTGACTAAATCCAAACTGAAATGACTTCAATTTATATGGCTGTAAACATTGCTTTAAATTTTAGCATGGACACAATATACCAGAAGAATGGTGGGGAGTATTTAAACTAATAGAGGTTTATTTGCTTTTTATTGCGTACAGTTTGGTCACTGTTATCAAATTATCTGCATTTGTTGCATCATATATAAAATATTGTGCCTTTTGGAGTTGCTTAGAAATTTCTGTAAAAGTATATAATTTTAAATGCAACAAGTGTCTTCACTGTACCTTAATTATTTTCATCCTTTTGGATTTTTTGTTAAAGTGCGTTGTTCCTTTGTAGTTTTGCTGACAAAAATATGCAATCTGTTGCTTAAAATATTGAATAATATGTATTCCTGCTACTTTGTGTTCATCATGCATTGGATGAACATGATTTTAGACTAGAGCAGAAAGGTTTGTGGTTCTCTAAACCCTAATCCTAATGGTGGTTTGCAGCTGAGGCACCGTGCAGTATGGGTGGGCCAGCTGAGAAAGGTGTGAAGGGAGCAGTGTTGTTGCAGTGCTGTGCTCCCTTTCACATGGCTTTTGCAACCCCAGAAAGTGTCCCTGGACTGTAGGGTTTGTGGCTCTCTGAACCCCAACCCTAAAGACTGAAAACACACACATTTGGATAGTCCTGAACCTTGCAATAAGCTTTGATCTTTGTTTCACAAACTTCTCAGCATTTCTGTTACTAATGAGTTAGCTAAATGTGCAGTGGTTTGGAGATCAAATGAAAGAGGTATTTCATCACCAATATCTGGAACATCTAATGTGTTATGAAATAACTTATTTGGTTTAAACTGCTTGGTTTGAATCTCAAGTGTACATTACTCAAAGTGACCCCAGATATTTTGAAGGATATTTTATTGTTGTAGGCATAGTATATTCTTCCAGCTTTGTCTAATGGCTCTACATCTAAAACCCACCATGAACTTGAAGAGTTTGATAGTCTCAGTGGGGTGCAAAAATAGAGACAGTAAAACCATTGTTCATCCTGTGGGTGTGGTTGAATAAATTCAGTTTTGGTTTCTGTGATATAAAATATAACAGACTTGCAGTGTGCTTAGGATGTGTTTTACTTAATTTAGGTGACTGGTTTGGTGTTTTGGGATGTTTTTTCATAACTAGTTAAGCACCAGAATGCTCATTAACTGGCTCTTTTCACCAGCATCTGGGCAGAATGGAGCTCTGCTTAGTTGGGTCCTATGAATATTGGCATTTCTAGTAGTGGACTGCATGGTGGGAAGGCTCCTACAGGAACTTTGTGATTAAACATCCAGCTGTAATCGTATCGAGAAGGAAAGGCTAGAGCAGATGGGAACCTGTGTGTTTCCTGTCTGTCTCCAGCATCCTCTGGAAAAGCATACCTATATATGCTTTAAACTGATTTGTGAGTTTGGCTTAGGAAATAGCTCCATTTCTTGAAAAATACAAGGAAGCTTCTTGACTGGATTGAAAATGTAAATGAATGCAGACAATTACTGCAAACAGAAATGCTACTCAAAATCTTGACACGTGGGTCATTTTCGTGGTTCTCTCTCCCCATGAGTGACTTTCAAACAGTCTAGGGGGTGTCTGTTTCCACAACTTTTCTTGGGTGATTTTGGAAGTTGTTGGAACAGGGTGGAGCAAGGGTCTTGCCCTGGGTGTTAGCAGGAGGCTCTTTGGCTAGCAGAGAACAATGAAGAAAACACTTCAATAGTTTGGGGTTCTAAGCAACCTTATAATGTTAGCTACGTGGTGCAGCTGTACAGAGAGGATAGACACAGAAATGCATTTGGTCAGGAAGAATGGCCCCAGTATTTAAATTTAAATTTAAATAGGCCAGTATTTAAATAGGCCTCAGTATTCACTTGGCCCTTATATGTGAAACTTAAAGCTTAATGGCATTAAAATAAATCTCATACTCAATATTTAACTGATTTACTGAGCTGAGACATAAACAAGCACATGAAAAAGAATTCTAAATTAGAGAAACTGCTGACTTTGCAATGACTTTCACTCCACGTACAGTGTTTAAAAGAAAATGCAAAATGTAAGGATTTATAAATCCAACAATCAATTTTACAACTATCAACTTTTGAAGTAGTGTCTGCATAACATATGTAGGCATGTACATAATTTTAAAGAAAGCAAAAATTAAATAAACTATATTAAAATATACACAGTACATACAAGCATAAACAGGCATCTAATACAGGTACATAATCCTTCTAAATTTATATTCTCTAAATAGAAAATCTCCTAAATAGGGATCTGTGATTTAGTTAGCCACGGTGGTCACAGAGCCAAAACAGAAAATAACAAAGTAATTCAAGAGTCCCTGTTGCTTTAGAAGAAAGAACTCATACCTTACCAATCTAGCAAGGTATTTTCAGAAGAGTTTGTAACCATTTTTGTAGCTGGATCTGGTCAGTAAAGTATAGTTGATTCTTCAAAAGCTCCTGGATATAGAGGAAGACTATAGAGGAAGAAGGTACAGAGAGGTGAGAGGTATTTTCCTCCTTCACAGTAAATCCCTGATTTTAAAAGGTAAAAATAAATTGTCAGTCTTCTTAGTGGAGAAAGTCTTTATTAGGCTGCCCAGTAACCTGGTTTTTGTCACTTTGCCTGTTTACAAAACTCCATGTTAGCTGCAGAGGGAGTGAACAGCAAGAATAGCAACTTGGCAACATTTGCGTCAAAGGTTTCACATTGAAACTGAAGCCGACTGTGAATATGTGACAGTAATCTTACAGTGCAAAATGCCTAAAGAATACAACAGCCAGTGACATTTTTGTGTCAATAAATGCAGAGTGATTCAGTGTAGGAGCTATTTATACAGAGCAACAGGATCCACATTATCTTCAAGAAGAATGATCTGGGAATCACTGTGAATAATTGTCTGAAATTGTCAAGTCAATATCCAGAGAAGGTAAAAAACACAGTGCTTCATGCAGCTGAGGAAGGAAGGAAGAGAGAAAAAGTAGAAAGCATCCACAGGAGATGTGTTGTAGTATGCTGCAGTCACATCACGAGTCCATTCACAGGCTGGTGTTTGCAGGAAGTATTGGTCTTCTCATCTCAGGAATGGTCAAACACAATTAGAAAAGGGAGAAGAAGAGTTACCAGAGACCTGCATTATCAGAGATATTGAATAGTTTCTACATGAGAAAGACTATTCAGCTTGGGAAAAAGCTGCTGAGTTCGGTGTGATAAAACTGTATTAAGCCACTAGTCTTATGAAGGTGAATGAAAAAATGGAGTGTGCTGCTTCAACAGCTCATAAAGTGAGAACCCTACTGTGCCCACATGAAATGCTCAGGCACACCATGCACTGCCACAGGGAGCTGTGGGCAGAAGGGTAAATAGGTTCAAAAATTAGTGATTAGTGATCCTACATAGGATCTCTCCATCCCAGATAGTGAGCCTGCAAATGGGTCATGTTTAGGCAGCACCAGCTAGGGAGACCTACCCTTTTCTCTTTTTTATTAAAAAAAAACCAAACAAACCCTGATGATTTAAGGCAGAGATTGGATGAGTGGCAGAAGAACCTCCACTTTTTAATGTGGAAGATGCATTTTACTGCTGAAGACTTATCTCAAGTTTTGTGGGTTATTTCCCAGTCAAGGGCTGTTTAGGATATTATTTTAGAGTCTAGTCAACCTGTGCTCTATGAAATAGAACTGCTTCCTTCCCTGGCACCTCATTTCACAGGATTTCGCACAAGTTTATATTGGATCCCCTGCTGTCACTGGTCCTCTGATGCAATAAGTGAAAGGTTAATGCATTGCAAAAGTAACTGTGATAATCCTGAGCTGTAATTTAGTCCATTTAGTGTATCCCCAGGATTAATTCTGAAATGCATTAAGCAAAACAAGAAGTAATACACACTTCATATTGTTTCCCTTACACTGTAGTCTCATTTAATTACTCACTCAAACAACCAACTGAAAGCTTTCCCTCTGTCTTGTTGCTTGAATCATGAATTTTAAAGACTTTTGAGAGAGTGACTCAGGAGGTGAAACAGCAGGGCTTCTGATGTTATTTATAAGCTCTATACTGGAAACTGTTTCAGTGTCTGTAGCCATGAAACTCAAGCAACTTAGCCTGTAATTTCATCATTTGAGACTAAGTGACAGGAAAACTAATGTTGTCAGTGCCCAACTAAACAGCATTAGCATTCTCCATTGCCTCTGCTTACTTGAATAATGGACAATGAAATAACTGGCATTAAAACCAGCTGTCAGCTACAGGTTACCCCACAAAGGAAGAAGTTAATATGAGCACCAAAACACATTCAAGAGATGCCTGCAGTAAGTGGGTTTTCATTACATTAATAGTTCTGCAGACTGCAGTTAGGCAGGGGCAGCACACAAAACATCTGTACAACACCTAACACAAGCAGCCAAGCATCCTACAGGGCTTGCAGCAAGAGATGCCGAGGCACCGATAGAGCATTGCAGCCAGCCCATCCTAAACACAGCTACAAGTGCAGCAGATTTACTCCTTGACCTCTTTGCTGGGTTTTAGAAAGGCACAAAATGAAAATAAAAATAAAATAAGAAATTGTGTTCCTGTTCCCATCTTTTATCCGTTTTTCCTTTTGTAGGTCTTTGGCATATGTCCTTTGAAGGAAAAGCCATATGTCTTCCTACCTCTGCCCTGAAGTCTTGACGTCTCCAAATGTGTGGGGCAGAAATGCTCCAGCCTGTGAGAAGGGAGAGGCTATTGATTCTATTACTGTATGTGAGGAATAGAATGCTCTTAACTTCTCTGTTTATGCTTTCCTGGTATATGCCGGTTTTTAACTGCATAGAAGATTGTGATGTGTCCCTTTGCCTGTTATTATTATTTTTAAGTACTCAATGTAGAAGAAAAAGACATATATATCTCATGAGGACTTGCTTTATATTTAAGGCATTATGGACTTTTAGTACATTCCTGAATAGCATCACTGGCATTTAAAAGGTCTGAGGTTAGAATAAACTTGAAATTTCAAGTAAAAGAGGTTTCTTGTTTCTTAAAGAAAAAGCAGGAAACAAAAGCAATATTTAATAGATAGGAAAAAAGGAATCTGTCTTTTATAGCCCAGGAAATCACTGCAGAAATAAAAATAAGGTTTCAGATCAAGCCAAACCACTGACAGCATGTAGGTTTGTCTTGAGTGGAAGGGGAAGCTCAGACAGGTACTTGGAAGATGCAAGTGAAGCTCATGTTATAACCCCTTTATATTTGTAAACTTTTGGAAACATTGAGCAAAATGTGCCTTGTTAAGTAAGACATTTCCAACTTTGCTGTTAGGAAGTAGTACAGCTTGCTCAACAGGACACTGGCCTCAGCTCAGATGTCTGGCATCTATTCCTTTCTCAGCTGCTGTGAGAAAATGAATATGTCGTTTCATCTCTGCATGCCCCTTTCATCCTTCAGTCCCTCTTGTCTGTTTAGAGTGTATGTTCTTCTGAGCTGGAGTCTGTTCTCTTTGGAGAGGTGTATATATACTGTGTAAAATAATGGAGTGGCAATTCTGTCAGGACCTCTAGGGACTACTATAAAATGAAACCTGAAAAAGTGACACGCTTTTTTATAAATCATTAGCTTATTACTTCACTGTATAAGGCAAAGTCCATGCAGAGGTCAATATCCCAGAGATGTAGCTGTAATATTGAAGACCCAGGACACTGAAGTGAGGTTATAGAAACAGTGGGGATTTTCCCATTCTATCTGAAAGATTCATGGCATAGCTGTGAAGTTTACTTGAAAGCAGAGACAACTGGGAGGCTATTGATAGGGCTCCTTGGCAAGCATGCACTGACTCCACAACTCACATTTGACTTCCTTTGGCAATTGAATGCTATTTGGGGTATAAAAAGAAAAGAAAGAAAATGTAGGGAGGAGTGTAATGCAAAAATTTTCAAGATGTAAAATTACTCTGAAGTTACTGCATGTTTTCCTCCTAGAAGATATTAGTGTTTTATGGAAACTGCCTTTGTAATAATTCTGATAATCATTATCTGATTTTGTTTGCATAAATGACAATAATTTGAGTGCTTAAATATCTGGCAATAGAGTTTAATTCTAATTATGACTTATGACAGCAGTGCTTATGAAGGCAGTAGACAGAGAGTGACAAGAAGCAGTGGTCATCACTGACATGCTCATCATTTGTTTTGTGGTTCATGTATCCTTTTACCTCAATAGCAGCATCTCATCTTCTTAAGCCAGCAATAAAACCTTGTGTCAGTTTATTAATGTGTGAAGAATTGGTGTTTGATATGAACACATTGTAAGGCAAGTCAATATCCTTATCATCAGCATTTGCATTGGGCATTCCATGCTGAGATCAGAAGCTAGAAGGGATGGACTGTTTTTCAGAATTCCTCTATGTATGTTTGTGTATTTTCACCAAGATACTTTTACACAGCTGATTACTAAAAATACACTGCCAGTACCAAAGCAGCTGCTTTTACCTGCTTTATGCAGTGCATCAAACCAAGTATGAAATAGCTGGTTATGCAGAGAATCAGGAAATGAGGTCAAGACATGAATGAACTTGAATTGAAGAATTTTTTTTTTACGTTGTGTTAATTCTAAGAGATGTCTGCAAGAGCCAAGGCACCATGGCTTAGAATGCCACAGAATGGCCGAGTGTGGCAGGCACCCCTTGAGCTCAAGCTGCAGCAGGTTGCTGAGGACCATGTTCTGTCAGGGGTTGAATATCTCAAAGGATGGAGACTCTGCAGCCTCTTTGGGCAACTTGTCCTAGTGTTTGACCCTGGGGGATCACCAGTGGCACTCGATAGCTGCTGATGCAGTAACAACTGCATTATATTAGGTAACTAAACTGTGCTGAAGAGGGTTTTCTGTCACCTTGTAATAGTACTATGAATTACCTTTATATTATTTTATTGAAGCTTTAAATTATCAATTTACTCCAGTTTTTCATTTCCACTATTTTTGATGCATTCAAGTAATATGTACAGCATTTTTGGCAACAGTTTTTAACATACCTTGTTTTCATGCCACAGCACCTATTATNTCCAAAGTGTATAAAATGTGACAGTGTAGCACCTAGCCCATCTCTTGTTTTTTTGTTCAAATATTGGTTCCACCTGGAAATCAGAATTAGCTACATGGTACACACCTACATAACACCACCCAACTGAGGGATTTTCACTTTTGTTTCTAACTACATAGGATAAAACTGCTTTCTTAGGGTCTTTTCCTTAGTCTTTCTAGATGTTTGCAGGTTACTGGCTTCAGTGCTAGCCCACAACATGAAAGAAACAGCAAGACCAGTTTGAGAACCTTCTGATATTTTCTCTACTCACACATTCTGATTTTCCTGCACAGTAATTGACTGATGTCACTGTTGATAATTTTCTGATTTATAAAATCGATTTAGAGAAAAAAAAAAATTTCCAGCATCACAGAGCAAAGGGTGTTTGTTCTTGTTCCATTCACAGGGATAAAGTGCTATTCTGTAAATCCATAGTTACTCTGATTAGTGAAAGTCCTATGAAAAAATCTGGACAATTTTTGTCTTGAGTCTTACAGAAGTGTTCAAAAACAGTAATGGCTTTGCCTCAACAGCTTAACTTGTAATAGGCCTGTAGTGCAGAAGTCCATCAGTTAAAGAATGTATCATTGTTCAATCCTTTTGTGATTGCATATATTTGAAAGGATTCAGAAGAAAATTTTAAAAGTGAATATGACTTGACATAAATTTAATATTAAAATTATTGGAGCATAATTCAGCACCTATAACCTACCCAGTGACTTCTGTGGGATTGCAGTGCTTCAAGTCAGGAGCAAACAGGTCATTTAAGAACAAGAGCCTCTTAAGATAAAATCAATCACAATACTGTATAAGCTTATGCTGTAGCATTTGGTCTTTCTGCTTATCATCTCTCTTATGAAGGGATCTTCACCTTGGATGGAATGAAAATGCATTAACTTTCCATTCCTTCTGTCTCAAATAGCAGCGAAGTGAGCCATCCAAGTCAGTCCCCATTACAGCAATAAAACATGCCTGTTACCCACAGGGAGAGCTGGGCTCTGTTCTGAGTGACTGTACGAGTGATCAAAAGATATGTATTATAGGAATGTACAGTTATTCTGCAGGAAATTTTACTTTCATTCTCTTCAAAGGCTTCAGGCATCTCAGGAAAACCAAGAAAAATCATAACAGTAAGTCTCATGAGCACACATGAGTTTATCAAAGCCCTCATCATCTGATACTGATTTCCATTGCATGTAAATAAATATATGAATAATTTATGTATTTCATCTTTATAAGCAAACAATCCTGGGGGTTTTTTTTTCCTTCTTACTTGGCATGGTAGGAGTCTCCTCAGTCTGTGTTTCTGCCTGCAGCCTTACTTGTGAATTCACACCACTTCTCTGGGTTTATTGAC
>VZTN01028528.1:1476-97220 GCA_013400515.1 Erpornis zantholeuca
ATCCTGCCCTGCCCAGTGTCACTCTGCAGTTCCCTGGAGCTCGTTCAGTGCTGTTCTCTCATGCTCACACACACACAACAAAGCCTCTCCAGCTCTCCAAGGACACCCAGACCCTCCTAGGCCCAACAACTGCAAACCACAATCTTGGCGACAGGGGGGCAAGCTTGGGCAAATTCCATCCTTGCCTGGCTTCTGCTTGGGGAATTGATGCTGAGATCCAAGTGGGAAGAACTTGGGAGCTGTCCTTGTCCATGTTGGGATGCACTGAGGCAGGAGCCTCTGGAGCCCAGAGTGTACCTCTGAAGGCCTTTCCAATCAATCCCTCCTTGATTCCTTTATCCCTGCCTGGGCTCTGTTCCTAGGGAGCCATTTAAGGCATCAACCCATTCAAAGCAGTCTGGGTGCACCCCTGGGGCTAGAATTGTCAGGGAGATGGAACCCATGGGGTTTCCAGCAGCCCTGGGGCTGAGCTGTCACTGAGCAGAGAGCCATGGCCACCACCAGTCCATATCCAGGCTGCTCTGTGCCACCAAACTGTGCAGCCCCACAGGGGCTGGTCCCACACAGGGCTCTGTAGACATGGCTCTGAGGTCTGGGCGTTGCTGGCTTCAAGCAGAAATAAAGTTTGGCACGATGGGTATTTAATTATTTTTAATCAATTTTTTGAGTTGTTTGCTGAAGTACTTGGCCAGGGACCAGGCTGCCCCTGGATCCTTGGAAGTGTCCAAGTGTCCAGGGAGCAACCTGGGACAGTGGAAGGTGTCCCTGGATGGCAGTGGATGAGCTTTAATGCCCCTTCCCTTCCCTTCCCTTCCCTTCCCTTCCCTTCCCCATTGTCTCCCTGATGTCCACAGCTCTTCTGGAAGAGACTTTTTGGACACACCAGAGCCTTGACAACAGATCCACACTCAGCACAAGGTTGATCTGTGCCACTTTATGGTTGGACTTGACCCTAAAGCTCTTTTCCCACCTAAATAATGCTCTGACGGGCCCTGCTCAGTTTATGGTTTGTCAACAAACCCCACAGCCTTTGGGAAGAGCTTTCGGAGTGCTTTCTCTGCTCACCTGCAGTGTCGTCATCGTTGTGGTCTCATCTAATTACACTTTTATTTTCCTTACCTCCCCTTGGCTCATTTGCATTGCAAAATCAGCGCTGAAGTGAAGGCCAGGCCTTGCCAAGCCTGCAGGAGCTGCCATGCTCAGCCCCTCAGATGTCCCCAGGCTGCCACGTGCCCCGGGTTAAATAAAACAAATCTCTTAAAAACTGCAGCAGCAGAGCTGGACTGGGGGCCAAGCCTCCAGGGAGCAGCACTGATTGACAGAGGGTGGGTTTCTGGCTATCCCACGTTGCCACAGATGTAAAGCTGTGAGGAAACCTCTAAATCTCTGCAATTAATCCCCCTCTCTGCAGCAGTGCTGGGCCCGAGCACCCAGCCGGGCTCAGGATGGGCACTCCCTGCTTGGCTTTGGGGAGAAAAGCCTGGGTTTAAATGCACAAATCTCCTGGAAATGATTTTCTGAGGTTTAGAACATCTCACGTTGCCTGTTACAGAAGATATTTACTTGCACAGGTGGATGGTACACAGGAAATGGGAATCCCCCATCACTGTAGAAACTATATCTACATTAAGTACTGGGCAAAAGTCCCATTTTTATGGTTTTTTTTAATATTTTTTTAGGGTCTAATAGATGAAACTGGGAGTTGGAGAGCTTCAGCTGCAGTGGAAGTTGTTCTTACAGGCCCTGTCCTCACCACAGCCTCTCTCTGTCTTGCCAGAAAATATATTAAACAGAGAGATTTAGCAGGAATTGGGGATTTTTGCAGGCTGCAAGTCCATCTCTGGACACACTACCTGCTGTCCCAGGCCTGGGCAAGAGCAAGGCAAGATTCTGGAAGTATTCAAGGAAGGCCTGGATGTGGCACTCAGTGCTCAGGGCTGGGCACAGCTTGGACTTGATGGTCTGGGAGGCCTTTTTCAACCTTAATGATCCTGGAATTCCAAGGCAAAGCCAGCAGAAGATGGTTCCCAATGACTCCTGCACACTTAGGATGGTGATTTAATTTCCTTTTGGCTATTTCAAAGGAATTCCCAGCCATGAAATGCTCAGTGCAAAAGTGACAATGCAGTGTGGAGCTGCTCCTCGGGAGTTTGGCCCCAGGCTGGTGACAAACCCCTTTTGTGAGGGGCTAAAGGGACTGCATTCAGCCTTCAAAATCAGGATTTCATGGGGACACTTCAAGTTATAAACATTTAACATGAAGTGGTTTTGCCTCTCTGTTAATAGAAGGATGTGACATCAGGGCTCTGAACACCCTGCTCCAGTGAGACAAAATCTCATTTCTCCAAGTCTATTTTAGCTTTAAAAATCTGTTTATAATGATGTCCAACATGTTGGGTTTTGTTTTTTTTTAATCAAAATACATGAGTTTGGAAAAAATTATTAAAATTTCTGTGCAATGGCAGCATTTCTCCATCACTTCTTTTCAGGAATGCTAAACTAAAATAATCAGTAACAGGTATGTCTGTTATCTATTATTATTTGTTATTATTCTGAAGGGTAGTTAGAGCATTCTGACTACACCAAAAACAAAAATCCTGCACCCTGAAGTGGAACCCAACCTTTTCTGGGGTGAAAACATTCCAGAAAATATGAAATGATAATGAATATTCCAGTTCGAAGGCATGAGGGAGAATTTAGGCAGAGCGTGTGTGCACAGAGGGGACTGATAAGCTGAGAAGTGGCCTGACCACAGTCTGTAATTAGCCAGACTAAATTAGAGGCAAAGCAGGTCTCTGAGGAGGCAGCCAGGCTGAAGCACAGTGTGTGGATTCTCCATCACCTGCAGATTTTGGGAGCAATATGGGATGATTTCTGTCCACACCAAAGCATTTCCACTGAAACACTCTTTTATTTACCCTCAGTGAGCATCAGAAATGTGTTTTAAACCCTTCCAGAGAAGGGATTGGATGTCACCGAGCCACTGGGATGCCTCTCTCGGGCCAGCAGTGGTGCTGGGGATGTCTCACCCCCTCCTCCTTCTCCTCCTCCTCCTCATGGCTCAGAGCTGTTTTCTCTGGGACAGGACAGGACTCTGGCCTGAGGCATAAACACCTCCGTGTTCACACCACCCATAAATTGGCTTTCTGCAGGTAATGACTGCGACCTTTCCACTTTAAACCTTCGAGCAGGGTGGGTTAAAATGTAAATTAAATGTGTAGGACAGATGCTGAAAAACGGAGCAGTGTTCCCTGTGCCAACAGCGTGGGCTGCACCTTGATTCAAATTAGGCTAAAGTGGCACAAGCAGAAAACAGGAGAGCAGGGAAAATGTCAGACATGTCAGGGGAGCAGGAAAATAAGCTGGGGCTTCCCAAAAGTGCAGGCAGCAAATTAATTGCAAGTGCAGGGAGCGAAGAGGGAGTAGCTGCGTGTCGGGTGTGAGAGAGGCTCGCAGCAGAGATGTGACAGGGAGTGAGGAGCTCCCGCAGTGACAGAGCTGCTGCTGCCCTCAGCTGCACCTGGAATCTGCTCCTGGGCCTCATTAAAACTCGGGGCTGCACCACCGAGAGCTTTGGCCCTGGGAGGCTGAAGCTCTTCTGGTGATAGCAGCGATGGAACCTCTGAGTCTGTGTGAGCCTTGTTGTGTGTCTCGTGAGCGATGTGGTTTGCACACCCTAATGAATCAAACTTTATCTGTTCCAGACTTTTTTGTTCACTTGTGGTGCTAAATAACCAGATTTAACTTCAGTGTTTGGTGTTTGATTGTCGTTTTGAAAATAAGCCTTCTAATTTGGAGTCAGAACTGTTCGGGTTGTTTTGAAAAGTTACTCTCAAGTTCCCACGAAATCCTGCACAAACAAGATGTGTTTCTCTAAGTGTCTTTCTTGTTTTTCATTCCATTCATGATAAACAAGGTTTTGATGAACTTCTGTCCGAACCAATAGAGATAGATAAGAGAAGATCTCCCTGTCCAATCCACGGAGTCTCAAAGAATTGTATAAAAACTGTGAAAAATAAAACTTCCTTCTTCTTCTTCTGTCACCTCAACCTCTGTGTGTGTGTGTGTGTGTGTCCCTTCGTGCTCTCGAGCGACATGTGATGTAGATGTCTCACTCCAAGCTGTGACAAGAATGCAGCCAACGAGACAGGGGACATTGAAATGTATTATAAATGGCTTTAATATATTAATTTATGGTTAACAAGGTTAAGAGATCAGGTGTGATGGGTTAATGAGTTGAGCAGTTAATTGCTCCTGTTACATTTAATGACTTATAGTTAAAATTAGATTCTATGTTACAATGTTCTGGTTATTGCTGTAATGTTCCCCATCTTTGTACCCTCCCTTTAATTGCTGTAACATCCTGTTATAGCAATATAACATATTGCTGTATCACATACAGTGAACAGAGGTTCTTGTTATTATTAATTAGTTAAGAATGTTAAATTATTATAATTCCTAGTATAAGGGATTATGGACAAAATGGCTGATGAGGGATGAAGACTTTCCAGAAAGTTCCATGCGGAGTGTCAGTCAGGATGCAAGTCAAAATGAGGTCCCTGCTGATCTCGTGACTGAGCACAGTCTACATGGGTGGGCCCTGGTCAGGCTGCCCCAAATGGGAGGATATGGGGGCAGAGCAGGGACCCCAGAACCCACGATGGATTAGTGTATCCTTACCTCCTGAGTGACACTCGGATATGGGGGCGGAACAGGGACCCCAGAACCCGCGATGGATAAGTGTATCTTTGCCTTTGATTGACACTTGGATATAGGGGAGGAGCAGGGATCCCAGAACCCGTAATGGATTAGTGTATCCTTACCTCCTGAGTGACATTCAGATATAGGGGAGGAGCAGGGACCTCAGAACCCGCGATGGATAAGTGTATCCTCACCTTTGATTGGCACTCGGATATGGGGGCAGAGCAGGAACCCCAGAACCCACGATGGATTAGTGTATCCTTACCTCCTGAGTGACATTCGGATATAGGGGCAGAGCAGGGATCCCAGAACCCACAATGGATAAGTGTGAACCCGCGATGGGTAAGTGTATCCTTACCTCCTGAGTGACATTCGGATATAGGGGCGGAACAGGGATCCCAGAACCTGTAATGGATTAGTGTATCCTTACCTCCTGAGTGACATTCGGATATAGGGGCGGAACAGGGATCCCAGAACCCACAACTGGATAAGTGTATCCCTGCTCTCGATTGGCACTCGCAGGGTATAAAAGCAGCTGCACAAGCCCCAGGAGCTGTGCCTCTGGCAGGACCAGCCACGCACCCAGCGCTGTCTCTTTGTATTGAGGGCATCCCAACTGGGGCTTTTTTGTTAATAAACCTTTAAAATTCTTCATCCTTCACAAAATGTAAAACTGGAGACCAAAATGTTAAATTGGGTGCAGAAATGTAAAACTGGAGACTGAAATGTAAAATTGGAGACTGAAATGTTGAATTTCCTGCCCTGGGGCATTGTATGACTCCGAGGTCTCTCATGAAATGACCTTTGTGGGTCTCCAGTGCAAGCAGACACCGTGGTCAGTGTCCAGTTTGGGTTCCTGTGTCTCACCCATGCTAAGGACCAGCTGGGCCACAGCTCCTGGTGGCCTCAGGGGTTTGGACTTGCCCAGGCCCAGTCCCAGCATGGCCACGTGCCAGGACATCCTCAGGGACGAGCCCATCAACCCCTGAGAGGCTGCCAGCCCACGGCTGGAGGCACAGCCTGAGCAGAAACCATTCCCAAGTCATTTCCAAACCAAACCAAATCAGTTCCATTCCCACATCCTGGTGACCAGACCCTCTGCTGCCAAGTCCTGGGCCTGCTTTCCCCATGCTGGGGGATGGGAGATGGGAAATATTTGGGATATCTCCAAACAGGTATTTGGATATCTATTACTGCATTTTTTATTATTTTAATTATTTTTTTATTATTTATTAGTTTAGTTTGGGTAAGAAGATCAGATTCTTGATCTCCACTGCCAATTAAAGCTGTCCCTGTGCTCCATCCTGCATTTTTTTCCCCTCCAACCACCTTTTTCCTGGACCTCCTTGAAGAGGTTGGCTCCAAACCCCACTGAGACCAGGAAGCATCGCACCTGCAGAACATTTTTCTCCCAGTCCTGCCTAATTTAATTGCTCAGTTTAACTGCAGCTGGGCCTGAGATGGTGAAGAGTCAGCACCATCTTGGTGGGTGTGGGAATAATTTATTTCCAGATAATAATTTATTTCCTGACCTGTGGAGCACCTTCCATGAGCACAGCATGCAGTTTTCCTGAGATTCAGGAAAAATGCTGGAAAAGTACCAAGTGGTGGGGAGGAGGATTGAACTCCTTTTTTGTGTCCCTACACAGAGCAGGAGCAGTGAGATAAATTCCCTCAGGGTCCAGTCCTGCCCTCCTGGCTACATAAGGAGCCTCCCTGCCTTCGCTGGAACTCCCACCACGAGAGCAGCTCAAAGGTCTGTGGTGGGGATTCCTGCTGCTCTCCAGCTTTCCAGGAGGGATTGCTGGGAGCCTGGTGCTGACAGGAGTCCCCTGCTCCGAGGTTTCAGCACCGCCATGCCCTCAGCAGGGTGGAAAGGGAGGCTGTGTAATGAATAAATGGTTATTTGTGGCCGAGGTCAGATAAGTTGACATCGGTTTTTGATGTTTGTCAAAAACCAGGCTGCTGGAATTGGCTTTCGCACCTGATGATTAATTAATAGGGAGAATCATGGTTAATGAGTAGTGTTGATTATTGTTTACTAGGATAATGAGCTGTTGAGGGGAATTAGAGTTTGGGACAGTTGTGGTTGGGTTTGGTTAATCCCTTGTTTTTATTCATCAATAAAGTTGATAGCAGTTATGGTTTGGGTTAATAAAGTATGCGAGTGATGGGGAGAGTCAGAATGTTCTGGAAGACAAATTACATAATTGAAGGAAGAGTTAAAGCGAGGCTTTAGCACAAAGGGATAAACACAAGAGGATCATCGGATGAAGGTGAAGCCTGGAACATGCCCCAGTACAGCTGGGAACAAGCGAGGAGCCAGCAGGAAAGACTGACCCAACCTCCAGGCACTCATCTCCACCTGAAGGGGAGGGCTTGGGGGAGGAGATGGGCAGGGTTTGAGAGGTATAAAATGTGGTGTCACAGCCTTTGAGCTCTGTCTGGCTGCAGACTAACTGAGCCAAACCCAGCACTGTGTCTCACTTTGTGCCAGGGCACACAGCCAAATTAAGTCTCCAATCTTTGTGGTTGCTTTGTTGAATAAATTTCTAAAATTTCAAGCCGAGAGGACCTTTCTCACAATGTTCTATTGGTTTGCCCGTTCTGCTGTTAAGTACATGTTGTGATGCTCACTCCAGTTTCAAGTACGTGGCATGAAGTTATGAAGTTTAGCCGCTGGATGCTGCTAGGACTGGGAACTCAGTGGTGGAAAACAGGGCAGGCCCAACTTGATCATTAACATCAGGGGATAAAGCCACGGGGACTGGCTCCTAGAAACAGCCAATGAAGGGAATCTTGAGGGCCCCACTGGTCCTTAACGAGCCAATCTAATCCTCAGTGTGATAAGTAAGTTGGTCCAAGTTAAAGTTAAAAGGATTGTATTAAGGGTCAGGATGTAATCAGTTTGTTTGCTAATTGAGTTCCTTAATGGCGGTCAGGTGTACAGGTGTAATTCTCTTTTATAACCATCAAGAGGTGTGAGCAAGAGAACCCCTGCAAGCAGGGGTTGCTGGAAAGTTCTAGGGAAGACAGTGCATCATGGACCAGTATGGACTATGTCATTTAGGAAGACACAGATTGGAACAGAGTCTCAGCCGATAAGATCATCCCCCGGACAAATGATTGGCCACAGATGCACCATCTAAACAGGCACAGTGCATTTTCAATCCCACCAGAGACTATAGAAATGTTCCCACGGGGCCTCGTCTTCCTCCCGTGCCCTCCTCTCGTGACACACTGGGGAACACCTGGCGTGCAGGTGCTGCACTCTGGGCTCTGCCATGCTGTTGGCTATTGGGCTGCTCCTTTTTGCTGTTTCCAGTTGCTTTTAATAAAGCAATTTTAATTGGCAGTGGCGTCGAACTGTCGTTTTTGACACTCAGGATAAAGACCGATCATATCCCTGGAACGAGCCCAAAACAGACGAATTGAGCAGTGGATCCAAAAGTGTCCCATCAGTGAGGTCCTGGACCACAGAGCATAAAAACTCCCAGCACAACTGGGCAGGGGCTCTTTCCTTCCAACGTGTGTTGGAGGGAACAGCTGCTGGCCTCAATATTAGTTGATGTCCCTGTCTTGCCAGTGGAATTGTAGGTTCCTTAGTCCTTTATTCGCCTATTTATAAAACTTTGAAACTCAACAATGAGAGCATTTGTTTTTCTCAGGCTGTGTCAGCTTTCTGGCTAAAAGATCTAAGGGTTGTTACAAACAGTGAAGGCGAATGTTGACTTTCGTATTTGGAGTTACTGATCCAAGAGTTTAATAGTTAATAAGGTTAATAAGTTTATTAATAAAGCTTGGACTGTTGAGTCATTTGGTTCCATATTTAAGGACATGATTAAGAGTGGAGATTGCAATATGTTAATTGTATGTTCTATACTGGTTGCATGACATGAGGTTTATTGGAATAAGTTTATATTGTTTAATTGTTAGCTGTTAATATAGGAACAAGATGGTTGACAGGGGTGCCTTTCTGGAACCTTCTTGGGTGTGCAAGTGCCAGTCAGCACCACCAGGACTTGTCATTCAGGCTGGGGATGCCCATGATGAAGCAACAGATGCTCCATGTGGGCTGACATGCCCCTATGGGTGGGCACGGGGAAGGGCCAGACCGAGCCAGCTTCTGACTGGGCAAGTGTAACTCTGAGAAAGTCCTCTCACTGCTTGAAATTTTAGAAATTTATTAAACAAAGCAACCACAAAGATTGGAGAATTAATTTGGCTGTGTGCCCTAGCACAAAGCGAGACACAGTGCTGGGTTTGGCTCAGCCAATCTGCAGCCAGCCAGAGCTCAAAGGCTGTGACACCACATTTTATAGCCCTCAAACCCTGCCCATCACCTCCCCCAAGCCCTCCCCTTCAGGTGGAGATGAGTGGCTGGAGGTTGGGTCAGTCTTTCCTGTTGGCTCCTCGCTTGTTCCCAGCTGTCCTGGGGCATGTTCCAGGCTTCACCTTCATCCGATGATCCTCTTGTGTTTATCCCTTTGTGCTAAAGCTTTAACTCTTCCTTCAATTACGTAATTGGTTTTCCAGAACATTCCGACTCTCCCCATCACTAGCATACTTTATTAACCCAAACCATCACCATTATCAACTTTATTGATGAATAAAAACAAGGGATTAACCAAACCCAACCACAACTGTCCCAAACTCTAATTCCTCTCAACAGGTCATTTTCCTAGTAAACAATAATCAACGCTACCCATTAACCATGATTCTCCCTATTAATTAATCATCAGGTGCGAAAGCCAATTCCAGCAGCCTGGTTTTTGGCAGTAACCATCCACCCTGACTGGCACCCAGAGGGTGTGAAAGGCCTTGCACAAGCCCCAAGAGGTGTGACTCTGGCTGCCAACCATCGTGGCCAAGCACCCAGCGCTGCTGTGCCTTGTTTTGTGGGTAGGCAGATCGTCGCCTGGGTTCTCCAGCTCTCAATTTATTAATTTTTGTTAATCAAACCCTTTTAATTTTTGAATTGTCTCGCTGTTTTTCTCAGGGCAGGAGGATGTGTTTGCGTGAAAGGATCAGTTTGCAGTAATGGAGCAGAGCTGCATAAATATGAAAAAATAAAACACTTTATTACATTTGCATATAAAGTGAAGGAATGTCCTTGTGTGTCGGCTTGTCTGGAAGGGTGGCTAAAGTCTCTGACCCCAGTTTCTGGGCTGGCAGGCCCTGGGAGCTCTCAGAAATGAGTTTTTCCTGCCCTTATTGAAAAGCTGCTGTTGGGTGTCGATCAGGAGCAGCCACACTGGGCAGGCCCTCTCTGCCTCCAGAGGCAACACCTGCTGCTCCACTCCTTAATTCCCAATTTCCCCCTTCCTTGCACTGAAGTAGAGGACACCCTGCAGTGCCACACCTCACAGAGGGATGTTTTGATTAATAAATTCAGCTTCAAAGTTCCTTTCCTATGCTCTGCCTCCTTCGGGGTAACTCTAGAGGTGATGCCTTCAGTTATGTGCCTTTACTGGTGTTTCACATAGAGAAATCAGCCAGGCTCCAAACCCAGCCTGGCTCCAGGCACCTGCAGGACAGGGACAGTCAGAAAGTTCAGCTCCTGTCAGGAGAGAACATTCACTGGCCTTGGCACTTCTGCAGCAGGAGTGTTGGGATGCTGGAGCATGTCCAGGGAAGGGAGCAGAGCTGGGAAGGGGTTGGAGCACCAGGAGTGGCTGAGAGAGCTGGGAAAGGGCTGGAGAATTCCTGAGGGAGCTGGGAAAGGGCTCAGGCTGGAGAAAAGGAGGCTCAGGGGGGACCTTGTGGCTCTGCACAAGTCCCTGACAGGAGGGGGCAGCCGGGGGGGGTCAGGCTCTGCTGGCAGGGAACAGGGACAGGAGGAGAGGGAACAGCCTCAGGCTGGGCCAGGGGACACAGCCAGGGGAGGGGCAGGGTGGACCCCAGGAGGAATTTCTCCATGAAAAGAGTGATTGGGACTTGGAAGGAGCTGCCCAGGGCAGTGGTTGAGTCATCATCCCGGGAGGTGCTGAAGAAAAGCCTGGATGTGGCACTGAGTGCTCAGTTCTGAGTGACAAGGGAGTGTTGGGTCAGAGGTTGGACTCGATGATCTCCAAGATCTTTTCCAATCCAGCTCATTTTGTGGTTCTGGGATTCTGGGATTCTGTGTTCAGCACGGCAGCCCTGGCCCCTCTGGGTGTCCCCTCGGGAGCACTGGGCACAGCATTCCCACAGAGATGGCGCTTTGGGCTCCTCAGGGTGGGGATCACCCAGCTGGCATCCCCGGGGAGAAACGTCTGGAACTCCTCCCGAGTGTCAATCTCTGCCTGCTCCAGGCACAGACCTGATGGTGACACACACACAGGCCAGGGCTGCTCCTGGGCTCCCCACACTCACCGGGGCAAAGTTTAACCCCACAGCCCTGCAGCTCCCAGCCCCAGTTCTCCTGCCTGGTGTTTGCTCTCCATCCCTGCTCAGCCCTTTCAAGCCCTGTTATCTCGAGGTGAGGCCCTCCCTCGGCACCCTCGTGCCTGAGCAAAGCTGCAGCGATCTGATAACAGATAAGGACAGAGCCAGCCCTGTTCCCAGCCCAGCAGGCACAGCCAAGCCCGGCCTGCTTGCTCGTGGGTCAGGCAAAGTAGGGCACTGTGATACCAGAACGGGCCCAGCCGCTCAGGATCTGCTGATACCGAGGTATTTATTCAGTGATAAATAAACTAAAGGGCCTGACAGTCTGGAAGGACGTGCTAATACCTGTAAATTTCCATTTCTCAGCTTGCAGGGAGTCCCAAATGGTTTGAGACTGGGACTTCTCCACTTGGATTGGGTAAGGGACATTAAAGCCCAGCTCATTCCACCCCCTGCCATGGGCAGGGACACCTTCCACTGTCCCAGGCTGCTCCAAGCCCCATCCAGCCTGGCCTGGGACACTTCCAGGGGTGCTTTGATGGTGCATCTCCATCCCCCCAGGTCCGAGTCCTCACTCTGCAGCAGATTTGTAGACCAAGAACTTCCCTCCCTCTCCCACTCTCAGTCCCACTAGAGCAGAAGCTGCTCAGGTGGCTTTTTGGGTGAAAGTGATGCTGCAGCCCCCACACCTCCTGTGACTGCACAAACCAGCTCTCACCAGGCTCTCTGACCTCCTCTCTTGCAGTCCTGGTGATGAAAAATGATGTAGAGCTTTGGGTTTCAGGAAGGAGACCAATAAATCACTCACCTGCTGCTGGGAGGGAGCCATAAAATGGGGTTTGTCATTCTGCAATGGTATCAAAAGTCCCACGAGATTTCATCATTGTGTGGTGAGAGTTTCAACTTTACTGAAAGGAGCGCAAATGAAAATATTTATTATGAAGCCTTAGAAGGAACAGCAGAGCAAAGATTAAAGGGAGGTATTTATTGATAAATGAGGGCAGTGTCAGGATCAGACAGGTCAGCACTCAGGAATGTGCATTTGCATAAGGCCCGGGAGCTGCTGAGTCAGCAGGATGGGTCACTAACTGGAGGCCTTCCCACCCAGGGACAGCTGTGTCTCATTTCCCCTGAAATTAATTCTTAACTGAATGAGATGAAACAGCCCTAACAGGCAAACCAGTGAGACCTGATTGGTTTGGGCACCTTCTCCGAAGATGTCCTGTCCTGGAGCCAAAATCCAGGCTCAGTCCTGCCCCTCTGCACACCAGGGTGTCTCCGCAGCTCTGGATTTCAGATATTCCAGGACATGGCCTCATTCCTGAAACCCAAAGCTCTATGTCACTTTTTGTCACCAGGTGTGCAAGAGAGGAGGTCAGAGAGCCTGGTGAGAGCTGGTTTGTGCAGTCACAGGAGGTGTGGGGGCTGCAGCATCACTTTCACCCAAAAAGCCACCTGAGCAGCTTCTGCTCCAGTGGGACTGAGAGTGGGAGAGGGAGGGAAGTTCTTGGTCCACAGATCTGCTGCAGAGTGAGGACTCGGACCTGGGGGGATGGAGATGCACCATCAAAGCACCCCTGGAAGTGTCCCAGGCCAGGCTGGATGGGGCTTGGAGCAGCCTGGGACAGTGGAAGGTGTGAGGAGAAAATCGAGAGCAGGATTTCTAAGAGCAGCAGTTGAGTTCCACCAGGAGAAGGTGTAAAACACCAGCCAGATGAAGCTGAGCACAGCCAGGAATGCTGGCAGCACTCCCTCGTGGGCCAGGATCTCCCAGGGATATCCCAGTGCAGCTTTAGTTATTCCATCCTGCTGGACTGGATACAGGGAAAATGTGAATTTTACAGCTTTGTCTGAGCAGCAGCACCTCAAACCTTGGGCTGTGAGCACCCATGGGACCACTCTGGGTGTGTTAAATCAACTTAGATTCGGCCTGAAGAGCATTTGAACCAACAGCACCCTCGGGAATTGAAATGTAATAACTTTGTCTCAAAGAGCAGCCCTACGCTGGCTGTGCTTCCTCCTCTGCCACTTCCCTCCAGGAGCAGCCACCTCCCTGCTGGGTCCCTGGCTGGCTGTCAGCCCACGCTGCATTTCCTGCACATGGATCCTTCCTGGGCACACCTGGTGCCTTCCCTGCAGGGCTTTGTCCAGGAAATTGGCCCCAAGAACAGCTTGTCCTGAGCCTAGAGGGGACAAATCTCAGGGCTATTCCCATCCTGAACATTCTCTCTGTTGTTCCCTGACCGAGGAAGGCAAACCAGTGAGACCTGATTGGTTTGGGCACCTTCTCCGAAGATGTCCTGTCCTGGAGCCAAAATCCAGGCTCAGTCCTGCCCCTCTGCACATCAGGGTGTCTCCACAGCTCTGGATTTCGGATATTCCAGGATGTGGCAACAGCTGTGTGAGGAGAAAATTCAGAAGCAGGATTTCTAAGAGCAGAAGTCCAATTCCCTGAGCCAGGATCCTTCCTGGGCACACCTGGTGCCTTCCCTGCAGGGCTTTGTCCAGGAAATTGGCCCCAAGAACAGCTTGTCCTGAGCCTAGAGGGGACAAATCTCAGGGCTATTCCCATCCTGAACATTCTCTCTGTTGTTCCCTGACCGAGGAAGGTCTAAGGATTTGGGAGACACAGCCTTTCCAAATCCCTGTGGGTTCTGTTGCCATCTCCTGAGCATCTCAGCAGTTCAGAGAAGAGCTGAAGTGTCACACACAGGCTCTAAAACACCTCTCCCACCCCAAACCCTTCATGTTTAACCCTTTGATTTATTACCAAGCTGCCTGTGGGTATTTCAGGTTGGCTGTACCAGGATGGGGATATCACACGGGAGGGTTAATCCTGGTTTTTGTGCAGAGGTAGCCAAAATTTGCTGCGGGAAGGGTGAGTAAAGAATGGGTGGGAAGCTCAGAATTGGGTTAAGTCTGCATTCTTCCAGCAGTGGGAGGGACCTGGCTCCCTGGGGCTGCAGGGCTGCAGTGGGAAGGGGCTGTGGGGCTGATGCTGCATCCCTGGGGCCCCAGAGGAGAGGGAGAGGTTTCCTGGAACAGGAGCTGCCAGTGGAACTCTCGAGGGAGAACTCCCCTGTGGAAGAGGGGATCCTTGGACTGGGGGTGCTGCTGTTCCCAAAAACCTCCTTCCCCCACACAGCACACCTCATTTCCAGCAGGAATCCTGGGACACTCAGTCTTGCACCGATGCAGAAATGACTTTACTCTCCCACATTCCTCTCTCTCCAGGATCCCATTGGTTACTTCCCAGAGCCTGGGCTCACCACAAACACATTTCATCCCTCTCCCTTCCTGGGTGAGCAGCAGATGAAGGGATTTACCTGTGCCTCACGCCCAGCACCTCCAGGCCCAGCCCAGCCCAGGGCAGGCAGCATCTGCACCGCAGGAAAAGAGGGATTGGATGGAGCCTGGGGATTGCACGAGTGGGATCAAATCCTCCCAGCCCAGCCAGAGCTGTGCAGAGTTCCTGTGTGCCCTCAGCAAACCCCTGGCAGTGGGACTGAGCATGACCCACTGTGGCAAAGGGGCATTCCTGGCATTTGCCACGGACCAGCAGCACGTCCACAGCCACTGTCATCCCTGGGCACGCTGCCCTTTGTTCAGGGACTGGAATGGGATGAATCCTGCTGGTCCTGGTAGCCCAGGGTTCCTCAGTGCTGCTGGCACTTCTGTGGGTGTGCAGGGGAGGAGAAATTTTAACCCTGAAGTCATTGAGAAGTCTGGGGAGTTCAGCAAGGTAGGAGTGAGCTGAGCTGGGATTTGCAGTCACAGCACTGAACCTGGTCTAGATTTGATATTTCTAGATTTTGGTATTTGATATTTCTGATATTTCTAGATTTTGATATTTGATATTTTTTGATATTTGGTCTAGACCCCTCTCAGCCAGCTGAAGTGACCAGAGCCTCAAGGCACAGGTGCCCACCCTCAGAGAGGATTTGGGGATCTTTGGAGTTGTTTTTAGTTTTCCTACATGGTGATGGAAAACAAGTGAGAGTTCAGCTTCAATGATATTTGTGGGTCCCTTCCAACCCTGATTTGTATTTCTGTGATTCTGTGATTGTGGTGGCTCACAGTGATTTGAAGAATCAGTCCAAGCAGGAAATTATTTTGCCTTGGGTCTTTGTAAAGCTCTTTCTATTCTCTGCACTACATCTTAAGATCTTTCCTTGAAATGTGGGGGAACCACCCCCTGCTCCCCCCAGAGGGCTCCCAGCCCTGCTCCAGGGGTGTTCCTGCCTTCCCCTGCAGTGTCACACTGATCCTGCTCCTGGGTGATTGCTCCAGGGACCAAAGGTGGGTCCAGGAAAGGCAGACCCAGGGTGTGCAACTCAAATGCTAAAAAGCCAGGAAAGGTCTAGGCTGGATACTGGGAAAAATTTCTTCCCTGAAAGGGTGAAGGCCGTGGTGGAGTCCCCACCCCTGGAGGGATGTAAGAGCTGTGTGGATGTGGCACTTGGGGACATGGTGGCAGTTCTGGGGGAATGGTTGGACTCTGATCTCAGAGGGCTTTTCCAGCCTTAACCCTGTGATGCTGTAGGCAATCCCCAGCCCTGCCCTGGGAATTGCCAAGTGCAGTGGCTGGGGAGCGGCCCAGGCCTGCCAGGACTGTCTCTAGGTCCCCGCAGGTTGGGGCAGGAAGGCAGGAGGTCTCCATCGTGCTCTCCCCATCCACAGGAGCTTGCCTGGCACCAGAGCCCATCAAGCCTGGACTCATTTTACAGCTCCATTAAGGCTTTGCAGCCTGGCGAGCTTGGTGCAGCCTCAGGAGGCACCACGGGTGATTTCCAACCTCTGCTCGTTGATGTGCTGTCCCTGGGCTTGGGGCAGGGGCACACTGCCCCTCCTGCTCTGGGTGCTGTCCCCAGGCTGCAGCTTGGAGCTAAGCACAGCTCCGTGCTCAGTCTAGGCCAGCAGCACATGGCTGGTCCTGGCCAGGGCCACAGCGAGGCCCAAAGGCGCTGGGCAGTGGTGCCATGGAAAGGGATCCGAGTGTCCCAGTGCTGCCCCGAAGGGCTGATCCCAGAGCAGGGGACATTCCCCGGGGCAGGGGACATTCCCTGGGCAGGCCCCTTCACCGCCACAGGGTGTCACACAGAATGTCCTGAGCTGAAGGGACCCCCAAGGATCATCCAGTCCAGCCCCAGGCCCTGCCCAGAGCCCCCAACAACCCCACCCTGTCCATCCCTGGCAGCGCTGCCCAAACGCTCCTGGAGCTCTGGCAGCCTCGGGGCTGTGCCCATTCCCTGGGGAGCCTGGGCAGTGCCCAGCACCCTCTGGGGGAAGAACCTTTCCCTGAGCTCAGCCTGAGCCTGCCCTGGCCCAGCTCCAGCCCTTCCCTGGGTGCTGTCCCTGTCCCAGGGAGCAGAGATGGGAGCTGCCCCTCCTCTCATCCCCTCCTGAGGAAACTGTAACTGCGAGGAGTCTCTCCTCATTCTCCTCTTCTCCAGGCTGAACAGACCACGTGGCCTCGGTTGTACCTCATGCACCTTCCCCTCAAGGCCCATCAACATCTTTGCTGCCTTCCTTTGGGTGCTGTCTAATAGTTCAATGTCTTTCTGATACTGTGGTGCCCAAACCTGCTCACAATATTTGAGCTGAGGCTGCCCAGCCCAGCCCAGAGACAGCAGTTGTTTCCACTCTCACACTGCCCAAACTATTCACCTTTCTGCAGTCCTCCCTTCTCAATCTCTTCTTCCTCTGCTGTTTATTTCTCACTCCATCTCCTTTTCCTGGCACTGTGATAAATCCTGGCAGTGTGACCACCCTGAATATTCTTCTCTGGACAACAATGCTGACATTTCCCAAATCATGTCATGAGTGTGGTGCTGTTGCCACAATTTCAACCTTTCATCAGGTTTCTCAGTCTTCCCACCCTTGACTTCCAAAATAGGGACCACCAAGTCCATTCAAGGGGGTTGTGAGAACACTGGGAAGCTCTGAATGCAGAAAAAAGTCTGGCAGCAAAAGGCCCAGATTGAAAGGAATTTCTGATTGACAACTTCCCCATTGCACATGATATGCACGAGGCTGAAGTTCAGATCAGAGGAACAGTTTTGCTTTCATCCTTGAATTGCACAATAATGAAATCTTCCAGCTCTTGCCATTCCTTGAGCTGTTTCGGATGAAGCTGCACTAGAATCTGTCAGCCCGAGTCAGAACTCTCTGTTGTAGGAACTGCAGGGAAATAAAGAGGATTCATCTGAGGCTTCTCACACCCAGCTACCCTCACTCAGCAAAGATCTGTAAACCCTAAACCACTGCTCACGGCTCTGCCCAGCCCAGCTCTCATCCTCCTCCCCAGGCAGATCAGTGCCCTGCAGGGCTGGATGGAAATTCAGCATTTTCCAGGATTTCCAGGCTATCAAAGTGAGTTGGAGGAGCACCAAGGCTGCAGACTCAACACTGGAGGGAATGTGTGGGCTCCTGCACAAGCCCTGCTCAGTCACTGGCAGTGGGATCATGCTCATGTCTTTCCCATCTCATCACAAGTGGTTTTCTTCCACAGGATCCCCGGCTCAGTTCTTGTAGCAAATATTTCTGTTTGTCTTTTTATAGAATCACAGAATCCCAGAATGATTTGGGTTGGAAGGGACCTTGAATCCCATCCCATCCCATCCCACTGATCCCATCCCATCCCATCCCATCCCATCCCATCCCATCCCATCCCATCCCATCCCATCCCATCCCATCCCACCCCAGGGACCCCTCCCACTGTCCCAGGCTGCTCCCAGCCCCAAGGTCCAGCCTGGCCTTGGGCACTGCCAGGGATCCAGGGGCAGCCACAGCTGCTCTGGGCAGTGCCAGGGCCTGCCCACCCTCCCAGGGCAGATTTCCTCCCTGTTATCCAATCTAGATCTGTCTTATCCAGCCCAATCTATCTAAATTTTCTCAGGTATTATTCTTTTTTTTTCTTTTCTTTTTTAATTTTCTTTTAGGGCTTTACTGGTAAAAGTCCTTTTATCATTTAATTTTTTTTAAATCACTGTTCCAGCACACACCAACGTCTGCAGCAGGCTGGGGAAAGGCTTGAGGTGTGTTTTTTTATTCTGTGATTCTGTGTCTGGCACAGCTCAGCCTGGGGTTTCTCCTCCCTGCCTGGGTTCCAAAAGGTTGCTTTTCCATTTCATTCCCCATGCTGGGAGCTGTGGAGGATCCTGCTGCCTCCTTCCCCACCTGCCTGGTTCCTAGACAGGGAAATATCTGATTTTCCCTTGTCCTGCCTGAAGTTTCTTTACTCTTCTGTGTGCCGCGAACTCAAGTCCCAGACTGACACAGGATTCTCCCACCCTTCAATGTCAACTGCTCATTAGAATTCCTGCTCAGAGCACTCCCAGAGCTGAGTCCTGCCCCTGCCGAGGGCTCCCTGACTGAGCTGTTTGTGGGAGTGCAGCTCCCTCCCCTTTGGCACAGCGCCCGTGGTGACACCTCCTGTGTGCTCTTCCAAACTGCCACGGGAAGCAGAGCGAGCTTCCAGGAATGGAACTGGCTCCCAATCCCATCCCAGGGCCCTGAACGGGACAAATGATGGCTGGAGTCAGCATCACCAGGGAATCTCATCCCCGTGCCATGACCAAAACTGATGGCCCGAGTCAGCATCACTGGGAAATCCTTTGGTCTCTCCCAGTAACTGATTTGTTCTGAGGGGTCTTTGTCAAAGCCCTCAGCCCCCTCAAGTCCTGGCTGACGAAAGACCTCCTTGAACTGCCTCCTCCAGCTGGGTGACAAGCTTTGGGTGAGACCTGGTGGCTGCAGGAGACAACAAAACATTTCTCGGATAATTATCAAGCTTTCCACTGCATAAATCCTGAGTTATCTTGTTCAGGATGGATATGGTTTGTGAGCCAGAACAGGGCAGCTCTCGAGCTGGGCACACAGACCTGACACAGCTCAGGAAAAGGCAGATAAGTCTGGAGCCAGATCCCCCACTGCTATCAAAGGGCAGCAGATCTTTTCCTGCCCCACACTCGGTGCCATCGTTGCCGAGGTGCAGCCTGGCCCTGGCTCCCCTGGAGCCTCGGGGCAGAATTGTCAGACAGATGTGGTAACCTCTGCTGGAATCCAGGATCACTCTGCTTCCGTGCCTCGGAGGAAAAAACATAGCCAGGGGTCTTCAGAGAGCAAAACCCATCCCAGCCTCTCTGCAGATCCAAAATCCATGGGGCGAGCTGTGACTCACAGCCCAGCGTGCCGGGACGGAGCCTCTCGCCCTGCAGCAGAGCTCCTTCCCTTCCCCTGGTGGTCCCCACGTGCTCCCAGCGAGTTCCTGGGAGCTGGCACACCTTGGGTGCAGCAGCAGGACCCTGCCAGGGGGGTCTGGGGGTGGCACAGCTCAGTTGTGGGGACAGGAGTGTCCCAGTGGGGTCTGGGGGTGGCACAGAGCAGTTGTGGGGACAGGAGTGTCCCAGTGGGGTCTGGGGGTGGCACAGCTCAGTTATGGGGACAGGAGTGTCCCAGTGGGGTCTGGGGGTACAGCTCAGATGTGGGGACAGGAGTGTCCCAGTGGGGTCTGGGGGTGGCACAGAGCAGTCCCAGCAGCAGGACCCTCCCGCTGGGGTCTGGGGGTGCTTGGTGCCCCTGTGGGACTGGGGAGCCTCCCCAAACCTCTGCAGTTTGTGTGAGCAGGGTGAGGCTTCCCTCAGGGCAGATTTCTGTGTCCAGGCCCGAGGCACCATCTCTGATGGCCTGGTGCAATTTCCCTCTTCCAAACTGCTGCTTTGGGGTCGAAAAGAGGGCAGGCAGTCACATCCCCTGGCCCCATGTCCCTGTCCCCACCTGCACTGGGGGCTTGGGGGCACTGGACACCATCCTCTCCCAGCAGAGTGTGTGCTCAGGCACAGAATTCCACCCCCCTTTTTGTCCATCTTGCTGGGTGTCATCTCAAAAAATTCCAGGTTTCTGTATTTTTATTAATACCATTTTTATTATTGTACTATTTTTATTCACATAGGCCACATACGAATATGAGTGGCCAAAGTCACGAGGCATGAACTGCCCCTGGCTGGAATATTCCCTGTGAAACATCCCTCAGGGCTGGGGTAGTCCTTGCCCCAAAGCAATTCCAGCTGCAGCTCCTGTGCAGCTCTCGGGGACTGTCCCAGCCCAGGGGTCCCCAGCTGCTGCCAGAGGGAACATTTCACAAAACCCCAAAAGCGAGAGAGGAGGCACAGTGCCCACACAGCACCCAGGGAAGGGCTCAGCTCCTGGATTTGCACAGGACTGGGGTGTATTGCTGACCCTGAAAGGATTTTTCTAGGCATTTTTATGCTGCACTGATTCTCACAGCACTGGGTTTGTGGCAGCTGTTTTCTTAGAGATATCTCAGATTGTTTTTCTTCTTGTTTTTCTTTGGCCAAAGAAATCACTTCTATTTTGGGATTTGTTTTCATACTTTGTACTTGTACGCTGACACTGATTCTGTGCTGTCCACAGACAGACAGACAGAGAGGGTCCCAGCAGCTGAGCAGGCTGAAGGGATCCTTCTCCCTTCCTCTCTTTCTTTTATTGAAAATATCTAATCTAATTATCAATTCATATTAAAGCCTTCTGATTTCTGATCATCAATGAATGGATTCTGAGTTTTTGTTGGTGAGGCCCTGAGAAAAGGGCAGCTCTCAGCAGCAGGGGTGCACCTCTGCCTCCCTGGGAACCTGGGCTGTGTGCTCTGGGTAAATTCTGTGCTAACAAAGGCAGGGAAGCACGTGGAGCTCCAGCTGCTCGGCAAACCCAGCTGCTTTTTGGAGTTGCAAAACGGTGGGAAAGTGTAAATCCTAGTGTAAAACAGGAGGGCATGGTGCAGAGGAGCCAAAGGTGGCAATACACCTGTTCATTACATAATTCCTGAGTGATAAAATACATTTATCTCCTTTTTTTTTTTATTTTCTGCACTTTGTCCGGCAAACTTTCTCCAGGTCAGACTTCCAAAGTCCCAGGGCAGATTCACTCAGTGAATGCTTTTTATCAAAAGGAATGTTTCTCTCCTTCCTCAAGACATTGTTGTTTGGGGTGAATGACACCTGTCAGATAAACTGTGACCTCTCAAAGGCAGGAGCAGCAGCCTGAAGAGGGAGATCTGGCACTTCCCTGGCCAGGAGTCTGCATTTCCCAATCCTTTATCCAAGGATTTTATATGGACCTGCACCTGTTGAGCCCCAGCAGCTCCCATTTTATCACAGTGAATGCCCCACGAAGCAATTCCTGCTGCTCATTCCCCAAAACTCTCATCTCCCAGGCATCAGGTGCCTAATCTTGCATCAAAATCCTGAATCTCAGACCAAAGTTACCCTGCAAGGATTAAAATCAAATTACTTGAAATCCCAAAGGTGGTGGAAGAAGGGAACAGCCTGACTGCCCACAGCCACAAGAACCTCTCTGATTTGTGGGAACTTTCCCGATTAGAGAGGGATTATTCTACCCCAAAGTCATTTGAAACTGCTCAGTTTGGGGGTGATGTGTGGTGGGGCAGAGCCTGGGCAGCCCCTGGGGCACAGCTGAGCCCTTCACAGAGCTTGGGGCAGCAGGGGATGGCAGGGAGGGGCTGTGGGAAGAATGGGGGCTCTGACAGGTCGGGTTTGTTTGAGCCCAGCTTTAGCACACAGTCACTGCAGGGCACAGTGCAGAGGGGAGAGACCCCGGGGAGGAATCCTGGCAAGGCTGAGGAGGGAGCTCCAGCACCTGGGGCCTCGTGTCCCTGTGCCCTGCTGGGGAAAGGATGGGAGAGCTGGGATTGCTCAGCCTGGAGAGGAGAAACTTCAGGGTGACCTAACTGAGACCTTCCAGTGCCTGAAGGGAGCTGACAAAGAAGCTGGAGAGAGACTGGGGACAAGGGCTGAACAAAGGTAGTGGCTTCAGACTGGAAAAGAGTGGGTTTAGAGGGGATCTTGGAAGGAATTGTTCCCTGGGAGGGTGGGCAGGGGCTGGGATGGAATTGCCAGAGCAGCTGTGGCTGCCCCTGGATCCCTGGCAGTGCCCAAGGCCAGGCTGGACCTTGGGGCTGGGAGCAGCCTGGGACAGTGGGAGGGGTCCCTGCCATGGCAGGGGTGGGATGGGATGAGTTTTAAGGTCCCTCCCAGCCCAAACCAGTCTGGGATTCTCTCTCACTAAGGAGCTGCTCGGACGCACATTGGGACAGCAGGGACAGTCACTCCACACCAAAGGAGGCAACCCCAGGGGGAAGAGGAAAATCTCCCAGTTCTGGTTGAATGCTCTACCAACCACCAATTAAATGAATTATTTGTGCCTCCTGCTCTTCAAGGTTCACTCTGCTGCAGCCAGAGGTGTCAGAGCTGAGGGTGAGCTTGGCAAAGTCTGTGCCCAGGACCCCCAATCTCTCAGTGCAGCCCCAGGCTGAGCCCAGGGCAGAAACTCTGCAGGTGCCAGGCTGGGTGAGCTGCTTGAGGAGCTGCACGAGGGAGGGAGAGCAGCCAGGGCTCATCCTGCTCCATTCCACCCGGGATCAGCAGCTGGGGGCCAAGCAGGAGCCCTGGTTGGATGCTCAGGGAAGGGAACCAGGCTCTGTTCTGCAGGGTGCTGGCTCCTGGAGGATGCTCAAAAAAGGACTGAGGCACCTGAGTCCTGCTCCTCAGGTCACAGATAGCATTGATTGAGGATATTAATGGCAGCCTGGGCGCCCAAACCTGCACAAAACCTGGCACTGTGGCCCTGCTGTCAGACAGGTCAAACCAATAAAAAAACAATCACCTCCAGTCTGCCCTGGGTTTGCTCTGTAGCTCCAAATCCTTTGATTTTCATTGGTTTGGGTTTTTTTCTCCCACTGTCTCTGAGGTATCAGATGGAGGTGACTGACCCCAAAATCTAACCCTGTGCTGCTTCAGACTCAGGGAACTTCACAGTGTGTGAGAGTACCTGGGCCTGTGAGCCCCAGCTGCTCCTTTGGGGCTCTCAGTGCAGGAGCCCCAAGGGGTGATTCTCCTGCATTCCAGGAGAACAGTGTGGAATTTCCCTTCCCCAGGTCAGGTGTGAAACCTCAGTTCCCACACAGTCACTCAGGATGCGTTTCCCAGCAGCAGAGGCACAGTTCGTTTTGCAGCCACCACCATCCCACTTCCAGCAGCTTCCAGAACAATATTTCCTTTTCCCACCACGTTTTCACGACCTGGTGTACCAACCCCTGCCCTCTCCCAAGAGAATCTGCCTTTTTGGGTTCAAAACCTGAGTTCTGTAGCATCCTGAACAAAGGGGATTTGATGTTTCATTTGAAAACCTCTTTGCAGGGGTTGGGTGCCTGGAAAAAACCCGAGGATTTTTCTCCACAAAAGGAAGACCACATGAAAGTCTTTGGAACAGCACGAGGAAGTGCTCCAAATACAAAATCCACCAAGGTTTTAAGTTTGCATTTTCAGCAAAATGGAGCTTCTTGGTGGTGTAGGTACTTCAAGGAGCTGTGGTCCTAAATCCAAGGATGCTGCAGCCTGGGCCATAGAATCATTGGGAAGGAGGAGATCCTGGTGCCTTTATCACATTGAAAGCATCACTTTCCCATTTCCAACGGTCCCTAAAGGATTGTGCATTTTCAGGACAGTGATTACTCACAGGTTCCTTGCTTTCCTGCTCCAGGCTGAGTAGAGAACACAGCAACCCCTCAGCTTCAGCACGAGGGATTTCCTTTGTACAGTGAAGTGTGAGGGAGAGGTTACAAACTGCCTTACACCAACAGATCACTCTGCAAGGAAACCTCTTCTAACTTCAGAAATAAATCACAAGAAGTGTGAAAAAAAATGATTTGCATCCCTGAGGCTCAGCTCAGCCCCCAGGCCCTCCACACTGCCCAGTTTTCCAGGCAGCATGAGGACCTGGAAGTGCAACACCACAGGCACCTCAAAGTTCTCTGAGCTGCCTAAGCTCTGTTTTTAGGGGCAGAGTTGATGCCTTAGGTTTTAACTTTTGTATTTTTCTAATCCTGTACTGCTAGTGTGACTCTGAAGTTTTCTGTAGCTCGTTCAGTGCTGTTCTCTGTGCTGAGATAGACATAACAAAACCTCTAACTTGCTCTCCAAGGACACCCAGAACAAGAACTGTAAACCTTCATCTTGGCGAGAGGGGGGCAAGCTTGGGCAAATTCCATCCTTGCCTGGCTCCTGCTTGGGGAATTGATGCTGAGATCCAAGTGGGAAGAACTCGGGAGCTGTCCTTGTCCATGTTGGGATGCACTGAGGCAGGAGCCTCTGGAGCCCAGAGTGTACCTCTGAAGGCCTTTCCAATCAATCCCTCCTTGATTCCTTTATTCCTGCCTGGGCTCTGTTTCTGGGGAGCCATTTAAGGCATCAGAGTCCATCACCTCTGCTCCACCTCTGCCTTTGGGTTCTTTCCAGAGCATGCCCAGGTGGACACAAAGTGACACCTGCCCTGTCCCAGCCATGGGGTGGCAGCAGGACCAGGGCAGTGCCCATCCCCTGTGCACCTCCAGTTTTGGGGTTGATTTTGGGCATCTCATGACAAGAAAGGAGCTGGACCTTGTCCAGGGCAGGGAGCAGAGCTGGGAAGGGCTGGAGAATTCCTGAGGGAGCTGGGAAAGGGCTCAGGCTGGAGAAAAGGAGGCTCAGGGGGGACCTTGTGGTTCTGCACAAGTCCCTGACAGGAGGGGGCAGCCGGGGGGGGTCAGGCTCTGCTGGCAGGGAACAGGGACAGGAGGAGAGGGAACAGCCTCAGGCTGGGCCAGGGGAGGTTTAGACTGGATATTAGTGAAAAGTTTTTCACTGAAAGGGTTGCAAAGCATTGAAAGGGATTGGAGTCACCATCGCTGGAGGTGTTCAAATGCATGGATGTGGATGTGGCACTTGAGGACAAGGTTTAGTGGTGATTATGCTGCTGGGGCTGGTTGATGGTTGGAGTTGATGTTGAAGGTCTTTTCCAACCTTAACAATTCTGTGGTTTGATTACTCTATGTCCTCGTGATAGACGGACAGAGAAGGGTTAAAGAGATTTAAGGGTTTAAGTGGAAAAACTCTGAGACCGAGCTATGGCAGAAACAGTTGCAGTGGTGCTGTCAAAGAGCTTTCATTATTCAGAGGAGGGGAAATGAGAACAATGCAAAGTTAACCCGAGAGCTATGAATGGAGGCACTGGCTCCTGGCCTCGGC
Source organism: Erpornis zantholeuca (assembly GCA_013400515.1). NCBI lineage: Eukaryota > Metazoa > Chordata > Aves > Passeriformes > Timaliidae > Erpornis > Erpornis zantholeuca. The sequence continues at coordinate 26,646 of VZTN01028528.1, forward strand.
AGCTCCTGCGCCCCTGGAGCAGCCTCAGCCTCCCAGCATGGAAAAGCAGCTAATGAAGCAGCGAGGGGTTCAAGGCAGAGGCTGATCCGAGCCCTCCTGCTCATTTCCCTTTCCCCTCTCCAGGAGCGGAACTCGGAATTGTCGGTGATTAACCCCGGGTTGAGGCGAATCGGGGGCGAGGACAACCAGGGCAGCCCTGGCGAGGGGCTGGCGCTCGTCCCCGCTGGCTCTGCTCGGTGCCGCTGGGTTTCCTGCCCTCCCTGGGGCGCAGCCAGGATGCTGCAGGAGCGAGGGGAGCTGGGTGTGCTGGGGAAGGAGCTGCTACCTGCAGCGCTCACTGCAATCAGAGCTGGCGCCTGCTGCCGTGAGCTCAGCGCTGGAGCAGGACCAGAGTTGGCCTGGGCTTCTGGAGGGTTCGCTTTTCCTGCAATACAGAAGGGATGAGGAAGAGGAGGTACAGACACAGACAGGCAGGGGACAGGTTCTTCTGGTGTGCCTTTCATGGTCCTTTTTGTGAGAAATGCGGCTCCCAAATAAAATTTTAACAGATTTATTGAACAAACTGACAATTAGAGACTGACAGAAACAATGTAGCCAATTGTAAATTGAATATTTATTTGCTACACAAGTTGAGACAATTGAGGATCCCTGTGGCAGATTAGCCTGAGAGAGAAAGGAGCACACTGGGAGCTCTGCTCAGGGTCAGGTGTGGGCAGGAAAACCCTGCCTCCTCTGTAGGACACTGTCTTTCATACCCCAATGGAGGCACCAGCCCTTCTCCCTGGTGTCCCTCCCTTATTAACAGTTTGCCTGGCTGGGGAAGATGTCATGTCCAGGGGCTTGGCTCCCCTCAGTGGGTGATTCTCGAGCTTCTAATAATCCGCTGGTCCCAATCCAATCAGGAGTCTGCCTTGATCCCATTATGATAATTGTGATGATTGACCAGAGACCCTTTGGTTCCTGAACTTTCCCACCCTTTTACAATTACATAACCCATAAACTCCAACACCCCATACCCCCATGCCTGAACACCCATACAGAGAGCAATCCTATTATTACCATCCCTGAACAATATCGAATTAAGAACCTTTACAACGATTAAAATGAACAATTAACTGAACAGCCAACCAATAATGAACTGTTTGGACGAGTAACACAAGATCTTTAATCACTACGAAAACCAACTCAAGTCAGTCCATTAACGAGACGTTAATTGTTGGTCTGCCCGAGCACAAAGGAAAGGGTGCAGCGCTGGGTGCTTTAGCAGGGACAGGTTTGGTCAGAGGCACACACCTTCCTGGGGTTGGTGTGTTGTTGCAACTGCACCAGGGGATTCTCTGGGGTTCACCATCACGCCCTTCCTGTGGGGCACCATTTTACGATGGCCAAAAGACTCCCACAGAAAAGGAAGGCAGGCATCCTCAGAAGTCAGCCCTTTATTGAACCATCCCCAAGCATCAGCAGCCATCAGCCCTCAACAGCAGGCATCAGCTCTCTCCCAGCTCTCTTCTTACCCAGCAGGACCCTTATTACCTCCCAGCACCACCATTTATACACTACCCACATCCCTCACATGCTTCTCCTTAGACCAAAATCAACACACACCTGCATTCCAAGTTGTTTTTCTTTCTTCCCAGGGATACAGGCGCAGATGATCGAAGTTAAGGCTGCCTCCTGCCCATTCGTGCATCCCCACAGAACATTTTATGCCCCTATTCTGGCGAGGCCCTGCCCTGACCCTGCCCATGGAGGGCACTGTGGTTGGCTCGCTGCTGTCCAGGACCTGTCTGACCCCCTCGTCACTCAGCTCCTGACCTCCTAGGGGTGTCTGCTTGGCTTATCGATGGCCCTTTCGTGTTTGCTGATTTAGCCCCTAATGATAATGAGGTTTACTCCCACTTTCTGGAAAGTCCCTTCACTCAATACAGTAACCATTAACCATTTTTTCAAAAATTATAATAATTCAGAGGGAAGGGGGTTGCATCTTCAATTCCAAAGGAGGCTCCTGCCTTCCTTAGCAGACACCTGTCTTTCAAACCAAGACAGTACTCAAGAAATTTTGGGGAAAAAACCCCGCCAACCCAGAACAACAACAAAAACCACCCCCAATAGCTGTTCTATGGAGGAAAGAGTCTCCAGAGGGGGATTTGCCTTTAGGCACCTCTCCTGAAGGACATGAACTGTTGTCTGGAGATGTTTTTATCTCCCAAATGACTGGAGGCACACAGAGAGTGCCTGACTCAGAGCTGCATCTCACTAATGGATATCGAAATGGGAATTCCACTCACACTCGGGAATAAACAGCTCCAGGAATAGTGGGGGGCTCTGGAGGCTTGGTCCCAGTGTGGTAAAGGCAAATGCCCTGTTTGGGTTCTCATGAACGGAAGAGGAGCTGCAAGGACCTGCAGGATCTGTGTGGTAAAGGCCAGGACACTCCAGGAGAGCTCTGGACCACTTGGAGGTCATCCCCAAGGAGCAGCATGTCTGGAAGATGTGAACTGAGGGGAGAGGCTCTGTGATTTGGGCTGGGAATAAAGCCAAAGCGAAGGGAAATCTTCCATGGGTGAAAAGTGTGGGGATATTTTCCCTGCAGGGTGGTAAAAACTTCTTCATTGGGGGTTTTTAGAAGGGCAGAGACACAAAGTTGGTCTGCCTTGGGCAGGGAGCGACAGCTCTGTTTCTTTATGAATCTGTGCATTTGTGGCTTCTTTTCCAGAAAAAGGACATTCTTTCCATAAGGAGGTGAAGGAAGGAGGCAGCACAGGCAAAGCATCCATCTCCTGGAGGAATCTTCCTCCAGGGAGCCAAGAGATGAGAAGGGAGGATGAGAAATTTTCACAAAAGGTGAGACAGAGGCAGGGGAAATAAAGATTTCACCCCAAGTCAGCTGTGCAGTCTGAGAGAGCAGGGAACTGAGAGCAGCCCATGTGAAGGGGAAGAAACTTGTGAATATTCCCAGTCTCTTCTCATTTCCCGCCTCTGTTTATAAACATTTTGCAAGGAGTAGTGGCTGCTTATAAAAGAAGTGTTAGAATGCGCAAAGCAAGCTGCTGCACAGGACTGAGCTGCCAGCATCAGGTGAGGCTGACAGAAGCACTGCCCATAAACCCTTACAGCTCCAAAGAACCCTCAAAGCCATTTCAGAAGCAGCAGAAAAGCCCAAAAAATTGTTTTCAGAGGAGAGAAATCTCGAAAGCCAAAAGCTCTTTGTGACAAAGGTGGACTTTTGCCACCTGGGTTTAATCCTGAAGAGAGAAATGGTTGTATCATCTTCAAACCTTCGTGCCTTGAGGCAGCTCAGCAAGGCAATTAATTTCAGGAGGAATTACCCAACCCTTAATTTTTCTGAGCAATTATCAGCTCAGGTCCCAGCCAGGAGCTCCCTGCTCCGACGATGGCTGGCTGCAAGTAGCTGCAGAATCCCTGCCACGCTGCACTTGGCTGGGGAGGCTCCTGTGGAATCTGTCTCGAGATGCCCCCACGGGCAGAGCGTGCCCAGATAGCGATCGCAGCCTCTCCCGGGGACCCAGCCCGGCCCCAGCTCTGTTCTCCTTGTCCTTCGCAGAAGTAGTGCAAAGGGCTTGGGCTGCTGCAGGGGTTCAGCCTTCCTCTTCCTCCTTNGCAGAAGCAGAGTTGCAAGTGGCAGAGAGGATTTTTGGGGTCTGCACTCTGGGTTGTTTCTTTGTGGGGGCCTCAGCAGGGGCTGCAGCTCCTCCCGAGGGGCAGCTCCCATCTCTGCTCCCTGGGACAGGGACAGCAGCCAGGGAATGCTGGAGCTGGGCCAGGGCAGGCTCAGGCTGAGCTCAGGGAAAGGTTCTTCCCCCAGAGGGTGCTGGGCACTGCCCAGGCTCCCCAGGGAATGGGCACGGCCCCGAGGCTGCCAGAGCTCCAGGGATGGACAGGGTGGGGTTGTTGGGGGTCTGTGTTGCTTCTCTGTAGTGCTGGCTCTCCACCTGTGGATGCACACATTTATTGTTCTTTATGATTCTGTTCTCTTCTCCCACACAGGTGTGTCCTGGCCCTCACTGCCACAGTCCAGTCCCTTCCCAAAGCCTGTCTGCTGCTTTTTTCAGATGATTTTTTGAAGATGGGTTGTGACATCTCTGTCCTTCCAAGCCAACTCTGTGCTTTGACCCCACCAGTGAGGGAATCCTTGCCCCAGCTCCTCACTCCTGCTCCGCACAGGATGGGGCACTCAGGGTCCAGCAGTGGTGTTCTCTCTCCTCACTGAGCCCCAGCTCCCCTGCAGGACCCTCCATGGCTCATTCCCACATTAAGCCCTCTGTGTCCCAGTCCTTCTCACCCCACTCCCCGGATGCTGCTGCCAAAGGGACCTGGAGCTGTGTCCATCCAGCCCTTGTGGGATTTTCCCCTGCACAGCCAAGACTCTTTTCCAGAATTTTCCAGGTGCCACCTAGAATTCCCTGGGATGTGTTTGCTGCTGGCACATCTCAGCTGGCTTTATTTTCATGCAGTAACAGCAGGGGTGAGGGGACTGTTGGTTCTCCAGGGCAGGGCCGTGCTCCTGGCTGGGTTTCAGGTCACTGCAGTTTGTGACAGTGCTCTGTGAAGGAGCTGCTGTGACAAGGAGCAGTGTTGGAGACCCGATGGAGGTGACAAAGCACTTCCTTGTGGCAGTGTCAGGCGCTCCCTGTGTCACCTGCCTCAGCCCATCCCTGAGGGGAGTGTTCAGGGTGAATCCCCATGGGTATTCCTGAGGCTGCAATGTGGGAAATGGGATCTTGGGCAGGAACAGGAGCCTGCAGGGCACTGTGACCTCCTTCCAGCAGCTCTGTGCCCCTGTCCCACAGGCCAGGGCCAGGGAAAATCCTGGGATATCACAGGGTGTCGTGGTTTGACATGACACTGCCAAAAGTGCTGGCATCCAGTTTGAAATGAGAGGGTGAGAGCAGCTGGGGATGCTCCAGGTGGCTCCTGCCCTGAGCAGGGACATGGGGCAGGCAGCACGTGGGGACAGTGGCCACAAGAGCACCTCTGGGCTGAGTGGCTCAGTGGTGGGAAAGGAGGTTTTATTCCTGGGTGCAGCTGAACACTGACAGAGCCAAACTGTGCTGAAGAGAACTCAGAACTCCAGGGATAACTCTGGACACAGCAGGAGGTGGTGGCACTGCCCTGAGACCTCAATGTCCCTTGCAAAATGGGTGATCCATGCTCTAAACCTGCAGGAAAATGCGAGTCTGACTGCTGGGACAGCGACGTGGGGGCAGAGTGAGCTGCAAATGTCACTTGTAGCTCCTCTCTGAGCAGGCAGGAGTGGCTGTCCCTGCAGTGTGTGACAGTCCCTGCAGCGTGTGACAGTCCCTGCAGTGTGTGACAGTCCCTGCAGTGTCACTGTCCCTGCAGTGTGTGACAGTCCCTGCAGTGTCACAGTCCCTGTTGTGTCACAGTCCCTGCAGTGTCACAGTCCCTGCAGTGTCACTGTCCCTGCAGTGTGCCTGTCCCTGCAGTGTCACAGTCCCTGTTGTGTCACAGTCCCTGCAGTGTCACAGTCCCTGTTGTGTCACAGTCCCTGCAGTGTCACAGTCCCTGCAGTGTCACTGTCCCTGTTGTGTCACTGTCCCTGCAGTGTCACAGTCCCTGCAGTGTCACTGTCCCTGCAGTGTCACTGTCCCTGCAGTGTCACAGTCCCTGTGGTGTCACAGTCCCTGTTGTGTCACAGTCCCTGCAGTGTCACTGTCCCTGCAGTGTCACTGTCCTGCAGTGTCACTGTCCCTGCTGCGGTGTGCCTGTCCCTGCAGTGTCACTGTCCCTGCTGCAGTGTGCCTGTCCCTGCAGTGTCACTGTCCCTGCCGTGTGGCAGATGCTGGCAATGGGCAGAGGGAACAGAAATGGGATCCTGATGGAAATCCCTTGGGAATACAGTGCTGTTCATGCTTTGAGGACCTGGGTTTGGGGCTGCAGCTGACGTGTGCCTGCTCCTGGGCTGGCTGAGCCTGGCTGGGCGCTGCTTTGGGACAAGACCTGCTCCTGAGTCATGTTCAGCTCTGCACAGGCTGGCTGTGGGTGCCAGAACTCCTGCCTTGAGCTCGAATATTCCGGGGGGCCTGAACCCACGCTTTTAGAACTCTGGATATTTTTACACATGTTGTTTTTACATGATGCCAAGCATGTCCAGGTGTTTTTGGGAGTGTGAGGGCAGGTTCAACCCCTCCTGGAGATCGCTCAGTGCTGGCACCAGCCGGCACTTTGGTGCTGACTGCAGCAAAAAGCGCCACGGGCCGGGTCTGCTTTGCTTGGCTCTCCCTCCAGGATGATGGAAGAGCTTGAACCGAAGCCCACTGAGGAAGAGGTTGGCATTCCTTGAATTCCCAAGCATTCCAGGGTCCTCCATGAGCTCCACACACCCTGTGCTGTCTGCCTGGGACCTAGACCCCCTGAACTGTCCTGTGCTGCAGGATGGAGCTGCACTCCTGCTCTTCGGTGGAGCATCCTGCATCCCTCAAAAGTGCTGCGGGGAAAAAACGTGCATCCAAATCTGCCCAAACACCAGGGGTGGCTTTGTCACCATGGCCTGATAATGGAGGTGCCTGTGTTTGACCAAGGTCACACCTGGGGACAGACTGAGCTCCAGGTGACACCAGAGGATGTGCAGGGGACAGGCTGAGGTCCAGGTGACACCAGGGGATGTGCAGGGGTCGCACTGAGGTCCAGGTGACACCAGGGGACACCAGGTGACACCAGGGGAGGTGCAGGGGTCGCATTGAGGTCCAGGTGACACCAGGTGACACCAGGGGATGTGCAGGGGTCACACTGAGGTCCAGGTGACACCAGGTGACACCAAGGGAGGTGCAGAGGTTAGGCTGAGGTCCAGGTGACACCAGGGGATGTGCAGGGGTTGCACTGAGGTCCAGGTGACACCAGGTGACACCAGGTGACACCAGGGGAGGTGCAGGGGACACACAGGCAGTACATGGAGAGCAGTCCTTGTGTCTGAGTTCATTGTGGGGCAGCACCCTCAGTTTCCTCACTCCCTGTGCTTGAAGTTCCACGCACTGAGCAACCCCTCTGAGTCCAGGACCAGATTTCCAGGGGAATTTGGATCATCTTTCTGGGTGGGGAAAGGGACGAAGCCTGTTCTAAGCCCATGCATTTACTGATGGCTCCACCAAGAACAAGGGTGATGCCTGAGCTCCCACCAAAACCCTGTATAAACCCCCCAGGTTCCTGGGGGGGTTCCCTGGGGGGGAAGCCCACTCCCTAGAAACACATCAGCCTAAAATTCCTTTTCATCTCATCCTTTCATTTAACTGAGGAGATTGCAAGAAAGAAATCCAGCATTTTCACAATAAAAAACTTATTCCCTCCTTTAAAAATGTCCATTTGGTTTTGCTTTGTGTTTTTCTAACATATTTTGGTGCCCTCCTTGTGCATCCTTCCTGGCAGGCCCAGCCTGCTGAGTGACAGAGCTGCAGAAACGCTTCACCACAGACAAGAGAGGTCTCTGTATCACAGCTCCCCTCTGATTTCAGCAGGAACCACAGGTCTGGGTTTACCTGGAGCTCCAGCAGGTCGGGGTAAGGGCTCTGGGGCCCCTCAGCACCAGTTAAACCAGCTGGGTGCTGGGACAGGGCCTGGGCAGCTCCTGCAATTTTGCAGTGCCTTATCTGATGTCAGGGAGGAACCCCAGGCTCCCTCTGAGCTCTCCTGGCCCCTCCACATCCCACCCGAGGTGTGTGAAGAGCACAAAAGGCAGCAAAGGGATGTGTTTGGTCCCTGCTGGGGGAGCTCCCTGTGACAAGGAGCAGGACCCAGGGCTGGCTCAGCTCCTGAGGAGTTCTCCTGAGGGAGTTTTCTCCCCCTGACACCCTTTTGAGGCATTGGATTCTGCTGAGAGCCCCACAGCTTGTGAAGGAGGTGGGGATGGGACACCTTATCTGCCTTCCTTAGAAAGAAAGGTCTCTGTTGCAGTTTGGGCCCTGGTTAGGGCCCTTACAATGATGCCTTAGGTTTTAACTTTTATATTTTTCTAATCCTGTANAGTTCAAAAAATGCCACTTGTGAGATATAGTTTACAAAAACATGAAATGGTTTACACAAACTTCTCCTGGTTCTCAGCTCCACTTGTGAGAAAGCAACTTCTTCTCACAAACAGGGCTGAGAGAGCTCAAAAATCTCTCTCACCACTTGTCAGCGTCCACAGACTTCAAGATTTTGGGGAATTAATCCCTGAGACTACACTGAAAAAAGTATTTCATCTTGATGTTAGAAAGGCTGGGGTTGGAGGAGCCAGAGAGCCACACCTCCTGCCAGGCTGCCCAGCAAGGAGATTCCTCCCTGGTGCTCAGCCCACCCCTCCCTGCTCACGGGGAGCTCTCGCCCTCCCCTTCCCCTCCAGCCTCTGGTGCCTGTCCCAGGGGCTCACATCTCCCCTGGGATCTCCACACAGACCCTCCTGCTGATGCCTTAAATGGCTCCCTAGAAACAGAGCCCAGGCAGGGATAAAGGAATCAAGGAGGGATTGATTGGAAAGGCCTTCAGAGGTACACTCTGGGCTCCAGAGGCTCCTGCCTCAGTGCATCCCAACATGGACAAGGACAGCTCCCGAGTTCTTCCCCCTTGGATCTCAGCATCAATTCCCCAAGCAGGAGCCAGGCAAGGATGGAATTTGCCCAAGCTTGCCCCCCTGTCGCCAAGATTGTGGTTTGCAGTTGTTGGGCCTAGGAGGGTCTGGGGGTCCTTGGAGAGCTGGAGAGGCTTTGTTGTGTGTGTGTGAGCATGAGAGAACAGCACTGAACGAGCTCCAGGGAACTGCAGAGTGACACTGGGCAGGGCAGGGCTGGGAACATAGAAAAGTTAAACCCCAAGGCATCAGTGTCCCCATGGCCTCCATGTGGGAGGGATTTCCCTGAGCCCTCCCTCGGCTGCTCCCAGTGTCAGGAACTGCCAGCAGCAAATCTCAGTCACAAGCGCTGGCTCCTGGAAACACTTTGTGTCTGCTTTGTGCTGGGTCTGCAGGACCTCGGGGCTCAGGCTGGTCAGGATTGCTCCATCTGAGCTTTTCCTGATCCCCTGGGACCTTTGTTTCCTCAGGATTTGCTGTGAGGCAGTTTAGGGAATCGGTAGCTCTCTGGTGTTTTTTATCTCTGTTGTATCTGTGTGCCACATTCAGAAGGATTTTACAGACTGCATCAACCAGAGCTTATCCCAGGCACTGTGAGATGTTTGTGGGTCTCAGACAAAGCCTTAGACTAGGGAAATACAAGCCAGGAACAGCAGCAGAGGAGCTGAGGAGCAGAGGCCCAAGGTGCAGAGCAGAGGTGGGGTCATAAAAGCATCATGAGGGAGCTGAGGGACCTCTGCTCTGGAGCCAGGCTGGGAGAGCAAAGAAGGCTCCAGGGAGAGCTCCGAGCCCCTGGCAGGGCCTGAAGGGCTCCAGGAGAGCTGGAGAGGGACTGGGGCCAAGGCATGGAGGGACAGGAGGCAGGGAATGGCTTCCCAGTGCCCCAGGGCAGGGCTGGGTGGGNCACTCATGGGACAGAGGACATGGGAGTCACCTTGGTGCCAGCCCAAAGGAAGGGAGATGTGTGTGCAGAGATGCCCAGGGGCACCCAGAGAGCTCTGGAGGCCTCACTCCTGCCGTGGAAAGGGAGCTCAGGGATTGGAAGTGCCCAGGGAGGTTTGGAGTGCCCATCCCTGGAGGTGTCCAAGGAATGGCTGGAGGTGGCACTCAGGGCTGGGTACAAGGGAGGGATGTGGCACAGGTTGGGCTCCATGCTCTGGGAGAGCTTTTCCAACTGCAGGGATTCTGGAATTCAGTGATTTTGTGATTCTGGGATCACTGCTGGGCACTGGCAGTGTCTGAAGGCTGCTCATTTTCCTTTTCCCACAGCTGGGAATGCCAGTGCAGGGAGCAGCTGAGGCTGATTTTATGGGATTGGACTGGAGCAGGCCTGAAGGACTCAAAATCTGTTTGCAGCAGTGATTCTGTCCCCATTTTTCCTCCATCTAGCAGGAAAATTGCTTTTCTGCTGAACATCGGGGACAAAGCACCGATGTCCTCATGTTCCTGAAGCACTGAATTATGGCAGTGACAGGAATGTGGGATTGCTCTGGGCCAAGGCTTTGCCCACAGGCAAAGTGGGGCTGAGCAGAATTATCACCAGTTTATGGCATGGTTTGGAATCACTTCTTGAGCACCAAAGCAAGATGCAGCTCTTTAGTAGAGGGGTTTTTTAAAAAAAAAGGGGGGGGAAATAGGCTTGAGGTATGGCAATGCTTCTGGGAAAGTTGTTTTTCCCACTTTTACCAGATTAAAAAGCTGTGTGGAAGGGTTTGAAAATGAAATTTCCATCCTGAAAAAGTGAGGCAGACTGGGTTGGGGAAGGAGATGATGGGGAAAGAGGATTATTTGCCCTATTTCTGCATAAGCGCTGCCAAATTCCTGGGCTGTTATGTAATTAGCACATTCTCCCGGTGCTCCAATCATGACAGCACGTGCCTTCCTGCCATTCCCCAGGCACTGGTGCAGGCTTTTATCCATTCAGAACAAGCTTAAAATCTGTAACTCAAAAGTTTTGTTGAGCAATAGGGCGGGAGGGCAGAAAGGGGGAAGAAGGTTTGTGATTTCTGTTGTTGTTATTCTGTTTCCAGGTAAGATCTCTCCTTCTCCAGCTCCATTTCCAGGTGGGATTTCTCCCTCTCCCACTCCCTTCTGACTTCCTGGATGCTCCTGCTGGGTCACAGCCCAAACCTGTGGGTTTTGGCGTGCCCATGTCCAGCAGGATCCACGTTTTTAGGGGATTATTTTGGACACAAAGAGTGCTCCCAAGATCCCACCCCTGCCTCAGGGTCTCGCAGAGATTTTTACAGATACTACACTTTATTTCTTGCCTGAGTCACCCACCCAGAAGAAGAGATATGCAAACAACTTCCTGCCAGCCCTTCCCATTTTTCCTGGTAGCAGCAGGTCCCTGGTGCAGGGAGATTCCCAGGTGACAATCGCTGAGGAGAGCAGAGATAAACATCACCCGGGAATAGGAACCAGCACTCAGACTCAGCACCTCTCTCTCCAGGGGAGGTTTTAAAATCCTCTTTTCCAAGGTTACTTCCATGCTGTTAAATGAGCTCCTATCTTGAGAACTCTAAGAAGGTTTCAGGACTTAATCCAGCGAGATTGATTTGGGGAGGGGCAGTTCTGAGGCTTTTTAGTGCCTTTTTAGGGACAGAACATCTGGAGACACAACTGGAGGACACCACAAATCAGAGCTGAAGTGCATTGGTCAATATTTTTCATGAGTCACCAGAGGGAAAAGAAGTTTCCCCAAACAGTGGTTTAAAAAAAAAAAAAAAGTATATTTATAAATATCACAATTCTACTTCATAAAATTGGGTTTTCACAGAAAATTTGGGGTTTTTAAGGGACGTGTGGGGGGTTGGGCTCTGTTTCCAGGGAACAAGGGACGGGACAAGAGGAAATGGCCTCAAATTGTGCCAGGGGAGGTTTAGGTTGGATTTTAGGGAAAATTTTCTCATTGAGAGAGTGGTTCAGCGTTGGATCAGGGTGCCCAGGGCAGTGATGGAGTCACCAACCCTGGAAGTGTTCAAAAATCAAGTGGATGTGGCACTTTGTCGTCAGGTTCAGTGGGATTCAGCCAAGGACTTGATGATCTTGGAGGTCTTTTCCAACCTTAGCGATTCTGTGATTCTGTGATTGAAGCACCTCAGCTCTGGGGCCTCAGAAATGACAGCCAAAAAATGGGAATTCCCCCCACACGGTGATCACTGAAATTGGGCAAATCCAAGTGGTTATTCCTCACTTAGTGCCAGGAAAGGTGTTTTGTCCTTCAAATCACCAGAAAAAATGGTAAAACAGTTCCCCATTCACAGGATTCGGTGGGAAGGATGACCTAGGGTGGAAAGTGATTCCCATCGAGGCTGAGTGGAAACTGAGATATTTTCATGGAAAACCTCCACAGCCTCTCTCCAAGGCTCCTGACACAGCTTTTCCCTCCTCAGCTCTTCTCTTTTCCCTGTTCTGTGCTATCCCAGGAGCTGCCTCTGGTTGGTTTTGGTGCTCCTGGTGCTGGGAACAGACTCACCAAACCTGCACATGGTGGAGTCGAATTCCCCACATCCATCCAGAATTAGGATTCATTTTCCCAATTCAAGGGAACATTTTAAGGCTTTCCAAAAGTTCCCCAGAAGCTGCACGAGCACCAATTATTGCTACTCTGCAAAGCTGGAGAGAGCAGCTCTTTGAACCCATAAAGCATGAGGAAAGGGGTGGAATCTCCAGAGCATCCCATGGAACTGGGGTGAGGGAAAGGCATTGCAGCAGGTGGGGAGAAGCTCTGGGCTTTCCAAGCAGGTGAGGGCAGAGTTCCCAGGGGAAGGGCCCTGCCCATGGAATGAAATGACCTTTCAGGTCCCTTCCAACCCAAACTGGTCACACCTTCTGTGGTTCTCTGATTTATTCCCAGCTGAGCTCCCGTTTCACAAGTTGGCCTCAGGACCCCTCATCTACCTCCTGCCAGGGTGATGGTGGTGGTTGCACTCTTAAAAATAAACATTCCTCCCTCTTTGCGATCAAACACTCTGGTTTCTCTTCTGTACTTCATCGTAAAGCACCTCCCACGGTCGGACCTCAGACTAACAAGACCTTAACAAATTACGAGTAACAAACCTTCACGAGAGCCCACCGGTGCAGCCAGGCAGGCTGTGCACACACGAGCTTTCTTTAGGAGGCATTTTCCCCAAAATTGAGATGGAAAACCTTGCTCCCGTTCCAGAGGTCGAGGTTTTCTGCTCCGAGGGGCAGATCCCTGGACCCCTGCACTCCCGCTCTCCCCCAGCAATTCCTGAAAGCCCCACATTTATCAGAGAGCAGCAGGGGCTGGAAATCCAAGCTCCTTTGTTTAGTCTTGGGGAATGCGCGGCAGGAAAACATCGCCATCCTGTTTTCCAGGCGCTAGCACGCAAATAAGGATGGAGGAAAAATACAGCAGCGTCTCTGACAGGCTGTGATTAATCCTCATTGTGTCCCCTGCTGAAGAGGTGCCAGGGCTGCTGCTGCTGCCCACGGCAAGTCCCCCCACCGCCCCAGCCTGGGGGGCACCTGCCAGGCTGATCCGCGAGTGGGGACGAGGAGGATGCTGCAAAATCTTGGGGTGGAAGCACCCACGGAGATAAAATGTGCAAAAGAGCTGCGGGAAAGGGAGAGGGGGACTGGGACAGAGCCAGGAGCAGCTCCTCATGGAGAGGGGGACTGGGACAGAGCCAGGAGCAGCTCCTCATGGAGAGGGGGACTGGGACAGAGCCAGGAGCAGCTCCTCATGGAGAGGGGGACTGGGACAGAGCCAGGAGCAGCTCCTCGTGATCTCCCTGTGATTCTCACCTGTCCCTGGCCTGTTGCCGTCCCCTCGCCACCCCTGGCTGGCTCAGCCTGGGTGGGAATCCCTGGTTTGCTTTGCTTCCCTCCTCCCAGGACTGTCCTCGTGTGGAAATATCCCCGAGGCAGCAGGGCTGAGGCAGCAGAGCTGAGAAGTTGCACAAAGCAGTGGTGGGGAGCCCACAGAGAGCATCACCAGGCTGTGACCCAGCACGGAGCACTCCGGGACCTGTCCCAGCTGGGTCACAGTGGCGCGGAGGGGACTGACAATGGGATAAAAGCCTCCTCCTAAGACAGGGCAAAGCCTTGAGGGCTCTGGATGTGTCCTAAGTGCTCGTTCTGTGCACTTTTCCCAGCACAGTCTGTGCATCTTCGGCAGCAAAACCCCACACCCATGCAGCCTGAGCAGTGCAAGGGGTGAGCAGGGACACTGGGACCTGGCTGAAGTGTCCTGCACTGGGATCAGTCTCTGGGACACTGGGACCTGGCTGAAGTGTCCTGCACTGGGATCAGTCTCTGGGACACTGGGACCTGGCTGAAGTGTCCTGCACTGGGATCAGTCTCTGGGACACTGGGACCTGGCTGAAGTGTCCTGCTCTGGGATCACAGCCTCCAGGCTCCACTCAGCACAAACAACTTGCTGTGATGTTCTGCATCTTCTAGAGGAGCAAATCAAAGAGAATTTGTTCTGCTGTTGCCCTGCACTTCTTTGGTCTCTGCCACAGCTCATCTCTGCTCATTTCAGACTTCAGGCCCTTTGGGGAGTGATGGCATTTGGGTCATGACTGTGCAGCCAGGCCCCATCCTTGCCCAGGGCTCTCTGGGTCTCTACCACAGTATCAGTGATAAACAGCCTCACTAATAATGATAATATTGGGGGTGAATGGCTTTATTCACATCTTCAAAACCAGTTCCAGGCTATTTGCATTAACCAGGAACTGTGGCTGCCAAAGCCAGGTGGGTGCAGTCAGGGCAGGATGTACCACAGTGGGACCAGGGGCTGGTGTTCCTGTGATCACACAGATCTCTGAAGTCTGAGCCTCCTGAGAGTGCCAGAATTTAAACAGGGAAGAAACTGGAATACAAGTTTCAAATGTGTCTACATCCCACAGAGGTCAAAGCCTCAGGTTTGGGCTTGTAGTTGACTTCCCTGTGCCACCTGGACAGCCCTGATGGGAATGAGACACCCCAAAACTTCCTAAACAGTCTCCTCCTTCCTGCATTCCAGGTTGAGGTGGGAAGAGGTGGTGTGGAACCAGGGGGACAGAGCACAGACCTGCTGTTCTTGTTGGACAGGGCAGCTGATTCTACATCTGACGTGATCAGGGTGGGATTCTTGGGTTTGTCCTGTGCAGGGCCAAGAGCTGGACTTGGATGATCTTTGTGGGTCACTTCAGGGAGCTCAGAAAATTCTCTTCTCTTCTCTTCTCTTCTCTTCTCTTCTCTTCTCTTCTCTTCTCTTCTCTTCTCTTTCTCTAGACCAAAGTCTTGCAGTTAAAACACCACCTGGAAGCGAGTTATGTGCTCTGAGCAGGAGAGGAGGTTGTGTTCGGGGGTCACAGTCAGGAACAAACCCCCTGTGCCTCAGGCTGTAGGGAAAGGCTCCCTGTGGGACAGCCAGGACCGATGGCCTCGGCATGGGAATCACCGAGTGTCATTCCAAGGCTGCACTCCTTGGGAAGATCAGATGACATAATCACAGCGGTCCCTCCTGACCTTGCAATCTCCAAACCCTCATAATTTGTAATCAGGATACAAATTATTTTCCTTGCGGGCTGAGGAAGGAAGTCTTCTGCATCACCTATCTGCTCCCAAACATCCGCTATTGCACAACTGCTCTGGGCGAGGGCAGGGCTTCCACTGCAGCCTCCAGCTCAGCCACAGCCACCAGGAGCCTTGGCCAGCCTGGCTGCTGCAGTCTGGGCTGCTGCAGTCCTGGATGCTCCAGTTCAGGCTGCTCCAATCCAAGTTGCTCCAATCCAGCCTAGATGCTCCAATCCCATTTGGTTGCCCCAATCTAGGCTGCTGCAATCCAGTCTGGCTGCCCCAACCCAATCCAGGCTGCCCCAGTCCACCCTGGCTCCTCTGATCCATCCTGGCTGCTCCAATCCACCCTGGCTCCTCTGATCCATCCTGGCTGCTCCAATCCACCCTGGCTCCTCTGATCCATCCTGGCTGCTCCAATCCACCCTGGCTCCTCTGATCCATCCTAGCTGCTCCAATCCACCCTGGCTCCTCTGATCCATCCTGGCTGCTCCAGTCCAGCTTGGCTACTCCAATCCAGGCTGCCCCAATGCAACCTGGCTGCTCCAATCCAATCCATGCTGCCCCAATCCATGCTGCCCCAATCCAAGCTGGCTCCTCTGATCCCTCCTGGCTACTCCAATCCACCCTGGTTCCTCTGATCCCTCCTGGCTACTCCAATCCACCCTGGTTCCTCTGATCCCTCCTGGCTACTCCAACCCAGGCTGTTCCAACCAACTCCGGCTGCTCCAATCCACCCTGGCTCCTCTGATCCATCCTGGCTGCTCCAATCCACCCTGGTTCCTCTGATCCATCCTGGATCAATCCCATCTGGATCAATCATCCTGCCCCAATCCAGCCTGGCTGACCCCACCACGCTGTCAATGTTGACAATAAACATTTCATTTGGGGAAGAAATGCACATTGTGTAGATCACCACAATATCAATAATGTTGGCTTCTCCTGGGTTAAACACAGTTGAGGGAGACTCAAAATTCAGCCAAAACATTTCTGTAAAATCAACAACTTCATTTTTCAAATTAATTTCTTCCCACAGAGGGTCAGTTCACATCTGCCTAATGCGTAGCCAAGGCTGTGACTACCATGTGATGGTCGCTGTCACCTGTCCTACGTGTGCACACACCCAGAGGAGGTGCTTGTGTGTCAGTGTCTGATGCATCCCACTGGGCACATTCATGGCTCCAGAACTGCTGCATCCCAAAATGCTCTGAAGCACCACGGCTGTGCTACATCCCAGAGCAGCTGTGGCTGCCCCTGGATCCCTGGCAGTGCCCAAGGCCAGGCTGGACCTTGGGGCTGGGACCAGCCTGGGACAGTGGGAGGGGTCCCTGCCATGGCAGGGGTGGCACTGGGTGGGATTTAGGGTCCCTCCCAACCCAAACCATTCCAGGATTCTGTGATTCCGTGATGCCAGTGCAGACTGTGCACAGCCGTGATCAGCACGGCCCTGTGCTGTCACAATGGAATGTGTGACAGCCTCACCAGCACCACACCAGCCCTTGGTGTTCACTGAGGAGCTCACCACAGTGAAATCCCTCATTGCAGCCTCACTTTCTGTCCTCAGCTTGATGCCTTAGGTTTTAACTTTTATATTTTTCAAATCCTGTACTGCTAGTGTGACTCTGAAGTTTTCTGTAGCTCGTTCAGTGCTGTTCTCTGGGGTAAGATAGACATAACAAAACCTCTAACTTGCTCTCCAAGGACACCCAGACCAAGAACTGTAAACCACAATCTTGGGGAGAGGGGGGCAAGCTTGAAGGAAATCACATCCTTGGCTGGGTTCTGCCTGGGGAATTGATGTTGATATAAAAGTGGGAAGCACTCATGACCTGTTGTCCATTTTGAGATCCACAAAGGCAGGACCCTCTGTGCACCCAAAGCGTGCACCTGAAGGCCTTTCCAATAAATACCACCTTTCTTTCCTTTATTCCTGCCTGGGCTCTGTTTCTACATAGCCATTTAAGGCATCAAGCTCCATAAAATGAAAATATTTGGGGGAACAGGGTCTTTGCCACATCCTGAGATTTGCTTTTAAATTTATTTATCCTATATATTCCCAGAAATCGGATTTTAAATCACCCTCATCACAACCTGCAGAGGTAGAAAACACAGGTTCTGTCATTGTCTCTCTGCTGTGCAGTGTGAGGAGGCAGAAGGGCTTCAGTAAGGGAGGTAACTGGGATTTCACCTCCGAGCAGACAGGGCAGCAGAGGGCAGGAGCTGCAGTGTCCTGAGGGTGTCTCCTGGACAGGATTAAAGGAGGCCTTTGCAGGGCTCGGTGTTGGCAGCACAGCTCCTGCCTGAGCTCCACGGCTCCTGTCTGAGCTCCTGTCTCATTCCCTTGGGAGGCAACGCCAAGAGAGGCATCTCCAGGGGACCAGTGGCCATCTCTGGGGTAGGGGCACAAGCTGTGAACCTGCTCTGCAAGCACCTCTCCATGCCCAAACCTGCTCCTCCGGGCCAGCCCTGAGCCATGAGCTGCCTCCAGCGACGTGAATTCCTCCAGGGAATTGCACCTGGAGGGGTTAAATCCACGATTTCCTCGCTCTCCAGTGCATGTGCTGCTCGGAGGAAATGCACTTCTCCAGCCTTGACTCTGTGCCCTCTGTGCAGAGGAGAAGCGAGCCTGGGGCCCTGGGATGGCAGCATTAGTCAGCAGCGCTCCTGGGGGCACTTCCAGCAGGAATCCGGGCCCAGCATGGAAAATACACAGTGCAAAATATTTGTGTGGAGCAGGAAAAGCGCCGCATTCCTGGGATGACAATGGCCTTGTGTCACTGTCTGTGGCCACAGCCATGACTCAGGCTGGGGCTGGGGAGGGACAGGAGGGTGAGCGGGCAGCGCTCGCTGCCAGCCATGGGCTGCTGCTGACGGTGCTGGGGCCGAGAACTCCAAAGAAAACACAGGGCTATTGTTTGGGTTCGCTTTTTTCCAAAGGGCTGATAGTCTGGCAGAGGGAATGCTGCTCCTGGGGCGTGTAGGCAAGGCATGAGCGCAGGGCTTGTGTCCCGGGCAGGGATGGACACGCTCCTGCCGCAGTGTCCGGGGCAGCTGGCCAGCCCTGGGGCAGCTGGGTGCATTGCAGCACTGCTTCCCAGAGCCCTGGTCCCGGGAATCTGCAGTGTCTGCCCCCAGGCATTATCCAGAGCTGAATTCATCAGGTGGAAGAAGCAGATTCCATCCAAAGCTGCAGAATTGGCAAGTCCCTGCCCATCCTTCCTGTCCCATTTGTGACCCCATGGAAGATTCTGGTGCACGTGGGTCCTGCACATCCCTGACGGAGTGGGGCAGAGGGGCTGAGCCTGGGACATGGCCAGGCTTAGCAAGGCTCAGTTCAGGCTCTGCTGCAAACCCCTGGGTGTGTTTTAGAACAGCAAAGATCCCACTGGGAAAAGGCAACCTGCCCCTCTCTGTGACCCTCAGCCGATGGGATGGGATGGGATGGGATGGGATGGGATGGGATGGGATGGGATGGGATGGGATGGGATGGGATGGGATGGGATGCGAGGGCAGCTGAGCCAGCCTTGGCTCCAAGAGGAGTCTGATGTTCACGCTGGGCTGTATTCCCAGGTGATGGCCAATGGAGAAATCTCAATGAACTCCTAAAAATAACAAGTTATAGCAGAGAGGGCAGCAAGCACTGCAGGGAAAGCAACTAATTGGGGAAAAATGGTCAGAATCTGCATCTTCTCCAACTCCTCACTCTCTGCTGGGCTCCGAAGGACCAGCACCCCTTAGAGTTGTGTCTCCTTCTAGCACTTTGCCCACAGGGTACTTTCAGCTCTTATCAATCCCTTGGACTTGAGGGACAGGCGTGAGTGGAAGCCTAAGTGAAGAAATGCCTGGGGGACAGCAGGCTGCCCACTGCCATCAGGAAAATCACCATGGGTGGCAAGATGGGGACAAGAAATGTGGCAGCTGCTCCCGAGGGGACAGACTGGACGTGGCAGGATAGAGGTGGCTGTGTGCAAGGTTTGGCTGATTGCTGTGGCTGGTCCAGGAGCTCCTCCTGTCTCAGCTCTGGGGAGGCAAAGGTGACAGGGACACGGCCAGGAGTTCCATCTGCTCCAGCCTGCCGGGGGAATCCCTGGGGAGTGACGCCCTCCTTTCTGCTGCCTCACAGCAGAGCTCTGAGCTCTGCACTTGCTGACCAACTCACTCTGCAGGGATGCTAAAAAATGTGTGACCCTCTCCTGGCACTGAGCCACAGCAGTGGTGTCTTCACCAGCTTCTGCTGGGGGAGGAAAAATGGGACAGAAATTTTCCCAACTTCCCTTATTTTCCAGTGAATGGGGTGTGTTGGTGTGCCGCTCTTGGGAGCAGTTGGAAGCAGAGGGTGTGGATGGAACTGGATTGGGGCACTGGAGGAAAACATCTTTCTCCTTCCCTGGCAGTTCCTCCCCAGTGTCTGTCAGGCAGGAAATCGAGGAAACCTTTGAAAGCTCTGCAGAACATTAACTGTGAGAGTCCAGGGCGCCAGGCACTGGGAAGAGAGATCCTCATCCCATCTCTGCCACTGGGAAAAACTTCTCAGTCCTCAGCTCAGTGTTGTGCACAACAGAGGAGGAGGAACAAGACGTTCTGTCGGTGTGGAAGAGGCAGGAAGACGCTTCTCCTGTGCCCTGCCAGGACCTGGATGCCATGTCCAGGGAAATACGTGTGTTCCCTGCACTTCCTGGCACTGACGGTGGCCTTTGCTCCCCGCCAAGGACAGCGCTGAGGTGACAGCTCCTGTCTTCCCCTTGCTCCAAGGCTCTGGATGGAGCTGGCTGTGCAAGGAAGGCAAACTGGAGAGAAACCCAGCCCTGCCCACCCTGAACAGAGCCCAGGGAAGCTCTGCCAGCCCCAGTGCAGCCCTGGGGAGCAGCGGTGGGGCAGAGCCCAAACAGCCCCAACACGCCCTCAGAAATGATGGGGAAAATTCACCCAAACACAGGGAATGGTCCTGGCTGCTGCTGCAGCGGGGACAGGGAGGGCAGGGCACCTCCACAGGAGCTGGCTCGTTCCCCAGGGCCTGTGGTGCCCATGGGTGCTCGTCACATCCCATTCCAACCCAGTTTTCCACACTCAGAGGGATTCTGGCTTTCCACCTGTACCCCAAAACCTGCACCTACGGCTCTCTTCCCACAAGGGTGAGGCAAACTTTGCCTGTTCATGACCTGCTGCCAGGCTGAGGTCTACAAGAAGCACCTCTCTCCTTTACCCTCGGAAGGACCTGCAAGATCAAGGGCTCTGTGCTGACACATTCTCCTTCTTTCAGAGAAAATAAGGTGGGAAGTACTTCCAGGAGGAGGTGTCAGTGATAAAGGAAAGAAAAGAGGTTGAGATTAGATGAGGACTGCTGAAGGCAGTCAGTGTGTGAAGGTGCAAAACCAGAACTTCAGCCAAGAAAAAGCCTTGGAAAGCCATCAGGAGGTCCCCACTCCTCCAACTGCATTGAAAACGACACGTTCAGGACTGTGCCTGTGACTTCTGTCAATGCGGATTTGTCTCGTCCTCAAACCCTTCTTCATTTTGCTGTGGATTTCCGCTTCGAGCTCACCCCAGATTTCAGGCAGAGCCCTTCAAAAACCACAAGTGATTTATTCCTGGCTGTTTAACACAGGAAAGCAAGGACCAGGTGTATCCTGAGAAGTGCAGTCAGAGAGATTCCAGAGCTTGACAGGTCTTGGGTCTGAAGAAAAATGAGGGGAAATGCCCAGGTTTGCACACATTAATGATTGTCCCTGCAGAACCTGGGACCTGCCCTGGTTCAGCACTGGCACGGGCAGGGCTGAGGGCTGGGCTGGAGCTGCTGTGCTGAGGTGAGCACTGGGGTGTCTCTGAGCCAGGGAGTGCTGCAGGCAGGGGCTCCCCTGATTTCTCATGGCATTCTATTGATGCCAGTGACTGCCTGCTCCTGCAGAGGCAAATCCCGCAGAGCCACCCACCCACCTCTCTGTGCATGACCAGTGCCACTTCAGCTTCTGCCCCAGCTCAGTTCACCCTTAAAACTCCCTTCCCTCTGCTGCACAGCAAACACATTCCTCTGGGGACCCCAGGCACGGGCACAGCAGCACAAGGTGGCCCTGCAGGTGCTGTGTGCTTCGGCATGGTGGGATCTGCATTCCTGCCTCTCTCTCCATGTCCCCTTCCTGTCCCAGCCTCAGGCATCGCCTCCATCCCATCACTGATGGAGCGGTGCAGTCCCTGCTGCTGAAGCTCTGTGGCTCCTCTGGGGTCCCTGACTCTCCTACAGACTCTCAGACTTCAGAGACTGAACTTATCACTCCCACCCACCCAGCAGTCAATGACTTTGCTCCTCAGCCCTGTCGGGCTCTGCCAGGAGATGCTGTCGGATGTTTTTCCTCTCCTTTCTCTCTTGGCATGAGGCTGCAGGGCCAGAGACCAAGCAGAAGGTCAGACAGACCCACAGTGCCCAAGAGAGAAAGGGAGAGTCCAGCTGTGCTGAGCTGCTACTTGGGATAGTGGAAGGTGTCCCTGGGGGTGGAACTGATGCCTGAGGGTTTAACTTTTCTCTGTTGCCAGCCCTGCCCTGCCCAGTGTCACTCTGCAGTTCCCTGGAGCTCGTTCAGTGCTGTTCTCTCATGCTCACACACACACAACAAAGCCTCTCCAGCTCTCCAAGGACACCCAGACCCTCCTAGGCCCAACAACTGCAAACCACAATCTTGGCGACAGGGGGGCAAGCTTGGGCAAATTCCATCCTTGCCTGGCTCCTGCTTGGGGAATTGATGCTGAGATCCAAGTGGGAAGAACTCGGGAGCTGTCCTTGTCCATGTTGGGATGCACTGAGGCAGGAGCCTCTGGAGCCCCGAGTGTACCTCTGAAGGCCTTTCCAATCAATCCCTCCTTGATTCCTTTATTCCTGCCTGGGCTCTGTTCCTAGGGAGCCATTTAAGGCATCAGAACAAGATTAGCTTTGAGGTGCCTCCCAACCCAAACCATTCAGTGATTCTGTGATTTCTGAATGGAAACATAAGAAGGACATATAGTGGAAGACAAACCAGGCTCTGGTTTGTGTCGCAGTTGAGGCTGGGGACAGCGAGAAGTGCAGCATGAATTTCAGATGAAAGAAGCCATTTATTAAGAAAATCTCGCCCTTTATATATCCAGGGTCACTAGAGCAGGACACAATCATTGGTTCTTGGGTGAACACCTCTTTAGCATCACTGGCTAGTTACAGAATAACAAGGTGGAATAACAAAATGAAAAAACCACCACCTGCAACATACAGTTTACAAAAATACACGAGATGGTTTACACAAACTTCTCCTGGTTGCCAGCTCTGCTTGTGAGAAAGCAACTTCTGCCAGACAGTGCCCAGAGCTGGAAAATTTCTCCCTGACTAAACTTGACAGCATCCACAAGTTGGGGAATGCATTTCCTGGTTTTCTGAGCAAGGCCATGGCAATGAGGGTGCTGGAGTATCCCCTGGCTGTGCCCCGTGCTGTGCCCAGGGTGGGTGTGTGCCCTGGGCTGGTGCAGCAGGGCACAGAGCACCACTGGTAGGAGGCAGCCAGACAAAAATCCCAGATTTGGGGGCCCTTCTGCAGCCCCAGAGCTCCAGGCTCAGTGGTCAAGCACCGAGGGGCTCCTGGGTACAGGCCTTGTCCCTTGGACACCGAGGAGCAGAGCAGAGGTTTCCCAGCGGGGAGAGTCCCACAGGTGATAAATCTGTTCATTTATCCATGGCAGCCTCTTGCCTGTGTCTGGGAAGATCCTCTGCTGCGTGGGAACGCACATCCTCCTTCTCTAGGCCAGACTGAGGATGAATTCCCCAGTCTCAGCCTCCTCTGAGCCCTCTCCGTGTGCTCCCGATGGCATCGAGTGTCCCTGGGCCGTGTGGCTCTGTCACTGTGGCAGCTCCCGCACAGAGCTGCTCTCCCTGCCTGGTTCTCCCTGCGGATCGAAGGGACCTGACCCCACAAACACTCATTTCTGTCCCTGCATGGTCAGCCTCCGCCCTGTTCTCACATCCTGGACACCACAGCGAGGTCCTGGGTGAGCTGTGGGATCTCCTCTCTCTGCCTGCTGTCCCTGCATAGGAGCTTTGGCTCCCTTCTCCCTCCCTCACAGCTCTGTGCTCATCCCAGGGTTTGCTACCTGAGCAGGCTCTGTCCAGCCCTCAAAGATGAGTAATTTGGTTTCCATCCAGCTCCTTTTGAACCTCAGCAAGCTGGCTGGACTCTCTCAGAGCCAGGAACCAAAGGTGGAGGGAGCTGCTTTGGCCAAACCCCACTGTTTTATCTCCCAGGTTTAATTAGAGTGATTTGTCTGGAAAACTTGGCTTTCTCTGATAAAAGAACTCTCTAATGAGAGAGACCATAATCATGATTGAAAAACCTCCTGAACTGAAGTGGATGCTGATCCATGGGTTACCACGTGAGTGTTCCTACGGCAGTGTGTTCATGCATATAAATCTGTTTATTAAAGAGTTTTAACCTGCTCTGAACACAGCCTGGAGTTATCTTATCTGAGGAAAATAAACAGATGCATCCAAGCACCCAAACATTCTTGGATAAGGAGTTTCTTATCAGCCCTGCTTCCCCCACTGGCCCAGTTAAACCTTCAGTCATTCATTCATTCATTTCCCATCCATGGCTTTTTAGGAGCACCAACCCACGTTTCCTATCAGCATGTTTTTGATCTTGGGAAGCTGCAATTCCCCAATGTTTCGTTTGTTTTCTGCCCCCTGCAAACGCATCCATCCCTTCAGCTTTGTCACTGCTTCCCCGCCTCAGCTAATTAGCACCTCTTTTCCCACGTTTCTCCCTTGGATAACTTGTTCAAAGCCTTAGGAGAACAAAAGCCCCCCCAAAAAGAGAAATTATCCAAAGCCTGGCATTATTTTTGCTTTTTATATATTTCCTCGAGGAAAGAAAGAAAAGGGATAAGGTTCCAGGACATTCCTGGTTCTGAGCTCCCTGCTCCATGCCCCAGTTGTGGCAAAGCTTCTAAAATTCCCTGACCTTTGGGAGAGATGTCTGTGTTGTTCCCTGCCTGCTCCAGGTGAAAGGGAGTGGCAACAGGGAGAAGCCAGGCCAAGGAGGCCTGGATGTCCACCCTGTGGGACACCACATCCAACCCCTGCAGAGCTGCTCCAGGCACGGGGGGCTCCTTTCCCTGCCCCCCTGAGCCCAGAGACGCCAGCACAGGCATCTCTTGGTGTCTGGAGCTTGGGAAGGACCGGCTGGGGACACCACAGAGTCAGGATCAGGCTCAACCTTCCCCTACCAGCTCCCTGGTCTCTCCCTCTCTCCAGCTGGGCTCCCACCCTGCTCAGAGGGGCTCTGTGGATTTTCCAGAAGGAGCCAGCCCAGCACACTCCAACCCCAGCTGCAAAACATCCACCTGCCACGGTTGGTGTTCCCACAGGAACCCCCAGGGCTGACCCCCAGCACGAGGGGGGCATTCAAATCACAGCCAGCTAAGAAACGGCACAACTTAGGATCCAATGTTGCTTACCACCAATTCCTGAATGGGGTAGGCATCAAAATCCTCTCTCTCAATACCCAGGGAATTAACTTGAAGTTGTGTCCAGCTCCAAGGAGAAATCTCCTCACAGTCCTCAAGGAGGGTGTAAAAGACTTCTGCTCTGTGCTAATTTCTGTGGGCTTTTACAGCCACAAAAACTGTGTCCTTGGTCACCTGTGCTCCCTTTGTCTCTGCCCACATCTGTCCTCACACCAAGATGTGTGCTGGGTCTTCACCCCAGGCTCTTGGAGCCTGGAGGTGACCTCCTGCAGGGCTATCTGACCTCCTGCAGGGCTATCTGACCTCCTGCAGGGCTATCTGATCTCCTGCAGGGCTATCTGACCTCCTGCTGGGCTATCTGACCCCTCTGTGGGCTGACCCCTCTCTGGGCTCTCTGGTTCCTCTCTGGGCTCTCTGACCCCTCTCTGGGCTCTCTGACCCCTCTCTGGGCTCTCTGGCTCCTCTCTGGGCTATCTGGCTCCTCTCTGGGCTCTCTGGCTCCTGCTGGACCATTAACCTGGCTGGAGTTATCCCCTCCAAGTGCCCCAGCCACGAGAGAGTGGGCATGTCCTGCCACACCATGCCAGGACACTTTGGGACCAGGAAAGGGTTGGCAAGAAGGGGCAGTGCCCACCTGAGCCACCCAGCCAGGCTGTGCGGAGGCTTGGCTGAGAATCTGACGCTGTTTGCCCTGTCGTGCCCTCGTGCGGAGGGGACGCAGTGTCCTTCCCGCAGACGTCCCTGCTCAGGAACTGTCCCCAGCGGGGAATAGGCACGAGCTGGCAGCCCTGTGCTGGCTCCTCGTGAGAGGGAGCACGCTCAGGAGGCTCAAGGTGCGAGCCAGCATCGCCCAGAGGCAGAGAAGCAGGAGGAGCCTCTGGTGTGGCTTCCAAGAGGTTTTATTCTGTGCAGGCTCCAGGGACCGAAGGCCTGGGGTTTGCAGGGGTTTTTATACGGGGGTGGTACCAAGGGAAGAACCAATGGGGTGCAGGCAAAGGGGCGGGTGCAATGTAGCAACAACCAATGGGGAGAAGAGGGAGGCGGGAGTTACAGCTGGGAGCCAATCAGAAATGAAGGAACAGAGAACTTTCTAGACTTCTTCGGCCATTAGGACTAGGGCGCCCCCCACTGGATGGCAAGCGCCCGATGGGCATTAATGGCCACAGCCCTGGGGTGGGACTGGGCCACCACGGGAACCCTCCCCTTGCTGGTCGGGGTCTGCTTGTTCCCCCACAGCCTCTGGCTCAGCTCTCTCGCCTCTCCAGTGTCCCATGGCCCCAAAAGATGAAATTAGGTTTCTTTCTGCTTTTTCAAGGTTGTTTATTTTGCTCTTATCAAAGCCTCGGAGGCACAGGCAGCGCTGTGGCCTCCAGGAGCACAGGGGCAGGAAGGCCATGGCTGCTCACAGCAGCTTCCTTTGATATCTACTATTGACCACTTAGGAAATTCTACCTATTTTGTGTTGTTCCCAGCACCAGTAAACTCTCATTTCATTGATATGTCTCTTCTATTCTGAATTTCTTCCACCAACCAACAAACCACAGGAACTGGTGTCAGAGAAAAAAGGAAGAGAAGAGAAGAGAAGAGAAGAGAAGAGAAGAGAAGAGAAGAGAAGAGAAGAGAAGAGAAGAGAAGAAGAAAGAAGAAAAGGCCGACACCCTGAAATCCCCATGTTGTCTCTATATAATACTAATACTAATACTAATACTAATACTAATACTAATACTAATACTAAATCCTAAACCTACAACCAAACTCTCTGTGGTTCACTAAACAAAAATCTTTTCACCTCTCTGGTGCATTCAGGCTCTCCCAGAAGTGAAGGGAGCTTCTCCCATCAGCTTAGGTCGCAGGCTGAGCTATTTTTTGAGGAGCTCTGGGGATAAAAGGAACCCCAGAGGAGCAGGAGAAGCTCTCAGGCTTCCCTGGACTCCAACACTTGCTGTGCCCAAGGCTTTCTGCTTTATCAGGAGAACGTCCTGAGCTCGCCCGTGACCTGGCAGTAAAGCAGATGGATTTCCCTGCTCGGTCTCAGGATGCAGCGCACATTTCTGCCCAGGGCAGCCCCATTTTTCACAATGGTTATTCCAGCCACATCTCCAGAAGGGGTTATTTTAAGGACAGTGCAAAAGATGCTCATATCTGTCTTGATATAAAGACATTAAGAATTCTGCCTCAGCCCCCAGCCTCCTGCTCTCTCCTCCTGAACCTGCAGAGCATTTTTTTTACCTGTCTTTGAGGTCGAACATTTCCTCAATGACTCTGAGCAGGAGGCCTGGTGGAAGAGGCTTCAGCAGGAGTGATCATAGCTCATTGTTCCCAGAAAATTAACTCATTTATTTTCATATTTGCGCCCCGTTGGGCCAGGAGATGGCTCTGCTGTTGTCAATCAAAGTTCAAGTTAAATCAGTGGCCTCATCAATCCCTTCTCTTGTGGGGATCAAGGCAAGGAGGAGAGAAAGTTACCCAAGGTAATTGGCTGTACCCAGAGCAGCTTTAGGCATTTGTGGAAGTTGCTGGCAAATGCAGGGCTCAGGAAATTATTTGTCGGATTTTCTTTCTGCAAAGCTAAAACTCGAAAAGGAGCAGAAAAGTAGACAGAGATGAGATGAAAAATATCCTTGGGTACAATCACAGAACACAGAGTGGGAAGGGACCCTCGAGGGTCATCCAAGTCCCACTTCTGGCCCTGCACAGACACTGCAATGACCCCACCCTGGGCTTGGTCATCCTCTGGTGACAACATCATTTTTCAGCCTAATGAAGGTTTTTATTACACAAAAAAAACCCAACCAAAAAAACAAAACAAAACAAAAATAGCCCCCTCGAAAACCAGGTAGAAAAGGTGTTATGATGCTGGAAAGCAAGTTCTGGTACTGGTAATTAACCACCAACAGCGCCAGGGACAATCAGCCACAATTAGGCATCAAATGTCAGCAAAGTTAACGTGCAGCAGTCTCCTAAGGGAAGGGGCAGAAAGCACCAACTGTTGGGTGTTTCATGGTTGTTTATGGAAAACCCCCAGTTGAAATCAGAATTTGGGGGTTGTACCACCCCACAACTGAGGCTGCGCCAAGCAACTGAGACCTGGGTTTGTGCAAGGCAAGAAAAGCCTTTAAACCCCAAAATCTGTGCAGTCAAAATAGGAACAAAAGGTGAAGAAAAGTTGGTCACAGCATCTCTGTCCCTCATTTGCATTAAGCATCATTCCAAAAAGCTGCATTTCCTCCTGTTTTCTGTTTGTCTCTGCTCCATCCGGGGAATGGTCTGTACAGAAACATTAATGACAACAGATTTGCTGTAGTGATAGAAGAACCTGCTGTGAATAACACCAAAATCATGAAAGCTCTTTCTTCAGAAGTCATAAAATCTAATGCAGTATTGAACAGGAAAAAAGAAGTCTGTTCTGGAGTATTCCAAAGGCCGGAAAGGGGTGGGAGGCACTCTGCCTTTGTGACACCCGAAATCCAGTGCACCCCTGTGCTCTGCAGCTCTGAACTCCCACCAAAGGTGGTGGATGTGAGGGGGGATCTGTGCTGTCCTCTGGGGAGACGTCAGCTGTAGCTGGAGACACCTTGAGGCATCCCAAATTTATCCACAAGGAATAAATATACCACGGGAGCTTGGAATAACTGATTTTCTACAGTGAGAACTGGACACCAATGGGATAAAGAGGTGATTTATGTGGAGGTGGATGGGCTGAGCCCTTGGTCAGTGGAGCCTGAGGAGTGACCCAGGTGCTCCAGGGGGGGCTCAGGGTGGGCTGGCATCAGACCCTGCTGAGCTGCAGAGCCTCAGGGGTGCACACCCACTTTTAGCTGCCTCAGCTGAGAGCTGAAACTCACCCCGAGCACGTGCCAGCCCACCCTGGACCTAAAATCTGTGGGTGTGGGAGGTGGAGTGCAGGATGCAGCCCCACTCCAGAGGGAAGGGGCAGCCACACCCCTGCCAGGTGGGAAGAGAACAGATCCCCTGCACACCCATCACATCTGTCACCCTGTGCAGGTGTCCCAGACACCCCAAGGTGTCCCAAAGGTCCCCAGAACTCTGGGATGAGGCACCTTCATCCAGTCCAAGGGGACAGCCGTGTCCAAGCCAAAGGTGTCCTCATTCTGGATGGGGTTGTTTTCAGCAGAGCGTTGTCTGACATCCCAGGGCCTGCCACGCAGGCCAGCACTGCATGGAAAGTGGAAGGAGAGAGCTTCCAGAGGGCTCTAAGTGAATGTACAGTTCAGCCCACAAATCAAAGCTGGCTAAAATAAGAAACAAGCTGACACCTCGCTGGTATCTCTGTCAAATCAGCTGTGCACTTCAAAGACAAGGGATTGGGATTGGGATTCCCAAAGGATCCCGCAGTATTCAGCTCCTGTTGGGGGCCAAGAGCCTGTTCCTGCCTCTCTCTGAATTCACAGAGAGCACAGAGCCGATTTTGTTTATTCTCTCTGCTTCCCATCCCCAGTGCTGCACCCCCTGAAGTGGGGCCACCCCACAGCACCGACCTGCGCTCCCTGCTCACTCCTCCCCGGGAAAGCATCGCCCAGGGAACAATTGACAGCAGGGTCTTGCAACACCCAGGTTCTCCTCGGAGGTCTTCCACCGAGGGAACAAACAGGCCCAACCCTGCTCTGTTCAGGAGGTCTGATAAGATCACTGCCCAAGGGGCCGTGGCTGCAGGCCAGGGCTCTGTCCCAATAAACCATTTTCTGCAGGACCACCTTGCCTGGACTTGTCTTTCCACAAGGAGCCAGGCAAAGCAAAGCATTCAGATGCTAAAAATGTGCAACTACTGTTGGTGTTTATCCAACACTGGAAGGCTCATAAATCTCCCGGGAAAGGTAGAACAGGAGCGCGATTAAGAAAACAAGAAACTTTCTGCATTGATTCTTCTCCCGCTGCTTCCAGAAGAGCTATTGCCTGTTGATGAAATGCCTCCCTGTCTGGCTTCCAAGCCAGCACCATCCCTGCGAGGGTTCTTTCCAAATCTCCTGCATTACAAGGCAGACACACACGCGGGATCAAAGGGAAAACACCAATCCATGCGTGCAGACGTGGCCAACGGTGGAGAGCAAAAGCCACCAGCAGGAGAAAGTTAGGAGACCACAAAGAGGATTTTTTTTCTGCCTTTTTGCTGCAGTTCAAGGCCCAAAAGGAGGCACTTTAAAAAACACCACCCAACTCAGTGCTCGTGATTTGTGGGGACTATTTGCAGCCGCCGAGATAAACCCACCCCAGCGACCTCCACGCTGCTCCTTCTGCTTCCAGCTGCTCCCTCGGGATGTGCTGCCTGCCTCCCCCATGCAAATGAGCCAGAGCCGTGACCAAAATCCTGCCGGGGAACAGGAGCACAGGCACAGCCCGGCACGGCTGGAAAGCAGCGCCGAGGAAAGAACATTTCCTGTTTTCCAGTAGCCAGCAGATACAGGGAACAATCCTTTGTGCTCGCTGCCAGCCAGGGAAATAGCTGGAGCGCCCAGCATTTCTGAGGATGTGGTGTGTACACACAGGATCTGGAGGAGAAGGGGAGGTGGAATGTCACGTAGGGAGGAGAGGAGGACACCTGTGTCCAGCGGGGTGTCCGGGACAGGCAGCACAGCTGGCCAGCACAGCTGACCAGCACACCTGACCAGCCAGCCACCTTCCCTCACTGTCCCAGGGGAAGGGAAGTCTGTGCAGGAGCTGGGCTGGAATGGCTGCAGTGAGAGGGGGCTTAGGAGGTCCCCAGTTCTGTCACAACTCCCTGACAAGAGCCTGTGCTGAGGTGGGGTCGGTCCCTTCTGCCCTGTCTCAAGAGGAAATGGCCTTAAGCTGCACCAGGGGAGGCTCAGGTTAGGTATTAAAAAAGAAAAAAATCACTGGAAAAGTGCTCAGGCATTGAAATAAGTTTTCCAGAGAGGTGGTGGTGGAGTCACCGTCTCGGGAAATGTTCCCCAAGTGTCTGATGTGGCACCTGGGGACACGCTTTAGGTGGGGTTTGGTGGTGCTGGTTTGATGGTTGGATTGAGGATCTTGAAGGTCTCTTCCTACCTTGGTGATTCTGTGACTGAGGTGGGTCTGGAAGGACTCAGGGTCAACAAAAAGCAGATTCCTTCATTTAGGAGCCTCCTGCCTCCTCAGAGACCCCACCTGCTCCCAGAATGGGAATGCAATGGAGCATCCTGCCCTGGAGGTGCTGCTTTACACTTCCAGAGCAGGAACTGGGATAAGGCTGGTTGTGCCCTCAGCTGATGGTTGAGAGAGACCCCATTTCCACCCAACACTGGAGTTCAGGGGCTCAGCTCAGTGCCTGCTGTGGGATTTCAGCCCATGGCCACATCTCCTGTGCCATGAGAGTAAGATGGGGATAAAAGAGCTTTTTGTAAAACAGCCATGCCAAACACCCCATAATTGTGGGGGGGTTTCCAGACACATTCAGGAATTGTTCCTAGTGGTGTTCTGAAAAGACATGGAAGAAGAATATTTCAACACAGAAATCTTTTCCTACTCTTTCCTTCGGATCCCTCTAACGATTCCAGTAGAACCCAGAATAATTAGGCCTCACAGCTTTGCAGAAAATAAAAAAAGGAAGATGACTGGGGGCAGGTGAATCATGGATAAGGCACGAGAGAAAGGTCTTGTTAGAGTCCTTTTGAAGAAAAGTTTGGCTTTATTGGCAGGATCAGGGAGACACTTGCAGCTCTGCAGAGCAGCTCCTCCTGCAAGTGCCTTCCTGGGCTGCCCACAGCCAGGACTGAGACTCGATAAGGACAGTGGTGAGAAATCAGTGTCTGTCTGAGCAGGCAGCTCTGCCCAGTGCCC
Source organism: Erpornis zantholeuca (assembly GCA_013400515.1). Classification (NCBI taxonomy): domain Eukaryota; kingdom Metazoa; phylum Chordata; class Aves; order Passeriformes; family Timaliidae; genus Erpornis; species Erpornis zantholeuca. The sequence continues at coordinate 58,030 of VZTN01028528.1, forward strand.
CAGACCCTGCTGGGCTGGGCTGGACACAGAGGAGCACAGACACTCAGCCATGGTGGGGGTATCCAACCAGGAATTTCATCGGTGGGCAATGGGACCTGTGTCTGCTTTGGCTACGTCCAGATGTCTGCAAAGCTCTGCCACTGATGCCTTAGGGTTTAACTTTTCTCTGTTCCCAGCCCTGCCCTGCCCAGTGTCACTCTGCAGTTCCCTGGAGCTCGTTCAGTGCTGTTCTCTCATGCTCACACACACACAACAAAGCCTCTCCAGCTCTCCAAGGACACCCAGACCCTCCTAGGCCCAACAACTGCAAACCACAATCTTGGCGACAGGGGGGCAAGCTTGGGCAAATTCCATCCTTGCCTGGCTCCTGCTTGGGGAATTGATGCTGAGATCCAAGTGGGAAGAACTCGGGAGCTGTCCTTGTCCATGTTGGGATGCACTGAGGCAGGAGCCTCTGGAGCCCAGAGTGTACCTCTGAAGGCCTTTCCAATCAATCCCTCCTTGATTCCTTTATCCCTGCCTGGGCTCTGTTTCTAGGGAGATATTTAAGGCCTCAGGGGCTGGACCACAACCAAAGCACTGCCACTTGCCTCCACTTCATTTTCTGCAGAGCAAGGAAGAGGGCACTGAAACTGCATTGTTAAATATGAGATGGATGGCATCAAGCTGAGCTGTTTCTGCAGTAATTCTTGTAAACTCTCTACGAAATACCCCAACTGAGTCACCTCTCAGGCCCTTGCAGGTGCGATCTCTGTCATTCTGCACCACCAGCTCCCACCACCAGGTACTGACCTGTGCAGCAAAGCAGATCCATTCCCTGTGTGCTGCACGCTGAAATCCCCGCTGGCAGCGACAGAGCTGCAGCCCAGGCTTTTCCAGCTGCTCCCAGTGGTGTTTGTTGAGGAGGACACACACCTGGGGCTCTCTCTCCATGGGAGATTTCATTGTCTTGCTGTTTGTTCCTCTCCTTTGAAGCAGAGCCTGGAGGTTCTGCCTCAGTCCTGGAGCTGTATGTGGTGTCTGCTGGGGCTCCACCAGCTCAGCCCAGTGCAGGGCTGCACCTCTGGACCTGTCTCCACTTTGCCTTTTGTTTTCAGCTGAAGAGAGAGGCTGTTCTGCTCCCCCAAATGCCAACCTTTATATTCAGCACTAGGGATATGCCTCAGCCCAGCCCTCACCCCTGGGCTCACACTTAAATGTCACCTGGTCATGTCTTTGTGGTGATGGCTTAAATGGCTCCCTAGAAACAGAGCCCAGGCAGGAATAAAGGAATCAAGGAGGGATTGATTGGAAAGGCCTTCAGAGGTACACTCTGGGCTCCAGAGGCTCCTGCCTCAGTGCATCCCAACATGGACAAGGACAGCTCCCGAGTTCTTCCCACTTGGATCTCAGCATCAATTCCCCAAGCAGGAGCCAGGCAAGGATGGAATTTGCCCAAGCTTGCCCCCCTGTCCCCAAGATTGTGGTTTGCAGTTGTTGGGCCTAGGAGGGTCTGGGTGTCCTTGGAGAGCTGGAGAGGCTTTGTTGTGTGTGTGTGAGCATGAGAGAACAGCACTGAACGAGCTCCAGGGAACTGCAGAGAGAAACTGGGCAGGGCAGGGCTGGGAACAGAGAAAAGTTAAACCCTAAGGCATCACCCCCAGCCTGGTTCTGGCCATTCCCATGGGAGACCTGCAGTGATGCTGCACAGGGCAGAGGGGGTGGCAGCTCCTCTGCACCACGCCACATCTGTGCCTGCACCTGCTGCCTTCCCTTGGGCTTGGAAAGGGAATTTTGGCCTCATTGGCAGAGTTTGGTGATGGATGGCAGCAGGGTGAGCTGAGCACACAGTGCTAAACTCTCCAGGACCTTAGCAGCCTCTCTGGGAGTCTTTCCAAACTGTCAGGGTCCCTTTAGTGACAACTTAAACCAAGTCCCTGAGAGCTGAGAGAGTCAGTCCCTCCAGTTACTCTGAGCAGCTCTTGCTCATGAACCCACACATCTACACAGAAGTCACTCCAGCGCTGGAAGAGCCACGAGTTTGGTCACAGGACATTGATTTCCTGCAGGCTTGGGCTGGGGTTTGCCAGCTGTGCCCAGGGGAACTGCTGTGCACAGAGTGGGGCAGCGTGTGGCACTTGCATGAGAACGTGGCCAAGCCACAAAGCCACTCCAGAGCTTCTGGGGGGCATATTTTCATCCTCTGTTTCTACACAACTCAACCCAGGGAGTGGGTTTGTCCTTCCTGACTCAGCAGGAACTCACAGAGCATCACTGGAAGCCACTGGATTGTCCAAGCAGCTGCTGTATCCATTTCTTACGCACTCTGAATGCAAGGGGAGCTCATAAATTCACCTGTGACACTGCAGGATGTACCTGTGTCACCCCGTGCTCCCACAGCCTCCTACACTGTTCAGACCTTTCCTAAATGATGGCACCCAAAGCTGTCCCCAGGTCTGAGCTGAGGCCACTTGTGGGCCCTCAGTGTCCTTGGAGCCTGTCCCTGTGCTGGCTGTGGGTTCAAGCCCCTCTTGTTCGTGTTCCTTTCTCCCAGCACCTCAGCACAAACATGGATTTCGTGTTTCCCACCTCGCCCTCCTCCTGCTGCTGGAGCTCCTNCTCAGGGGCTGGACCACAACCAAAGCACTGCCACTTGCCTCCACTTCATTTTCTGCAGAGCAAGGAAGAGGGCACTGAAACTGCATTGTTAAATATGAGATGGATGGCATCAAGCTGAGCTGTTTCTGCAGTAATTCTTGTAAACTCTCTACGAAATACCCCAACTGAGTCACCTCTCAGGCCCTTGCAGGTGCGATCTCTGTCATTCTGCACCACCAGCTCCCACCACCAGGTACTGACCTGTGCAGCAAAGCAGATCCATTCCCTGTGTGCTGCACGCTGAAATCCCCGCTGGCAGCGACAGAGCTGCAGCCCAGGCTTTTCCAGCTGCTCCCAGTGGTGTTTGTTGAGGAGGACACACACCTGGGGCTCTCTCTCCATGGGAGATTTCATTGTCTTGCTGTTTGTTCCTCTCCTTTGAAGCAGAGCCTGGAGGTTCTGCCTCAGTCCTGGAGCTGTATGTGGTGTCTGCTGGGGCTCCACCAGCTCAGCCCAGTGCAGGGCTGCACCTCTGGACCTGTCTCCACTTTGCCTTTTGTTTTCAGCTGAAGAGAGAGGCTGTTCTGCTCCCCCAAATGCCAACCTTTATATTCAGCACTAGGGATATGCCTCAGCCCAGCCCTCACCCCTGGGCTCACACTTAAATGTCACCTGGTCATGTCTTTGTGGTGATGGCTTAAATGGCTCCCTAGAAACAGAGCCCAGGCAGGAATAAAGGAATCAAGGAGGGATTGATTGGAAAGGCCTTCAGAGGTACACTCTGGGCTCCAGAGGCTCCTGCCTCAGTGCATCCCAACATGGACAAGGACAGCTCCCGAGTTCTTCCCACTTGGATCTCAGCATCAATTCCCCAAGCAGGAGCCAGGCAAGGATGGAATTTGCCCAAGCTTGCCCCCCTGTCCCCAAGATTGTGGTTTGCAGTTGTTGGGCCTAGGAGGGTCTGGGTGTCCTTGGAGAGCTGGAGAGGCTTTGTTGTGTGTGTGTGAGCATGAGAGAACAGCACTGAACGAGCTCCAGGGAACTGCAGAGAGAAACTGGGCAGGGCAGGGCTGGGAACAGAGAAAAGTTAAACCCTAAGGCATCACCCCCAGCCTGGTTCTGGCCATTCCCATGGGAGACCTGCAGTGATGCTGCACAGGGCAGAGGGGGTGGCAGCTCCTCTGCACCACGCCACATCTGTGCCTGCACCTGCTGCCTTCCCTTGGGCTTGGAAAGGGAATTTTGGCCTCATTGGCAGAGTTTGGTGATGGATGGCAGCAGGGTGAGCTGAGCACACAGTGCTAAACTCTCCAGGACCTTAGCAGCCTCTCTGGGAGTCTTTCCAAACTGTCAGGGTCCCTTTAGTGACAACTTAAACCAAGTCCCTGAGAGCTGAGAGAGTCAGTCCCTCCAGTTACTCTGAGCAGCTCTTGCTCATGAACCCACACATCTACACAGAAGTCACTCCAGCGCTGGAAGAGCCACGAGTTTGGTCACAGGACATTGATTTCCTGCAGGCTTGGGCTGGGGTTTGCCAGCTGTGCCCAGGGGAACTGCTGTGCACAGAGTGGGGCAGCGTGTGGCACTTGCATGAGAACGTGGCCAAGCCACAAAGCGACTCCAGAGCTTCTGGGGGGCATATTTTCATCCTCTGTTTCTACACAACTCAACCCAGGGAGTGGGTTTGTCCTTCCTGACTCAGCAGGAACTCACAGAGCATCACTGGAAGCCACTGGATTGTCCAAGCAGCTGCTGTATCCATTTCTTACGCACTCTGAATGCAAGGGGAGCTCATAAATTCACCTGTGACACTGCAGGATGTACCTGTGTCACCCCGTGCTCCCACAGCCTCCTACACTGTTCAGACCTTTCCTAAATGATGGCACCCAAAGCTGTCCCCAGGTCTGAGCTGAGGCCACTTGTGGGCCCTCAGTGTCCTTGGAGCCTGTCCCTGTGCTGGCTGTGGGTTCAAGCCCCTCTTGTTCGTGTTCCTTTCTCCCAGCACCTCAGCACAAACATGGATTTCGTGTTTCCCACCTCGCCCTCCTCCTGCTGCTGGAGCTCCTGCTGGTGAGCCAGCCTGGCACACAATCCCCTCTCCTTTCACGCAGCTCCCCTGGCTGCTGCTGCCAGCCCTATCTGGAGCCACATCTCTCCCCATCCCTGTCCAAAAGCCACTCTGCCATGTGCAGCTCCTCCCTTGGTGCCAAGAGCTGCAAACACACCCCAGAGATCTCAGGTGAGAGATACGGGGCTGAGAAGGAATCCTGCTCTTGAGGGTGATCACGAATCCTGTTTTATTTTCTCTTTTGTAATCTTCTCTCGAACTATCGTAATGAGGAATTTAACCTCTTGTTTTGCCAGAATAAACTTGTTTTCACCCTTAAGCATGTCTGGTATTAAAGGCAAGTCTAGGTGAAGCTCTGAAATCTGGATTAGCATTCTCCGTTCTGAGACAACGCATGCAAACACAGCTGGGAGCTGACACCAGTTTGGATTGTCCTGGGGCTGCTGCCTGTGCTGCGCCAGGCGTGGATTTGTCACATTCCAGCTTTGGTGGAGTCAGCAGAAGGACACTGTGCGAGGCAGGACACCCCCAGGCTGGGACATTTGGGATGGGGTGACATTGCAGCCTCCCTCCATCCGAAGGGACAGGCAGGTGTCACCTCCCAGCCAGGCTCGGGCAGACCCCGTGGGCCCAGAGGGAAATTGTTCTTGTCTTGACTCAGATTCCTCCTCTGGGGTGGGAGGTGGTGCTGAGGGAAGTTCTGCCAGCTCACACAATCCACAGGCAGGGTTGTTGGAGTCCAGGATATTTGCAAAACCACTCAAACTACCCTGGGACCCTCTCTGGGACCCCGAGAGGACACAACCTTTGGTCTGTGCCCATGGGAGAAGCTTCCAACACTCATGGATGAATTAAGAACATTAAAAATATAAGATAGATTATAGTTTAGTTTATCACAGGGTGAAAATTTGTAGTTTTGAGTTTTGTAGTATGGAAGTAAAATGAAAGCAAGATGGAGGTTTTTGGGCAGCGTTCAGAGTTCTTCTTCTTCTTTAATTCCATTTTCTGCTGTGACGGTGGCACAGAGGCATTGGTAGAATAGATTTGTGGTAGGGGAAACATGTTAAATATAGGTGATGGTTATTGGTACAGAATTATAAATATAGTACGTTTTAACAGTTGATTGGGTGAAAGGTCTTTGAAACAACCCTGCATTCTCAGTTTCGGGGTCTTGCAGCTGCAAATTTAGAGCACAATGCCCAGGTTTAGGGTGGCACTCTGAATTTGAGATAAGAACTTGAATAAACAACAAGAAAAACTGAAAATGCAAGTCCAGCTCCTTTTTATCTGGTATGGGACTCTGACAGAAGAAGAAAAACTGCTGTTTCAGGTTCAGATTAAGGTTCAGATGCTTGCACTTCTCCTGTGGATGCAGGGACTGTGGGAGCTGAGCATCCTCTTTGGAGACATTCCTGGGCCTCTCTCTGAGGGTGTTGGCTGCTCTCAGATCCATGATGTTCTCTTCAGGATGAGGGAGGACAGCAGCACTCAGGAAGGGTTTGTGGCTCTGATGCCTTCTGAAGGGCCTCTCCATGTCTCAGGGGTTGTTCCTGAGCTGTTTTCCTCTTGCCCACCACAGCTGTGTGCAATGTTCCCACCCCTTCCACTCCAGGCTTTGTGTCATGAAAAGCCCAAAGCTGGGGCAGGTGGGCACAGAACAAACCCCAGGGCAGGCTGAGTCCAGGGAATCAGTTCTGGATTCCCTGAGCCAAAACCCAGCTGCAACAAACCCCATGGGCAGCAAAAATGTCTCAGTCAATGTCCAAGGGGGATCTGAGACTTCCCCAGGTGTCGAGGTCCTGGGCCCCCTGTCCTCTGCCCTGGGGCTTTTCTTCCTTTGGTTCGTCATGTTGGAAAAAAAAATGCAGCAAGAGATCTTCTTCTGCTGTTTCAGAGTTGTTTATTTGTCTTATCAAAACCTCGGAGGGAGAGACAGCATCCCCCGAGGACACCAGGGCAGAAAGGCAATGGCTGCAGATCAGCAGCTACTTTTATATCTTACTAACAACCATTCAAGAAAGAATTCATATCTTATTTTCTTTTCAACACCAGTAAACCCTCACATTATTGATATGTCTTTTCAATACTAACTTTTTTCCACCAACCAACATACCACAGGAGCTGGTGTCAGAGAAGAGAGGAAGAGAAAGAGGAGAAAGGAGAAGAAGAAGGAAAAACCACACCTAAAAATCTCCATCTTGTCCCTATGTAATACATAGAGGAAGATCCTAAAACTACAACTAAACTCTCTGTGGTTCACTAAACAAAAATCTCTTCACCTCTCTGGTGCATTCAGGTTCTCCCAGAAGTGGAGGGAGCTTCTCCCAAAGCCTAGGTCGCTGGCTAGGCCACTTGTGAGGAGCTCTGGGGATATAAAGAAACCACCAGAGGAGCAGGAGAAGCTTTCAGGCTTCCCTGGACTCCGACACCCAGGAACAGCCAAGACCAGAGGAGGAGCAGCACCGAAACCAGGCCCGGGAGAGGTTGGCTCAAGGCCCCTGGCAGTGAACATCCCTGAAGATCAATGTTGCCATTAAAGGAAATAAAAATGGAACTTTGTCCCCATTTTCAGTGTGGCAGACACTAGGCCAGCGTTCCTGATGGAGCTGATCTCCTCACTACCATCATATCCTGAGTTTATATGGAGAGGCAAACTGGGGCTTGGACGAGGTCATGCCTTAGGTTTTAACTTTTATATTTTTCTAATCCTGCACTGCTAGTGTGACTCTGAAGTTTTCTGTAGCTCGTTCAGTGCTGTTCTCTGTGCTAAGATAGACATAACAAAACCTCTGACTTGCTCTCCAAGGACACCCAGAACAAGAACTGCAAACCACAATCTTGGCGACAGGGGGGCAAGCTTGGGCAAATTCCATCCTTGCCTGGCTCCTGCTTGGGGAATTGATGCTGAGATCCAAGTGGGAAGAACTCGGGAGCTGTCCTTGTCCATGTTGGGATGCACTGAGGCAGGAGCCTCTGGAGCCCAGAGTGTACCTCTGAAGGCCTTTCCAACCAATCCCTCCTTGATTCCTTTATTCCTGCCTGGGCTCTGTTTCTAGGGAGACATTTAAGGCATCAGGGGAGTGACCCAACCTCACACTGAAGTGACACAAAAACACAGCCCCAGCTCTGCCCATCATGTTCTCCATTCTCCTTTGTTCCTCACCAGCAGCACCAGAAGGAGCTCCAGTTTCAGAGTTTGATCCCAAATGTTACAACCTTTTTTCAAAACCTCTGAGATTTAGTGGAAAAAGCTATAAATGCATGGACATATCAAGGGCGTTGTTGCCACTGCTGACCCTCCATGAGCTTGGGCCACTCAGTGATAAAAAGACAAGGAAAAATCAATTCATCAGGAGCACATGGAGAACCCTTTGGAGTAGAAAGTTTACAGACCAAGCTGGAACTGCTGATTTTTCTCTTGCTATCGTGTGTTATTCACCAGGGAGAGGACAGTGTTACCCTCCAGCTAAATATACAAACAACCAAAGGAAAATAAATGGGAATATGCAAGGTGATGTGGGAGAAAATATAGAATCACAAAATCATTTAGGCTGGGAAGGATCTCAAAGACCATCGAGTCCAACCTGTGCCCAGTCCCCAGCCCAGAGCCCAGAGTGCCAAATCTTGAGTCCTTCTTTGGGCACCTCCAGGGATGGGCACTCCAAACCTCCCTGGGCACTTCCAATCCCTGAGCTCCCTTTCCATGAGGAAATTCCTGCTGCTGCCCCCCCTGCCCCTCCCCTGGCCCAGCCTGAGGCTGTTCCCTCTCCTCCTGTCCCTGTTCCCTGCCAGCAGAGCCTGACCCCCCCCGGCTGCCCCCTCCTGTCAGGGACTTGTGCAGAGCCACAAGGTCCCCCCTGAGCCTCCTTTTCTCCAGCCTGAGCCCTTTCCCAGCTCCCTCAGGAATTCTCCAGCCCTTTCCCAGCTTCCTCAGCCACTCCTGGTGGAGCCTTAGGAGCAGCTGAGGGCACTGGGTGTGTGCAGCTGGAGCAGAGGACACTGAGGGCAGAGCTCAGCAGGGGCTGCAGCTCCTCCCGAGGGGCAGCTCCCATCTCTGCTCCCTGGGACAGGGACAGCCGCCAGGGAAGGGCTGGAGCTGGGCCAGGGCAGGCTCAGGCTGAGCTCAGGGAAAGGTTCTTCCCCCAGAGGGTGCTGGGCACTGCCCAGGCTCCCCAGGGAATGGGCACGGCCCCGAGGCTGCCAGAGCTCCAGGAGCATTTGGGCAGCGCTGCCAGGGATGGACAGGGTGGGGTTGTTGGGGGGTCTGGGCAGGGCCTGGGCTGGGCTGGATGATCCTTGGGGGTCCCTTCCAACTCAGGACATTCTGTGACTCTGTGACCCTGACCCTGAGTTCTGCTCTCCCTGCTGTGCTGGGAGTGGACAAGCCCAGCTCACACAGGAGCTCTGATATTTAATGTGCCCAGCTCCCACCCCAAAGCCCATCTTGGCCACTTCCCACGTCCCCTCGAGGCCCACAGCACTGCCACACCTGGCTGGGAGCTGCTGTCCCATCCCCTGTCCCCAGCCCTGCAGGGCTCACCTGCCCCGGGACCCTGCAGAGAGACCCTGCAGCCATGGAGTCCCAGGCCTCGGTGCAGGGGCTACAGCAGCAGCTCCTGTGGCCACTCAGCACTGGGTTGTTGGAGTCAAGGGAGGCCAGGAAACCTCCCCTGCCCCTCTGGGGGTCTTGTTTGTCCCCAGAGTCCCCCAGGATGGCTTGGCTGTTGATTTAAACCCATGGGGAAAACTGCCCTCAGTTCTGGGTGAGCTGCAGACACCCAGGGAGTGAGAAAGGCTTTTGGTTTTGCATCACAGAGAGTTTGGCTGTAGGTTTAGATTTTGCTCTATATATTATATAGAGGCAACATGGAGGTTTCAGGGTGTTGCTTTCTCCTTCTCCTTCTCCTTCTCCTTCTCCTTCTCCTTCTCCTTCTCCTTCTCCTTCTCCTTCTCCTTCTCCTTCTCCTTCTCCTTCTCTTCCTTTCTTCTCTGACACAAGTCCCTGTGGTTTGTCAGTTGGTGGAGGGAATCTAGTGTAGGGAAGACATATCAATAAAATGGGAGTTTACTGGTGTTGGGAACAAAACAAAATATGTAAAACTTCTTAACTGGTTGATAACAGATATAAAAGCTACCTGTTGTTAGCAGCCATTGCTTTTTCTGCCCTTATGTTCTTGGAGGACGCAGCACAGCCTGAGCCTCTAAGGTTTTGATAAGAAAAATAAATGATCTCTGAAACAGTGAGGAGAAGTCTCACTTCGTTTTTTCCAACATGAAGAACTGAAGGAGGAGAATCTCAAGGGCAGGAACCAGGATCTGGACCCACAGGCCCTGACACTGGGTGAGTTTTATCTCCTTGGACTCCAAACGTAATTAATCCTCAAAGTTCTTCCTCTGCTTTAAAAAATACATCTGAAGGAGCAGCCCAGCAGTGCTGGAGTGCTCCAAAAATCCTCATTAGAGCCACTTGGAGATGATGGAAGAGGAGGTGTGGGATCCCTCCCAGGCCAGGGGATGCAGCAGAGGCTGCAGAGCTGCCCTGGCTGGGGTTAAACCCTCACTGCTGCTCTGGGATTTATGGGATGCAGGAACCCATCCATGGAATCCTGCACAGAAGCCGCGAGCGACGTGAAAAGAAAAAAGTTAAAATTTTTTTCAGATATCAAAATAACAATACTTCCAAATTAACAGAAAACTTGCAGTTTTCAGGCACTTTGTTTTTTAATTAAGAAAAAAAAAATCAAACTTCTGAAGAAAGCCACTGCTTCTGGGAAAGGCTTAATAAACTCCAAGGCTCATTATTTTGTCAAAATAAAAAAAAATCAGGCTAAGCTTTTCAGCAGGCATTGCAGTATTATTAATCACCTCCTTGGACAGTGTGCATGTAATAAAACAAACTAAAATTAGCTGGAAAAAAAACAAAATTCAAAGAAAAGGCCACTTTCCAACATCCTGACAAATGAAATAAGTGGATGCCCAAACAAAGGGCTAAGAGCACAATTAAGGCAAAGCAGGAACTGGAGGGGCAACGCTGGTCCAGTGCACTTCACGTGGAGTCTTTCATCCATCAGAGCCCCCAAAAGTGCTCAGTCAAAGGAATGGAGAGCGGGAGGAGAGCAAAATGACTCGGAGGCAAAGGCAGAAGATAAATGGAGGCTGTGGCACAAACAGAGAGGTGGGGAAGGGGCTTTTCACCATTTCCTCTCACAGAAATCCCTTCAGGTCACTCATCTCCATTGCTTGTCCCTGAAACGAGGCCATTTCTGTCCCTTAATGAGGTACACTGCCAGTGAGAGGGAGGCACTGATTGATCAAATATTTGCATCATTTCAGTGTCATTTTCCTGTCTCATCCTTTTCACAGCCCAGCATGACCTTCACTCTTCCTCTCCTGCTACCCCAAGCTCTCAGTGGACGTTCCCTGAGGCTTTTCATTGCCCAGCCAAAAGAGAAAAAAAACCCTCAACTTATCCCTCCTTACCCGGTGGTTTTCCACCTTCCATTCCATCCCACCCCAACCTCCTCCTTCACCTGCCTTTGCCAGGTCCACCTGGAGCTTTTCCCATTCTCCCGAGGTCCTGGCTGCCCTCAGCAATTCCCTGTGATCTGTGGATGGTTCATTGTTCCCTTTCCTTTCAAGATCACACATGAGGCCGCCCGGGACGGTGTCGGGCTCACGAGTCAGAAGCGAAGTGGCACCTGCCCAAATCTGTGAATTATGGCCACACACGGAGCCAGCAGAGGAAGCTGGAAAAGAAAAGTTTGTGCTTGAATAATACCCCGGCCATCCTTTATTTTATCCATTACTCTGGGGTCTTTTGGTCAATGGTTGACTGTTTTTTCCTGCGCGGGGAAGGATTTCAGTGTGGAAAGTGCTGCATGAACAGTGATGGAGCTGAGGAGAGCAGGGCAGAGGTGCCAGGGAAGGGCAGAGGTGCCAGGCAGGGACATCCTTGCTGTCCCAACCTTGAGCCATCTCCTGTTCTCCTGGCAGTCTTCTGGAGCACTTCACAGGCCTGGAAAGCTCCTGAGGAGCTCACAGAGCCCAGAAATGTCTTTGTCTGGCTCTAGTGTGCAAATATATTTGTGTATTGTGATGGCAAAGTGCTGAGTCCTGGTCGCTGACCCTCCCACCTCTCTGAGCCAGCAAAACCATTTTCCTTTCCCAGAATGGCAATTTGGAGGTCCACGGTACAGTGTCAGTGATCTCCCAGCTGAGCCACCAGAAATGGGAAATTAAAATCAGAATTCTTGCCTGGAAGCAAGAGCAGAGGTTGTGGGCAGAGCTGGCAGTGGAAGAATAATGGCCATGAAAGGAAAGCAGCTCTGCTGACTGGATGTGATGGGACACAGGTCCCTGAAGTGAAGAAATTCACTTCATCCAACAGAACATTTTCGTGTCATCTCCAACAAAATGAAAGGAAAGCTCCAGTGCAGAAAATCTAGAAAGTGAAAGAGAAAAAAAAAATTAACATTGCAAATTTTAAAACAAAGATCCACACAGAAGAGATAATATATTTCTGGAAGTTTTGGAGATAATAAATTTTGGAGATAATAAATTTCCCAGATTTGAGACAGACCCAGCTGTAAGAGCCATAATGCCATGGGTCTTGGAGAGTTTCTGCAAAGGGGCAGAGGAAACTCCAAACAATGCTGTCCAGCTGCCCAGGGCAGGTGCCAGTGGCAGCCCAGGTGGGCAGAGCACTGGGGTGGGGACAGGATGGCCCCACCAGAGCAGATCCTGTTCATCCACCCAGGATGGGGCAGACTGTGCTGCTTCCAGCCCAAACCATCCCCTGATTCCATGGTTCTGTGCCAGAGACATCTCTGGTGGGCTCTGCTCATTTCAATCCCCAGAGAGCTGCCCCAGGAGCCCAATTCTGTAGAGAAAAAATTGATGAAGGATGTTTGGACTTCAGGAGGCTCTTCAAAAATGCTGTTTTATTGCATGTGCTACAGCAGCCCAGGGTGTGGGTTCAGAGCCAGACCTGAAAGCTGCCAGCTGCAGCTTAAAGGAATGCCTGACACCACTTTCTGTTCAAGTTACAAGACATTATATACTTTATAGAACACCTTAATACATGACAACCAATCAGCATCACACACAACTCCTTGACATGTGCCCACAGCCTGTCACCACTGCTGTCACTGCCATACCACAGTCATTATTATCCAATCACTAGAGTAAGTGTTACAATTTAAGCTTTAAGTTGTTTTTCAGTTTTCCTGCAATAGAAAATTCTTAGAGCTTTTTTCTCCATGCCACATGGACATGTCTTGTTTGCTGTGGTATCTTTCTGCTGGGTAAAACCATCCTTTTGCTTGTGCTGAGCTCATCCTTTGCTCTAGGTCACAATACCTCTGTCCAACTCAACATTAACCTTTGCTTTCTTAGCTGTCCAGTAAGAGTGGCTCAGCATTCCTTAATTAAACATTCGTTATCCTTCTACATCAAAACTTGCTTCCATCTCTGTTTCATTCTCAGTTCCTACATTCTGAGGTCTTTCTGCTATGCTTACATGTGGGCTCCGTAAAGAGAAATTTCTGTAAAGAGAAATTTCTCAGCTTTCTGCTCTGGTTGTGAAAATTTACCACGGCCAGAGCAGAGCTGTGAGAGTCAGAGAAGCAAACCTTCTCACGGCCAGAGATGGGAAACTGAAGGAAGATATTGTAAACTATCTGAAATGTTTCGGGAACATCTACCTCACAGAAGGTGTTTTTACTTTTGTTATCCTAACGAGCTTCTGTGTAATTAACCAATGGTGAGAGAGGTGTTCACGCAAGGACCAACACCTTTGTCCTGTCTTAGGGATCTGGGTTATAAAAATGGAGGATTTCTCTTAAAAATGGCTTTTCTCTGAAAAAGTCCATGCTGCGTTTCTCAGCTGTGGCAGGAAATCCCTTTGGTGCCTGTCCCCAGGGATTTCCTACCCTGGCCTCAGACAAATCACTGGAACAGGTCCTGGGCCTGTGCTCACATTTATTGTGAATTTGGGGCAGCGAGTGACGTGCAGACATGCAGGATGCAGGAATGCACATTTTCGTGGATTTGATGGGAATTTAGGGCATGGAATCAGAAGCAAGGAAAAAAGTGAGTGGTGGGAGAGAGTGAAAGCCCCAGTTTCTGCCTGTTTTTTTGGGGGTTTTTTTGGTGGGGTTTTTTGTTTGTTGTTTGTTTTTTGGGTTTTGGTTAGGTTTGGTGGGGTTTTTTTGGTTTTTTTGGTTTTTTGGGGTGGGTTTTTTTGGTTTTTTTTTTGATTGTTTGGGTTTTTTTGTTTGTTTGTTTGTGGTTTTGTTTTGTTTGTTTGTTTTTTAATCTATGTGTCTGATGCTTTGAGGGCAGAAAAGGGACCAGGGTTTGTGTTGGTGATTTAGCTGGAGCTGGGTAAGAACCTCCTTGAGTTTTGGAAGCAAAAACCTGAGCCTCTGAGCAGCTGATTTATTTTTTATTTCACCGAACCCTGGCCCTCGTTTGAGCATTTCTCTTTAACCCAAGCCTTGCCCTCACCCAGAGGACTCCAAAATCTTCTCTTTATTCCATCCATTGACCTGGCAGCAGAGTTTGCCCTTCTCCTGCCATCCTTTGTGCAGGTCCATCTGCTTCTTCAGATCTGTCCAAATGGAATCCTGCTCTCCCTTTCCGTGGTGCCCATGGAAGTTTCCACCACATCCCTTCTCCAGGCCCAGCTGCTGCTCCTCCTCACACCCTGGGTTTATTTCAGCCTTCTGATGGTTTTGAAAATCTGCTCTGGAGTTCTCACCAAATTCTTCTGTAAACAAAGCTGTGTTTCTGTAACTGTCTCTCTTGTTTTCATCCCATTCCTCATAGAAGAGGTTTTTGATGGACTTCTGTCCAAACCAGTGGAGTTGGATAAGAGAAGATCTCACTCTCCAGTCCACGGGGTTTCAAAAAATTGTATAAAAGCTGTAAAAAATTAAACTCATTCATCTTCTTCTACCACCTCCACTGTGCGTGTGTGTGCTCATTTCGTGCTCCCTAGGGACACTCCTCCCTCCCAGAGCATCCACCTCGTTCCAAAGTGCTCACAGTTCATCTTGTGAACTCTGCCCTGAATTCCTCCATGGAATCCTGGAATGGTTTGGGTTGGGATGGACCTCAAAGCCCACCCAGTGCCACCCCTGCCATGGCAGGGACACCTCCCATTGTCCCAGGCTGCTCCCAGCCCCAAGGTCCAGCCTGGCCTTGGGCACTGCCAGGGATCCAGGGGCAGCCACAGCTGCTCTGGCAATTCCATCCCAGCCCCTGCCCACCCTCCCAGGGAACAATTCCTTCCCAATCTCCCACCCAGCCCTGCCCTGGGGCACTGGGAAGCCATTCCCTGCCTCCTGTCCCTCCATGCCTTGGCCCCAGTCCCTCTCCAGCTCTCCTGGAGCTCCTTAAGGCACAGGAGCCTGACCAACACCCCCATGCCCTGAAGGTCTGAGTGACCACCCCTCCTCAGGCAGGAGTTCATCCATGGCTTTAACAATTACTCACAGCTCTCCTTTATTTCCCTACCATCCTTAAACCAGCGACGTTTGCTCATGGGGGCACAGTTTGGAAACCCAGAGGGATTGTTGATGATTTGCTGGCCTCTGCTCGTGTCCTGCACATGAACAAGGAGATTTTTCTGATGATTTGTGTGCCAAGACTCCCCATGACATCATCAGGTGGCCACAACCCCCTGACCTGGCCCTCGGAGAGGCAGCTGTGACTTCATCCCTACCTCAGAAATTGTTTACACGAGAATGGGAATACAGAGGTGTCAAAACATGAACTAAAAAAGGTATTTAATTACTCCCGTTTCAAACTTCTTTTTGTAGTGCAAACAAGTGCATAAGTTACAGGGAAAAAAATCCGCTTTAAAATGGGTGAAATAACTGGAATTTTATCAATTTCTTTTGCCAAAATAAAACATTTATTTCCTTCCAAACTGGCCACTTTCACTTGTTTGAACTCCCAACAATCCAATAAAGAAGAAAACAATTATTGACCAAGCCTTTCCATTATTTTTTTTTCTTTTAATCAAGACTTTCTCTCCTTATAAGGAAAGTCAACAGCCTTTGTTCTGAGGTAATTCAAGTGTCTCCACAGGCAGGAAAGTTTCCAAGTTTTTGGTTTAGATGTTTTCCTTTGTGTGCCTGACCTTTCCTCCGAGCTCCCGCCCTCTGCCTTTAATCTCTAACCAGCACTTTGGTGGCGTGGCTGGGTTGGGTTTTGATGTTTTCCTTGAGAGCAATCCGTGCCTCTGGAGTGGAGTCAGTGCTCCTGATTTCCTCCTGGCGAGGGAGAACTCATTCCTGCTCCTGCAGACAGAATTCCAGGACAATTGGACATTGCCCAGCCGTGGGAGTGCTGAAGTTTGTGCTGTGCTCTGTGGGTCATCCATTGAAACCCACATTGAAACCTGCATCCCTGGAATGTTCCAGGCCAGGCTGGATGGAGCTTGGAGCAACCTGGGATAGTGGAAAATGTCCCTGACCATGGCAGGGGGTGGAACAAGGGGAACTTTAGAGTTTCTTCCAACCCAAGCTATTCCATGATTCCATTATTCTGTATCTGAGCTGTTGTATAAATCACCTGCATCCTATTTTCATCCTGCCCAAAAAGCAGTGAGTGATGCCTTGTGCTCCAAGCCTCCTCTTTTGCCATGGATTCACTCCAGGTTTGACCCTTCCTCTGAGGGTCCCTGGGAGAACCAAGCCTGGGGTCAGTAAATGGAAGTCTCTGTCAGGGTAGCTCCATCCCAGAGTGGTTCTGTCACCCTTCCACACACAAAGGAGGTTGGAGATTCCCCCTGAACACAAGGAAAAGCTTCTTCACTGAGAGAGCAGTGGAAGAGCAGCCCAGGGAGGGCGTGGAGATCCCTTCCCTGCCGCTCCAGGACAGCCCCAGGGAGCAGGAGCAGGAGCAGGGACCCTCTGTGCCCCTTCCAGCACCTCGGGATTCCATGGGATCAGGGACTGGGGAGCCCAGGGTGAGCCAGGAGCAGAGATCCCTGCAATGTGTTAGACTCCAGCACAGAGCCACTGGAGGGGAGCAACTGGGACTGGGGTGGGACTGGGAATGGGAATGGGAATGGGAATGGGAATGGGAATGGGAGTGGGAATGGGAATGGGAGTGGGAGTGGGAATGGGAATGGGAATGGGAGTGGGAGTGGGAGTGGGAGTGGGAATGGGAGTGGGAGTGGGAATGGGAGTGGGAATGGGAGTGGGAGTGGGAGTGGGAGTGGGAGTGGGAGTGGGAGTGGGAGTGGGAGTGGGAGTGCGAATGGGAATGGGAATGAGAATGGAAATGGGAATGGGAATGGGAGTGGGAATGGGAGTGGAAATGGAACTGTGAATGGGAGTGGGACTGTGACTTCAAAACAGGGACTGGGATTGGAACTGGGATTGGAACTGGGAATGGGACTGGAACTGGACTGGGACTGAGATGGTGATTGGAACTGGGGCTGGGACAGAGACTGGGACTGCAACAGGGACTGGAATTGGGTTTGGAACTGGAACTCTGATGGGGACTGGGACTAGGACTGGAAGTAGACTGGAACCGTGACTCTGAACTGGGACTAGGTCTGGTGCTGAGTCTGGGACTCATACTGGGGCTGGGAGTGGGACTGGGACCTCCTCATGTTGTGGAACCAGCCCAGAGGGCTGGCACCGGGAGTGGACAGCTGGCTGTGTCCTCTCCAGCATCCAGGGGGAGGAGGACGATGGACATTTGCCTCTCCAGGCCAGCAGGCAGAGTTTGGAGCTCCCTCTGGAGCTGAGGCTTCTCACCTACAGCAGCTCCAGGAGCTGATGCACAGACACCTTCCCACCTCCTGTCTGAGGGGGGCTGAGGCGAGGAGACACTTTCTGTTTTGTTGGGATGGGCACCTCTGCACAGCAGCCAAGGGCACTCAGAGAGGAAGCAGTGGCAGCTGAGGGACCAGTCCTGCTCCTTGGCTTGGTTCTGTTTGTGACAGTGGCACCACTGGACCCGTGGGTTATGTCACAGGCCACACGAGTCATCACAGAAGGGCCGGAAAAGAATTCCAAGACTGCAAGACCTCCAAGTCCAACCTTCGACCGAATCCCCCTGTGCCCACTGAACCACATCTCCAAGTGCCACGTCTGCCTGGCTTTCGAATGCCTCCAGGAACAGTGACCCCAGCAGCGCCCTGGGCAGGCTGTGCCAACATTTAAACACTCTTTCCACAGAGAAATTTTTCCCAGTGGCCAACCTGAACCTCCCCTGGCACAAG
This sequence comes from Erpornis zantholeuca, assembly GCA_013400515.1. Classification (NCBI taxonomy): domain Eukaryota; kingdom Metazoa; phylum Chordata; class Aves; order Passeriformes; family Timaliidae; genus Erpornis; species Erpornis zantholeuca. The sequence continues at coordinate 75,918 of VZTN01028528.1, forward strand.
CTGGAGCTGTTTCTCCTTGTTTATCACCAGGTTTCTGGGGAGAGAGGCTGAACCCCACCTGGCTACACCCTCCTCTCATGCAGTTGTACAGTCCAGGTTTGTGAAGTACAGTGGGCTGAAAACTTCAGGGCAAATACAATGATGAGTTTTCATCATGCATGGAAAATCCCAGCCCTTTGGAGAAAGGAGGACAAAGCCTCTGAGGTGGCACAACGAGCCCACCAAAGTTACTGCAAGTACACATTTGCATCTTTGGTGGAGACCTCTCTTGGATCTGATGGAGAACTCGAATATGAGCCCAGATCAGGAAAAGTCATTCCTGGAAGATCTGAGGTGCTCCCTGAGCCTCCTTTGGAGTGGGACACCTCAGCATGGATCAGGCAAGGACCAGGTCCTTGAGAGTAAAACACCAAGGTGTCCACAAGTGGATGCAGCACGAGATTGTGAAGAAAGAAAATAACCTGGATCCAGCCTCCCTTAACTCCAGGGGCTTCTGGATTGAAGTTTTCCTTAGGAAGAGGGCAGGGAAATGGAAAGGGAGAAAAGATAACAAAGGGAGATGGGATGCAGGAGGCCTAGAGATAAGAGGGGCTTGGGATGGCCCCAGTAAAGGTTGCCAGAGGGATCAGAGGCACGGCTGACGAGCTTTGGAGGGGCTCCAACGTCATTTGGAGAACAGGAGTGGGGAATGAGAGGAAAGAGAAATCCCCTGGAGCAAGGAGGTCTTCGAGAGGGGCAGCAGCAGGCGGGGAGAGCTCTGCAGGACTGCGCCCGTGGCTGGGGGAACTCGCTGCTCCATTCCTGTTCCAACAGCTCTGCTCAGACACCCGTGAGTCACGCCAGCATTTTTAGCTCCTTACATAACTACTGCCAAGAGGGAAGGTGTTCCAGCAGAGCTGCCAACACAAATGCCCAGGGACCAGCTCTGCACCCGGCGGGATGAGTAAGCATCGGCTGCAGGACGGGCTGGGAGCATCTCTCACCCCTCACCAGGTGTTTTGCAACAGGGATGAGCTGGAGCTCTGCCTCTGGTGGCAGCTGTTCTACCGAACGCAGCGCTGGTGGGGCAGAGCTGGGAGAAAAACCTCCAGGAAAGTGCCCATGTTCCAGGGCAAGCCCTGATCCTCGGAGTTATCCCCTGCACAACCCCGGCCCACTCACACAGGAGGAGTTTCCCTGCCACCGCTCCTGCAGACACCCAGGTTGTTACCAGATTTTGCATGCCTTGTGTTTCAGGCACAGCAGAAACTGAGTTAACCCTTCTGGGATCAGTGAGCATCACCACAGATCCCCTACGAACCAGAGCTGGCTCTGCAGGTCTGATTCAGTCCTGAACACCCACAGGGAACTTCTCAAATCCATGTTGTGCCCTCTGAGTTGGACCCTCAAGTTTTGTGCTGCCGAGCAAGCGTGAAGTGGCCTTAACAAAAAGCAGCATTTCACCAGGTTCTCCCAATTCTGCATCTCGCCAGAACAGCAGCTGCCTCACACCTGCCCACTGCGAGGAGGGAAACTCCCTTTATTAAAACTTCTGTCCCCAGGAAACAGAATGCCACCCCTGCCTGGCAGGTACACACCACACCCTGCACTTACTGCTCACCGGGCTGGTAACCACTTCAAAGCAGCACTGCCCTGAGCAGCAGTGATTCCTGAGAGGGTTAAATCAACATTTCCTAGGGAAGAACACCACAGGGTGCTGCTGGGCAGAGCTCTGTGCTCAGCACGTCTGCCTGTCTGGCCAGGTCTGGATCCTGGAGTTTCTCTGACAGCAGGACATGGCTTGGGTGAGGGATGAACCCAGAAACTCTTGTGTCTCTTTGTGTTTCAGAGTAAGTGAAGGAAAGCTGCCAAATTCAGTTTAGGAAAGTTTTCTCGTCCCAAATCTGGTGATAACCTGGGCAGGTGAGGAGGTGCTGGAGGGTCTCTGTCCCACCTTGCTACAAAATCCCATCCTCATCTGGGGTGTCCTAGGGGAGGTAAAACAGAATTCACAACCCTCAGGCAGCAAAGTGCCAGATCAGCCCTGCAGCACAAGACTGGAACAGAATCACTCTTCTGCAAAAGGAAGAATCTCCTTTCCTCCAAGAGGAATTGAATATTCCACCCTGTCTCCTTGTATTTCAGGATGAGGTGTCTCCTTATATTTCGGAAGAACTGAAGCAAAACTGTGAACTCTCCAAATTCAGTTTAGGAAAGTTTTCTCATCCCAAACCTGGTGATAACCTGGGGCCCTGGGCAGGTGAGGAGGTGCTGGAGGGTCTCTGTCCCACCTTGCTACAAAATCCCATCCTCATCTGGGGTGTCCTAGGGGAGGTAAAACAGAATTCACAACCCTCAGGCAGCAAAGTGCCAGATCAGCCCTGCAGCACAAGATTGGAACAGAATCCCTCTTTTACCAAAGGAAGAACCTCCTTTCCTCCAGGAGGGGTTGAATTCCACCCTGTCCAAACCCCCAATCCAACCCCAGGGCAAGAAGCTTCTCTGTCAAACATCTCCTGGTGCTCAGGGACCTACTCATAGCACCACAGCAGCTCCTCAGGCCTGGGGTTAGCCAAGACAAAACTCATTTTCCCCAAAGCCAGGCTTGTTTCCTTCCTACAGACAAACCTGGCCACTCAGATGGCTCTGCTCTAAAATTACAGCTCTTTTTTAAGCCCAAACCACCCTGCTGGCCTGGGGCAGGGCCCTCAGCCCTGCCTGCCTTGCTCCTTGAGCCTCAGGGCTCAGCAGGTCTCAGGTGGTTCCCCAGTGAAAACGAAATGTCACCCAAGTGGTCTCTCCATGTCCCTCCTGCAGATGGATTAGCCAGAATTTGGGCATTTTTGTCATAATTCCATGGCTGACACATTTCCATCCTGACTCTGGGAAAGGATCAAAGCTCATTATCCCACATTTCTTGATTTCTTGTGCTCTTGCAGCCTCCCCACCACCACCCACCCCTGACTTCCGCAGCAGATCTGATATTCTTGGAGCAAGAGTGTAGTTCCCTGTGGACTGGGATTAGAATTGGGGATCATCAGGATCATTTTCCTTGTCCTGCAGATGTCTCTGATCAGCTGCTCCCTGTAGAAATTGCTCCATTTTTACCCACCAGGAGGAATCTGATGGGTATGATCACATGCCTCCTCGCCCAGTGATGGCACAGGCTTTAAGAGAGTAAAAGAAACACTCATTAAACACACTTGAAACTTTTGAAGTGCCATTAAAGTGCTTTTTCCTTTGGGAAGAAAGGCTGGCTCAGCCTGGGCAGTGCCCAGGAGCTGTCAGAGTTCTGCTTTGCACCACAACTCATTCCCTGCTGTTTGCAAACCACTCTCACACTGAGAACTTCTGCACCAGCCACGTTTCTTTCACTGAGTTGGGGGAGGTCTGTCCAGCAGCTGCAGGTGGCTCCACTCTGAGAAGCTGGACCTGGCTTTTCCAGTAACAAATGCAGTTAAAAAAATGCATAAAACTCATTCATGCTCCAGCCCACGGAGTTAATCATTCACAGTCCCAGTGCAGGACGAGAGCTCCAATAACAATAAACCACAACAGATTTCCTTGACACACCATTCCTTGATTTCAGAATTACTTCTTTAAACACCAGATAATTTTCTAGATCAGTGTCACAGGTAGGTCAACAGAAGGATAGATTGTCCTCCATTCCTGCCTGATTACACCTGTAAGCAAAACTCTCTTATCAGCTTCAGAACTGCTTCCAGGACGGTGCCACCAGGATCCCTGGGCTGCAGCACCAGCATCCCTCTCCTCCAGCACAGCAAACCCCCACTGCCTCTGGAGACACAGGCTGGAGAGGGAGTGGAGCACAGGACTCACTGATGGATCCATGTGTGGGGATGAGGAGAGGCTGTCCTGATTCCCGAGGAACAGCCAGGCTGCCCACAGTGAAAGCGAAAGCGAAATTCAGAACTTGTGTGGTTATGGAAATGCCACACCTAACGGGTGGTGAGAGGTGGGAAGATCCAGGTAGGCACCAGGGGAGGTTCAGGTTGGGCATTAGGAAAAGTTTCTTCCCTGGATGGGTGGTCAGGAGTTGGAAGGGGCTGCTCAGGGCAGGGGGGGGGTGACCACCCCTGGAAGTGCTCAGAACCCAGCAGAGGTGGCCCTTCATGATCTGGTTCAGTGACACGGTGGGATCCAACCAAAGGTTGGACTTGGTGATCTTGGAGGTCTTTTCCAACCTCAAGGATCCTGTGAAGTGGAGAATGTGACCCAATAAAGCTTTGCTTGGTCACAGTCCGGGAGTTACCCTAGAGGGAATTCAGGCAGAGGTTTCCCCACACACCTGCTGCTGGTGATCCCCAGCATTCCCAGCTCTTCCCAGCCGGAGGGAAGCAGCAAACAGGCAGCAGTGTCCCTGGGTCTCCACTCTGTGCAGCTGCAGTGCTTCCACCCCTCGCCTTGGGAGCAGCATCTCTCTCTCAGTACCTGATTTCTGTCCCCATCAGTGCAGCTCTGAACCTCACAATGACAAATTCCTCCTGCTGGAGCAGCACCGAGACCCAGAGAGAAAACTTTACCTGACCCTGCTTGTGCTGCAAAGCCCAGCACTGGCACAGCCACGGGAGCCCAGGCTGGGCCACCAGGGCTGGGGAACCACTGCGGGTTTGGGCTGCCCAAAAGTGGAACCTTTAGAGCTCTGCAGTGCAGGATGGCTCAGTGCAGTCTAGGGAGGGGTAAAGGGTGAGGGGGAGGCTCTCTGGATGGAGTTCCAGGGAGGTTTATCCCAGGAGGGGTCAGGGACAGAGCCCCCAGCACTCTGTGCAAGGTTCAAACAGCCCTTGGGAGGAGTGGGAGGGGGCACAGAATGGTGACGCAGTAGAGTCCAAAAGATGACAAAAAAGTGGCATGAAGTTTTTCAGAGAAAAGCCATTTATTAAAAAAATTCCTCCATTTTTATAACCCAGATCGCTAAAGGCAAGACACACAGGACACAGGCATTGGTCCTAGCATGAACACCTCTCTCACACCATTGGTTAATTACACAGAAACTTGTTAGGAAAACAAAAGTAAAAACACCTTTGGTGACACAGAGAGTTCTCAAAACATTTCCAATTGTTTACAGTAACTTTCTTCAGTTTCCCATCCTCTATCCCTGAGCAGGTTTGCTTCTCTAACTCTCACAGCTCTGCTCTGGCCGTGGTAAATTTTCACAACCAGAGCAGAAAGCTGAGAAATTTCTCTTTACAGAAATTTCTCTTTACAGAGCTCACAGAACAGGGCAGGCAGGGTCTGGAGGGGAGGGAGAGCAGGGGAGATTGATGGGATGGCATCAAAGCAGGGTTGAGGGGGGCAGAGGGTTGGGCACTGCCCCCATGGGCAGCGAGGGTCAGGGGATGTCCAGAGGGAAGGACAGGAACAGGACTGGATGGGTCTGGGATGGACAGGGAAGAATCTGGAAAAGGATGGGACTGGATGGGCCTGGGATGGACAGGGAAGGGTCTGGAAAAGGCTGGGACTGGATGGGTCTGGGATGGACAGGGAAGGGTCTGGAAAAGGCTGGGACTGGATGGGTCTGGGATGGACAGGGAAGGGTCTGGAAAAGGGGGCAGAGAATGGGGAGGGGCAGGGAGGATGGGAAGGGTTTAACCAGAACTGACAGGGGAGGTACTGAAATGCAGGAGAGGGTGACACAAATCTTAGGACAAACCAACCCAGGGGGGACTTGGAGAAGTAGAAATGCATTGCACCACAGCACCATCCCCTCTGCTGCCCCACCGAGCCATGGAAGGGTTCCCTCGTGCTGGAATAGAGGATCATTCTGGCTGAGAGCTGCCCAGGCTGGGGTGATCTGGGCAAATCACTGCTCTGATTCCAGTCACGAACAGCTTCTTCCATGCTCAGGACTGTGGGGAACACCAGGACCTGACTTGTTCTCCTTCCCCATCTGAGGCTTCCTGGGGACAGCTGGAAACTCACACCAGGGGTGAAGTGCTGTCACCCATTTCAAGGGGTTCTGCAGAAACAGAGCTACAGGACTATCAATTCAGGTGGTTGAGCAGGACCTCAGGGGGGACTGGACATCTCTGATGGGCAGCAAAGCTCTCTTCTCCCCCGTCAGCTCCCTGACCCTGCTGCTCCTTCTCCTGTCTGGATGACAAGTGTTATTCCCAGCCTGCGGGCGAGCCGTAAATACAAAAACACGCACACCCTCCATTAACATTAGCAACAATATTTAAATCACACTCTAGAGGCTAATTGGCGAAAATTCAAAGGTGACACAGAGAGAGCAGCCCTTGAACAAAGCATCAGATGTGGAGGTGCTGTTGCAGCTTGCCCAGGCTCTCCCTCTCTCCCTGATCTGAGAGGGCAGATCCAGCACGGCCCAGGCAGTGGGAATGGAGCTCCCAGGGTGCCAAAAACACATGGACGGGGCTGAAGGGCTTCACAAGGCAGGGAAGTGGGTTTCTGTCTGAGATATCACAGACAGCTGCCCACAGAACCCCAGAATCATGGAATATTGGGGTTGGAAGGGACCTCTGACCATCAGAGTTCTGCCCAGGCAGGGTCGCCTGGAGCAGGTGACACAGGAACACCTCCAGGTGGGTTTGGGATGTTCCCAGAAGGGAGACTCCACACCCTCCCTGGGCAGCTGTTCCCGTGCTCCATGGAAAGAAGTTCCCTCTCACATGGAGGTGGAACTTACTGTGTTTTAGTTTGCGGCCACTGCTCCTCATCCTGTCCTGGGCACCCCTGAACTGACCCTGGCACCTTGTCCAGGTGGCCTGAAACTCCAGATTTTTAGCTGGAAAGGGGATCCCTCCCCCAAACCAGGATGCAGCAATTGGAGTTACATCCTGTATTTGACATCTTCCTTAAGTCCCAGCTCCTGCATCGACGCTGGGATGTGAGACTCCGCTCTTCCCAGAGGCTCCTTGTTGAAAAGCACACTTCAAACGTGACATTTGCTGGCTCAGTATCAAAAAAAAGCCTTTAAATAGACCCACACTGACATTCTCCACACAGCCAGATGTTGAAGTCAGTGTTAAACTGGAGTCATTTTCATACAGATCCGTGATCTTTAACATTTCTGAGCTAAGAGAGAAAAGTGCTTTACAAACCCCTCTGGGGATGTGACCCATGAAAGAGCAGCTGAACCGCAGGCTCTCAGGAGCTAGAACTCATGCACTGACTTTATTAGAGTAGCTGCACTTCATTTTCCCCCAGTTTTCATACCTTTCCCAAAGCCATGAGTCACAGCCCCAAGAACTCTCCAACTGCCCCACGTGGCAGCCCACCAGCTCCTCTCTCAGCAGCCAGAGAGAGGTGAGTCTGCAGGAGCAGCCCGAGGTGTTGATGCCTTAAATGTCTCCCTAGAAACAGAGCCCAGGCAGGAATAAAGGAATCAAGGAGGGATTGATTGGAAAGGCCTTCAGAGGTACACTCTGGGCTCCAGAGGCTCCTGCCTCAGTGCATCCCAACATGGACAAGGACAGCTCCCGAGTTCTTCCCACTTGGATCTCAGCATCAATTCCCCAAGCAGGAGCCAGGCAAGGATGGAATTTGCCCAAGCTTGCCCCCCTGTCGCCAAGATTGTGGTTTGCAGTTGTTGGGCCTAGGAGGGTCTGGGTGTCCTTGGAGAGCTGGAGAGGCTTTGTTGTGTGTGTGTGAGCATGAGAGAACAGCACTGAACGAGCTCCAGGGAACTGCAGAGTGACACTGGGCAGGGCAGGGCTGGGAACAGAGAAAAGGTAAACCCTAAGGCATCAGTGTGGTTGAGGAGAAAGGCAAAAGGAGGAGAGTGCAAAAGGCAAAAGGAGGAGGGTGAGAAGGAAGGAGGGTGCAAAGGGGAAACAGCCTTGGGCACTTTGGCTCCTGTTTTTCCCTTGCCCACAAGTCCCCAGGGCAGGGGTGTGTGGGGCACTGCTGAGCTCCCCTTTCCCTGCCTCGTCCGAGAGCTGACACATCCCCGTGGCAGCAAAAGGGATAATTCCTCTCTGTATTTAGGAGATGTATGGGAGCTCCATATTTGCTTAGCAGCCTTCAGCTGAGGTTTTACACATCATAAAACAATTCAAGAAGGAACAAACACTCAAGGGGCAGAATCTGACTGCCCAGCCTTTCCCTCAAAACACCCACCTCTCTACCCAAGGGTCTCCTCTACCAGTTCTCTCCATCATCCCCAAAATTTGTCTTCCATTCTCACTTTCCTTTGCACAGGAGGGACTGTGAGGTTCAAAGGACCCAAGGTTTGACACTTGTCTAGTTCAGGCTGGAGAATTTCCCCTGTTCTCTCTCATGGTTTCTCTCCCTGCTGGACCCAGCACTTGCCATAAATCTCTGCCTCAAGGAGACTTTGGCCAAGTTCATGAGTGTTGGAGTCCAGGAAAACTGGGAAACCTTTCCTGGTGCTCAGGGGGGTCTGGGACCACCCCCCCCCCCCATGACATCCCAGGGGGACACAGCCTTGGATCTGTGCCCCTGGAAAAAGCTCTCAACACTTTGGGATGAACTGCAAGCATGGAGAATGTGAGACAGATTGGAGTTAGTTTATCCCAGGGTGAAAAATCAGAGTTTTGGGGTTTGTAGTGTGGAGGTGAATGGGGACAAACATGGAGGGTTCAGGGTGGGGGCCCTGGGTCTTTCCTGCTTCTCCTTCTCCTCCATCCCTGCTGTGCTGGTGGCACTGAGGGATTGCTAGGATGGGTTTGAGGTAGGAGAAATGTGTGAACTAGGATTAATAGTTATTGGTACACTGCTGAAAATATCTTACACTGGAACTGTTAATTGGGTAAAAAGTCTTTAAAACATTCTGTGCTTAAGGCCTTGTGACCATTCTGCAGTGATTCTGGCAGTGCTGAGCTCAGGCAGGAGCAGCACACAGAAAATGAGGTAAGAATTTAATAAACAACACAAAAAACAGAAGCTGCACTTGTAACTCTTTCTTTCCTAGTATAAAGCCTGGTGAAAAATAAAAAAAAAACAGCCTGGCCAGAGGTGGCAAGCTCCTTCACAGGAGCAGCCCAACCCTCCCATGCACAGCCCCCAGAGGCTGCAGCTGTCCTGTGAGAGGGCACAGCCTTGGTGCCACCTTCCCCTGGCTACTCAGGGCACTCCTGCCCTCATGGCTCTTCCTCAGAGCGTCCCCCGAGGCCATTCCCAGTGGATTATCCCCCTGGGACCTGGGAAACCACCACAGAAACAGTGAGAGTCCAAAAAAAGCTCAGAACAGAGCTTGGGCCCAGACCCTGTGCCCTGGAGGAGCCACCCTGAGCCGTGGGACGTGAGCTGCTCCTTCCCACTGGGCTGGGGGTGGGCTCTGCCTGCGGCTGAGTGCTTTTAGTAATATCAATTTAATATATTTAACACAAATATTTAATATAAATGAGACCAAGTCATTTCACTGTCCACCCCAGAGGGGTGAGCTGACATCGAGTGCCTTTTCCTGCTGCTTCTCTTCTCTTTCACTGCTCCACATCTCCTGTCTTGACCTCTCTCACCCACCCCTTTTCTTTCCTGTTGTCCAATTTATAAACTTAAATCTAAAAACTCACCTACTGTGAAAAGTGCAAGGAAATGTGGGAAGGGAAGGGAAGGGAAGGGAAGGGAAGGGAAGGGAAGGAAAGGAAAGGAAAGGAAAGGAAAGGAAAGGAAAGGAAAGGAAAGGAAAGGAAAGGAAAGGAAAGGAAAGGAAAGGAAAGGAAAGGAAAGGAAAGGAAAGGAAAGGAAAGGAAAGGAAAGGAAAGGAGAAGGGGAAAAGAAAAAGAGAAAGGAGAAAGAAAAAGAAAAAGAAAGAAAGGAAGGAAGGAAAGAAGGAGTTAATAAGTGTTGTCGTAACAATAAAAAAGTAGAAGATAAAGGAAGGGAAAGGAAAAGTGGAGCAGGAGAGCACAGCAGTGCGGTGGAGATGGGGAGAGATGTGCAAGGAAAGTGTGGAAAGCTTCGGTCAAGTGTGGAAGTGGAAGAGGAAAGGACAAGGCTGAGGGAATGCAGTCATGCACAGCACAGACAGAGCAGGCAGTGGGACAGGAGTGCACAGCTGGAGCAGATGTGCTGCTGGCCACTGGCTCACAGTCACCAGGCAGGACATGCCCAAGGCACTGAGGGATGAAAGCTTCCTCTGGGTGGGACTGGCCCAGAGAGCAGAGAACCTGCTGTGCACCAGGCAGGGCTTTGTAACCGAGCACATTCCCTGTTCACCTTCATCCCCAGCCCAGCCCGGCTGCTCCCTGCCCTGCTCACCACCTGCCCTGGCTCTGCCAGGCCCTGCTTTGCCTGGGCTCCTCCATGTCCCTCTTGATGCCTTAGGTTTTAACTTTTATATTTTTCAAATCCTGTACTGCTAGTGTAACTCTGAAGTTTTCTGTAGCTTGTTAAATGCTGCTCTCTTATGCTGTTCTCTATGCTGAGATAACAAAACCTCTGACTTGCTCTTCAAGGACACCCAGAAACAAGAACTGTAAACCTTCATTGTGGGGAAAGGGGGGCAGGCTTGGGGGAAATCACATCCTTGGCTGGGTTCTGCTTGGTGAATTGATGTTAATATAAAAGTGTGAAGCTCTCGTGACCTGGGACATCCATTTTGGGATCCACTGAGGCAGGACCTCTGGAACCCAAAGTGTGCACCTGAAGGCCTTTCCAATAAACACCACCTTTTCTTCCTTTATTCCAGTCTGGTCTCTGTTTCTAGGGAGCCAATTTAAGGCATCACTCTGAGCTCCCTCTGTGCTTCCCCTGAGCTGGCACGGCTAGGGGAGAAGCTCTGGCTCCCAGACCTGTCTGTATCCTGCACTTCAACACTGCCTCCCCAGGAGTGTCCCCAGGGCTGGGGACAGTGTCCAGAGAGATGCTCTGGGGCACTTCAGGGGCCGAGTGCCACGTGTCCTTGATGGGTATTGGTGCCAGCTCTGCTGGGGTTGGGGTCTGAGGGCCTGAGTTCTTACTGAGCCTGGGTCTCACTGAGCCTGGCTCTGCAGGGCCTGAGTTCTTACCCAAGTCGGAGCCTTCAGGGTCTGATTTCTTACCTGTGTTCTTACCTGAGCCAAAGCCAGCAGGGCCTGAGTTCTTACCTGAATCAGGACCTGCAGGGGCTGAGTTTTTACCTGAGTTCTCACCCGAGCCAGGGTTTACAGGGCCTGAGTTCTTACCTGGCTCAGGATCTGCAGGGCCTGGTTTCTCACCTGAGTTCACACCTGGTTTCTCACCTGAGTTCATCCCTGGTTTCCTACCTGCGCCAGGGCAGGGGCAGGATCAGGGGTGTCTCCCTGAGCAGGGACCCCTGGCTGTGGCTCCGTGCCCACACCTCTGCCCACACCCCGTGGGCGATGGAGCCATTCCCAGCTGCCATCCCCCAGGAGGGCAGAGAGGAAAGGCTCTCGGATGACTGGAAAAAAAACCATTTTTGCCTGGAGATTCCAGCCCTGAGCTCGGAGTGTGACACACGAGCACATCGCCCGCGGGCTCGGCGCAGCAGCCGCCGCCTGTCCCTGCAGCTCTCCCCGGGAGCTCGGCTGACACCGGAGCCTGGCTCCAGCAGGCAACCCCGGCCGTCGGGGCCGATCCCAGCCCGGTGGAAAGCGGAGCCCCACCCTTCGGACCGGGATAATGTTTTCCCAAAGCCTCGCCGTGGTTGGCTTTTGTTTTGCTGAGCTGTTGCTACGCACCTGAGGCTCTGCCGGGGAAAGAGGCTCCGCAAAGGAAACAACGCTGGCAAAAGTCACCAAATCATTGTTCTGGCGCTCTCTGTGTCATGGACAAACACATGAACCTGCGCTTGTTTATCGGGAGGCAGCAGGGCAGGATCTCGCTGGGTATCCGCAGGGCCGATTTGTCTGTCGGACCCGCTGCTCTCAGTGGCAGCACTTAGCCCTAAAAAACAAAACCAGGAAGAGACTAAGTGTTCCCATACAACTTCCAGCACAATCAGCAGCCCTCCTCGAAAGCGCCTTTGAAACAAGAAATGCGAGGAGGGGAAAAAACAATTAACACCAGGGACTTTATTGGGGGGGAAAAAAAAAAAAAAAAAAGACAATTCTTCCATTAATCAGAGCCTTATCAGCAGCAAGGTGATATAAAGCCAGGGTTTAATTGGAACTGAGCAATGTGTTTGTGCTGCTGTGGAGAGCCTTGTCTATGCGAGCAGGAATGTGGCCTGCATCCTGTTTTCCCTGCCGATGGGGGAGGAATCTGCTGCGCCGTTCCTTGGAAGGCTGCGGTGTGTTTGCCACCAGCTCCATGCTGGGCCTGTGACTCGAGTTCCTGCTCCTCAGCATCCTCCCTGCTCGCGGGGATCCCACAGCTCCGGGATGTTTTGTGGGAAGACAGCGGCCGTCCTTCCAGCAGGTGTTCCTCGCCGTCCCTCCGTGCCCTGTCCAATTCCCGGAGTGCAGCAGGACACTTCCCAAAGCAGGGCCATTCCACATCCCAGGGGTGGCCCAAAAGGTTTGTCACTGGCCCCGTGACTCACCTGTGCCTTTGCAGCACAGACAAAACTCGGTTTGTAGAGGGGGTTTAGCTCCACCCTGCCCTGGGCAGTGCCTGGGGGTGCTGAGAGCCCTCAGCTCCCAGGAAAATCAAGTCAAGGCATCAGGCAGGGAAGGATCCTCCAGCCCTTCTGCTCCTGTGGGGACCTTTGAAGGGCGCTTGGTCACTGCCTTCCATGGTGAACGCTCAGGGACACAGTTCACCCTCTGCCAGCCCCTCAGATCCATCCCAGTGCCCAGAAGGATCTCTCAGACTGATCCTGGCTTTTCCCTTTTTCTGCTTTTATCATCCCTTTTTAGAACAGGGAACCTTCACCCTGCTCCACCGCCATGGCATTAAATGTTAGGCTGCCTCTAACACCAGGATACCTAAAGCTCATAAACCTAAAGCTTATTTCCCCTCTTCCCAGCCCAAGCCCCTCACGAAGGGAATCGCAGGGATGCCTCCATCCTGCATTTTGCCAGGATGAACAGCCCCAGCCCAAATCCAACGCCTTTTCCTGCACCAAAACTCGGCTTGGCTCGGATGGAGAACTGTCCCAGCCTCTCAGGAGTGTCCCTGGAGCTCTGGCCACACGAACACAAAGCCTGGCTTCCCCAGGCAGGGGTGGCAATGTCACCCAGGAGCAGCTCGGTGGAAGTGTGGCACAGGCACCCAGCAGCGCAGCCCAGCATAATTAGGCAGCATTCTTATTCACGTCATCTCCTGGCTTTGGCATGGCTTTTATTACAGTCATTACAAAGACAGATATTACTTTTGGATTGACTCACTTGATGGGTTGATCAGCACTTTATTGTAGCCTCCAGTTATAGCACTTTTTATGGCAGCCAGAAGAACTTAACCATTAGCACACTATTAGGAAGAACACTGGCAACTGATTAAGTTGCTGAAGGTCAAAGACATTTTTCTTAATTGCTCCGTGTGGGCTCCCTCCTCCTCCCCCTGCAACGGAGCTGGAGGGAGTTCATTCCCTTCAAACAACAAAGTCACGGAGCAGCACCTTGGATTTGCCACCAGATTCCTGGGAGAGGCTCATTGCCACCCCAGATCTTCTCTGAAATGTTATGGTCTCGCTGCTGAAATGAAGGCGTGGAGAGTTTGAGATGAAAACGAAAGGGTGACCCTTTGGGTACCACATCCTGCAGAAAACAGGCTAAGGGGGTCGGGGTGAGAGGAGGGGATGCCAAAGGGAGGCCCTGTCTTTGGAGGGAGAGGATTTTCCAACCTCTGTGGGGGCTCTCACAATTCCCAGTTGGATTTTCCAACCTCTGTGGGCTCTCTGAGTTGTGGCTGCTGCCCCACCGCAGGCAAGCAGAGAACCCAGAGTCTGGGAAAATCTCTCAGATCATTCTCTCCCCTGGAATGCAGCACCTGAATTGTTTTCCCACTAATTCACAGGGAGAGATGCTCAGCAAGGTGCTCATAGCCTGTTTTTCAGGCTGTGCTCCAGAGGGACTCAGGAATGACAATTCCCAGCACCTCCCTCCCTGTCCCCAACACAGGGGATGGAGGTTTTGTCCTCGTGGGATCCAGGATGTGCTTACCTGGAGCTCATTTGTTACCCAGCACAGCTAATTAATGCAATTATAAACTATGTGATCCCTTAATCTGACTGGGACCATTTTTTCTCCTCCCCTCTCCCTGCCCACCTGAGCTGAGAAGGCAAAATCGCCAAAAGCCATTTCTGTGGGAAATTCCACCTGCAACATCTCCGTGGTCCTGGTGCCTGTCAGAGTCCCAGCCCCAGGTTTGGCTGCTCCTGGGGCTGCTTCTTCCAACTCCATCCTCTTTTATCTCAACACTTCTCCCAAGCAGAACCAGTTCAACAAATATTAAAAGGGGGAAAAGTCCTGTCAAAAAAAATATTGCCCAACCTGATGAGGACAGAAGTGTCCCATGGTGCAGAAGAGAGGTTTGCTGCTTGTGGGCCATTTAAGAAGTGCTTTCTTCAGGAGTTCTGGAAAATGGGAGAGTCATGCATGGCACAAGATGTCCATTTTGATGGGAATTGCCAATAGGAGAAAAGCTGGATCTTTAAAAAAAAAACCAGTATAGGATCACTTATACTCAGAACTGCCTTTGGAAGTTGCCTGATTTCCTGGATTTTCCACTTACACGGAGCTTTGTTATTCTGCTCTTTCCTGCTACTTGTGAGAATTTATAAAACACACCTCCTTCAGCCTCCTTCAGCTAATTTTTATCAGCCAATTCAATAACCTCAAGAATAAGCAGAGTCCTCTCTTATCCCTTTTCACCCTAATTAAGATGCTCTTAAAGCATCTTCTTCCCACGGGTGGTACCTAATTAGGGCTCGTAATTGAAGCTGCACCCAAGGGCTTTGCTCAGAGGTTGGCATCAGTCCAGGCCCCACCACGGGGTCGGGGTTGTCCCTCAGCCCCTGGTGGCACTGAGGGGCTTTGTAGGACATCCCAGTGAGGAGCTCTGCGGAGGTTTTGGGGTCAGGGCACTTTTCAGCATTTCCTTCTCTGGTTCTCGCTGGTGAATCCAAAGTTTTCCCACTTACCTCTGGGGGAACATCCCTGGGATATTTCCCATTATTCTTGTGTCGGAATTTCATCTGTTACTTGATCTCAGGGTCCCAAAAAACTCTCAAACCCCCCACCCACTGATGAGTTCAGGTTTTCCCTCTTTTCCAGACACTGCAGCAGAGCTGGAGAGAGCAGCTCCTATGGTCCCAGCTCCTGAAATGTGGTGCTCCCCTGGTCCAGGACCCTCTGAGCATCCCAAACAGGGATATTTTCCCTCTGAGACCAAGGTTGTAGCTTCTCTGGGATTTAAGGAAGACAAATGAAAAGCTGAGCCTGGGGCTGGCACAGCACACATTGCAGAGGGTGGGGAAATCTTTCCTGAGAAATGCATGGAGCCCTCATTTCCCTCACTCACACCACCACAATCAGCCCCAGTGGGACACCCTGGAAATGAACCCAAACAGGTGAAATTCCAGGCCTGTTCTGGGGTTAGAGTGAGCAGAAGAGGGGAGAATTTCACCTTGGATATTGTACATATTACACAGGAAATTTGCAGTGTTTCAAGCTATCCTTTTCCCCTTTTACCTGTAATTCCAGGTCCTTTTTATCATGTACCTTTACAATTAAAGCCACAGGAACAATGGTTCATTGTCACAGACACATCTGAAGGACCCTGGGTGTCACACCAAGCCGTGGGGTGGAGGCTGGGCTGTGGGAGATGCAGCTCAGCCAGGGAACTCAGGGAACAGGAAAGGATGGGGGCCTGACCCTTCAGCATCATCACATCAGCCTTTGGATGATGGCTTTTGAACTGCACTTAAATAATAATAATAACAATAATAATAATAAAAACATGGAGCCATTCCCAGAGCTAAAGCTCTGTCCCTGCCCTGCTGACCCCACAGGGAGGGGGAGAGGATTGGACTCAAGCACAGGCAAACCCCAGCAGGATCCCTCGGCACAGGGATCCACATCCACAACAACCCAGGGCTGGTTTCCCATCCCCGTTCCCAGGGAAATCCAGTGAGGAAGAAGGTGTTGGCAATTAAGGAATGTTTAAATCAGCCAGATGGATTCTAGATGGGTTCCCTTTGAACTGAAAGGTGCCCAGGACCATTCCCAGCCTCCCCATTCCCACTCCTTTTCCCATTTTTTTTGGCCATCTGGATTCCTTTCACCTCACCCACC
The DNA here is from genome assembly GCA_013400515.1 of Erpornis zantholeuca. Classification (NCBI taxonomy): domain Eukaryota; kingdom Metazoa; phylum Chordata; class Aves; order Passeriformes; family Timaliidae; genus Erpornis; species Erpornis zantholeuca. The sequence goes on from VZTN01028528.1 coordinate 92,021, forward strand.
ACCTCCCAGCCACCAAACAAGGAAGGGAAGTGCCATTGACTGTTGTCATTATTTATTACAAATGACATCTTGAAAATTACTGTCTAGAAAAATCAATAGATTTAAATAAATATACAGATTTCAGGTGCTACATATGGCAGGTGTGCAGTAAGTCGCTTGGGGATGGGACATTACACACACCAGGAGATTGACAGAGTACTTGACAGCAGTAGTTTTATTTTAAATTACTCACATTAAACCATGTGCAAATTTTCCTCTGGAACAAACCCTTTCAGGATTTTCTTTTTTTTTTTTTTTTTTGGTTTTTTAGAATGACTCCAACCTTCAGAAGGTCAAATATAAAAACAGATTCTCTGCAGCTTTGGGAACCACATGATTAATCTGCTGTTTCATTCGTGATACAATCAATTGGTCTTGTTTTATCCCGCTCGGGGGCTTAAAGCAAAATCAAGGAATTATTTTTCTTGTCCATCGGGACAACGCTTGCAACAGCCACAGATTCTGGTCCACCACCGGCTTCAAGCAGCCTTTCCAAAGCTCCTGTGTGCTCCTGGCGTGGGCAGCAGAGGGACCCAGCAGTGGCTCCGGGGCGTTCTGGACCTGCCCTGCCCAGTGGCAGCCACGGCTGCCTGCAGAGCTCAGCCTGCCCGGCAGTAAAAGTGCATTTGTGCCCCAGCTCCGGAGCCCTGAGCCTGCGTTTGCCTGCACAGTTGGTTTCTAGGCCCCGGGCTCAGTGTTTTTCCCAAATTTTTCCTTCCCTCCCCCCCACCCCGGGCCAGCAGATCGGGGTTTAAACCTGAGCCTAAGCTCAGACAGGGCTGTGGTCTCTTACAGAATCACAGAGGGTTTGGGTTGGAAGGGACCTTAAAGATCACCCAGTTCCACCTCTCTGCTGGCCAGTCCTTCCCTCCACGTCACTCCTACCTGGCTGCCCCTCACCCGAGGCGTTCCCCATCCAGCCTCCCCTCCCATGGCAACCTGCTACCCAGGACAGGTCATTTCTCCTCCAGAGCCCGACTCAGGCTGACCTAAGCCAAGCAGCAAGCCAGGCTTTGCGTGCCTCTCCCCACCACCCAAAGCCCTGCCCCCAGCCTTTCCCTGCAGGCAGAGCTGGCAGAAAGCTGGGATGTTCAGGAGCTGGGAGTGCGTCCAAGGAGATGGGATGGGGTCCCTGGCCCCGACCAGGGCTCTGCTCACCCTGCCCTGGCTATGGGGCTGGGGGCTCCTGCACAAACCCAGCCCCACAGCAGCCTGCCCACCCCACCCCGTGCCCGCTGGCAGGGGACACTCCTGGCTCTGGTGCCAGCTCTGATCCTCCACCTCAGCTACAGCCAGCACCCCAGTGAAAATGCACCCCAGAGACTTCTCAGCCACTGACTGCTCAGCTGGCTCCAGAGGAGGAGGACAGACACTTGTAGTACAAACTGGGAGCTCTTTCACCTCGGCAGTCCCATCCACAGGCACTGACAGGAGGAAATAGTGCAAAGGTGGGCTCGGGCTGGGGGCAGCTCATCCCTGACTACAGCGAGCAGCCAAACCCCTCTGAATGGGGCCAGGCTGGGCCCAGGCTCAGGCTGAGCCCAGGCACTGACAGGGGCTCGGTGCTGCCTCATCCAGCAGTGCCCAGGACCCCCTGACCGTGATTCACCCACCGAGCGTGGGCTGAGCCTCTGCCAAGGGCTCAGAGCAGAGTCCAGCTGCTGCTGCTGCTCCAGCACGACGCTTGCCTGATCCAAAAAGGCACAATTCAGCTCCAGGACACTTCTCAGACTGCATGGAGACAGTTTTCCCTTTACAGCAGTCCCTTGAGTGCTGGTTCATGCAGCAGGAACACAGAGACTTCCACATCCTTCCCCTCCACTCACGGCCTTCCCTTCAGCTCTAACAACCGACAGCGGAGCTGGTGGCACCCACAGGACTCCAAATTCTTCTGGTGAGCTTGGTGTGCACCTGTCTCTTATCTCTTCTTCTTCCAGATGTTCTTCTCCCAAGGCAGAGCTGGTGGCTGTGTGTCCTTCCAGGAGTGCTGCTGGTGTTTGCTGGAGCACGGGCTGGACATCCTGAGGTCCCTGGGAACAGAAGGGACACTGGGGTCACTCTCCAGCCCATATCCCCACTCCTCAGTGCCCCTATTGTGGCATTTATCTGCCCCTCATCAGGATTTGCTGGGAGGCAGGAGATGGGGAAGGAAGGGCAGGAATTTCGAGCCACAGCTGGATTAAGGCACAGTGGAGCTCCATTAAGCCCAACAAGATGGCAGAGGATTAAAGGATGACCCAAATGCTGCTCCCCCAGATGTGCCCTTCAGAAAGCATTCCCGTTGCCTCTGATTGAACTGCCACCAATTCATTCATTCACACCTCCCCTTAGCTCAGTTACACCCCTGGAGTTGTTGTTTCTCCCCAAAATTCCCTGATGTGGGGTTAGAAAAGCTCTGTCCTTTGGTCCAAAGTTACTGCCCAGTAAATTATCTGTCCTACACAATGCCATCCCCTCTCCCTCTTCTCGTGCATCGCCCACCTGCCCGTCCCACATCAAAGGAGCTCCCCACTCCAATCAAGAATTCCACTTGATGTGACATCCCTCAGGTTTGGGATGGGCACCAGCAGCCCTGGCTCCCTCAGCAGGAGCCTTCGGTGCCACAGAGAGCAGAAGCAGCCAAGTGTCCTCACTGAGAGGAGGCAGGAGGAGGCAGGCAGGCAGCCAGAGGTCAGACACGAGAGGTAACTGCAGCCTGGGGCCACAACCACTGATTTCCAAGTGCTCCCGAGGGATGTTCCGAGTGGGTTTAGGTGCCCTGCTCACCTGAGAGCCCTCAGCAGCCCATGATGGGGAGGTCTCGTGGCACTGCTCTGCAGGGACCTCGCTGGTGCTCCAGAGCTCACGGGGAGCTTCAGACTCTGGAGGTACCTAAAAAGCAAAGAGGAGAAGCCTGAGCCACCACAGCCAGCACAGGGGGAGCCCTGCCCGGTGACAGACAGCTGAATGCACAGCCTTGAAGGGTTAATTGCAGCTATTTGGGAGCTATTCAGGGCTCACTCTGACTGCTGCTCTATTCACAGGAATATTTAATGATCGGGGATTGTAGCTATTGCCTGGAATTAATGACAGATATCCACAGCAACTTTGCTTCCACCTCCTCTCAGCAGCGCTGCTGAAGCTGAACCGAGACCCCACACGCACCATAAACAGAGGTGGCCACAGAGGACATTTGACTGCAGAGTCCCAGCTCAGAGCAGGCCTGCTCTGCTCCCCTCTGAGCCATGAAGGGAACACTGGCATCCCAAAGCTCCACATCCTCACTTGTCCCATTCCCAGGGTGCTGCCAGCTCTCCCTTCCAAGCAGGGGACATTGGTGTCCCAAAAATCCACACCCTCACTTGTCCCATTTCCAGGGTGCTGTCAGCTCCCTCTTCCCACCAGCACACCCAGTGCTTCCCCAGCCTCCTGGCCGCAGCAGCAGCAGGGATGGAGGTGACATCGCTGCCTCTCAGCTGCTGGAGGGGCCGTTGTACACCCAAACCACCCGGTGACACTGCCAGGGCTCTCGGGAGGGGACAGAAAAGCCATCAGACAAGTCCCGGCTGTCGGCACAGAGCCGTGCCCAGGGAGGCTGTGCGGACACCTGAGCGCTGCCTGTCCCTGATCGCGGTGAGCAGCCCCCGGGACACCCCCAGCGCTTACCCGGGCTTCCCCTGGCAGAAGGAGGCACAGATGCTGTCCCTGGAGTGCGAGCACTCGCACCTGCCCGCGGCCCTCCTGCGCCGCCTTGGCGGGCTGCCCAAGCCGTAGGGAGCGGTGTGCCTGGGAAAAACAAAGGAATTCAGCTTCGCCACCAACTTTTTATTGGCCAACAGGTTTATAACAGGGGCCTGGGAAGCAGCCAAGCCAGTGCCAGGATAATAAAAGACTCATCTATAGACATAAGGTGAAAAGGTCACTGATAGGTCTGAGCCTTTACACTCCAGCTCCTCTCCCTCTCTACTGTTTTCCCCACCCCTCCCTCCCGGGAGATTGCCGCTCGGTGCCGGCTGGGAACGGGAGTTTTCTCTCCTTGCAGCAGCCCAGGTACCCGTGCAAGGGTTGCCACATGGGCTGGGCGAGCTGGCAGCTCTCACATCTCTCCTGAGGGGCACGGCCGGCCCGGGACAGCAGCCCCGTTCCCAGCACAGCTGAGCAGCCAGCGCTCTCCTTCCCCGGGGGTTTAACACCCAGGACACCGCACAGCCCCAGGTGTCTCGGGGCCAGAGCAGGTTCTTGAGCTCCCAGCCTGCTCCCGGAGCTGCGAGCACATTCCCGCTCCATCTCTGATGGCAATCTCCTCTCCCAGAGGATTGGCAGGGACTGCAACTACTCCCCGAGCAAGCAGCGAGTTGTAAATGCATGTCAGCGAGCACGATTATAACCACACCTGAGCGCGTGTGTTGTGCTCCGGTGCGATGGCCATTGGTCTGAAAGCGCTGGGAAAGCTGCTGGAGCATTCCTGAGGGCAGGACTTGGCAGCCGCGGGCCCGCAGTGCCAGCCCAGAGCTGCCTCATTAACAATACTGGCAGGCAGCAGCCAGGGCTACAGTTTGCGAGCGGGGAGAGAGCAAACTTTCTGACTTGCAGCCACAACATCTCGGTGTTGCTCTGGGCTCGCGGAGGTGCAAACCTCAGGAAAAGCCGAGCCCGGGAGGAAGCGGCGCCCTGTGCTTTCACCCCGATCGCTGGGGGTTGGACAAGCACCTGAGCAGCAGCAGCACAGCTTGTCCCTTTCCACCCTGGAGCAGGTGCTGCCAGAGCCTCGCAGCACTGGGACCCTTTCCCACCCGCTCCAGCAGAAGGAACAGCCGCTGCCCATCAGCAGAGCCGCCCCCAGCGCCGCGCTCCTGCTCACCCAGGTGTGTTGACCCAGATGATGTCCAGGTGACAGAAGTAGATGCATTCCTTATCCAGCCAGCTGTTGCAGGAACATCGCTTGCTCCTCGGCGGCGCGGCCAGGTGGGACTCGGCCGGGGGATAGCCCAGACCTGCAGCGCAAGGAGGGAGAGATGAGCGGCCCGTCCGTGTGTCCCCTCTGAGCATCGCGGCCACGTCCCCGTGCCCGCGGCTTGGCCGGAGCGCGATGGGGCTGCGGCTTCTCAGGGACCGGGCCCTCCCCGGAGCGAGGGACCCGCACCGCGCCCGCAGCCGCCCCGGACACCCTCGGGGACCCCCG
>VZTN01028528.1:108364-123427 GCA_013400515.1 Erpornis zantholeuca
AGAGAAGAGAAGAGAAGAGAAGAGAAGAGAAGAGAAGAGAAGAGAAGAGAAGAGAAGAGAAGAGAATCCTGCTTTGTCTCTTTCCCCCAGGAATGCCCTGGCTGCTGTGGTGGTTCTGAGCTCTCCAGACCCAGCTCAGGCAGCAGTTTTCCAGCAGCAGCTGCTGAGCAGGAGCTCAGGGCTGCCCTGTGTGGTTTTGGGCTGCCCTGTGTGGTTTTGCTCTGAAGGCCACGCTTTGGTTACCTGGCACATCCCCTGGATGCCACAAACCCCCTCCTTTGTCACTGGAGAAAAAGGGAAAGCAGGGAGAAAACAAGATGAGAACAGAGGAGGTGAAAGGGCTCTGCTCCCCACGAGGTTTTTAGTATTTATAACCTCAGGGATTCCTCGGAATAGCCCTGGCTGTGCTTGCAGGGTGATTTTCTCTGGCGTGAATCACGTGGGGATGCACATCCCTGCTGCTCAACATTCCCTGCACATCCCGGGGTCTCACCTGCTCAGGGACAAGCTCGGCCCTGGGGCAGCTGAAAACCCAAAAATCCTCTTAATCCCCCCCAAACTCCTCTCTTTGAGCACTGAGGCCACATCCACTGTCAGCCTGGAGCAAACCCAAACCTGGGTTCATGCCCCTGGGGCCTAGCCGACACCACATCCTGAGGCTCCTCCAGTGGGGAAGGCTCAGCCCCCAACACAGATCCCAGTTCTCACCCCCAGTGGGATCACCAGCCCTGGAAGTGTCCCAAAAAGTGAGGATGTGGCTCGTGGGGCCCTGGGTTGATGGTTGGAGTTGATCTTGGAGGGCTTTTCCAGCCTTGCCAATTCTGGTTCTGTGGTGCAAGGGACACCCAGGGGTGGCTGACGGGGCCAGTCCCAGCCTATCCAGGTGCTCCAGGGGGTTCTTGGCATCCAATCCCAATGGAAACTTAGAACTCCAGTGCAGCTGAGAGTGCTGGAAGCAGGGAACAGCCTCCTGAAATCCCATCTTCAAGCAGCTGGAGGAACCATCAGGAAATCCAGCCACCCTCGGGGTGATCCCTGCCTCATGTTTTCAGGCCCTTCCTAAGGAAAATCTGGATAATTTCACTGAAACCCAAACAGTCCCCAGCCCTTCCATGATCCCCCGTGCCCTGTGCTGAGCTCTGCTCCTCCACTGCCCCAGAGCTGCCCCCACTCTGCTCCCACCATGGCTCCCCTTTCCCTCGGAGCATCCCCTCGGCTGTGTGGCCCCAGCTCAATCCCTGTGTCCCTTCCCATCTGAGATGTTCTTCTCACTCTTCTCCCCAGACCCGAATTTCCACTCTGCTTCTCTCTCCTCAATAACCCTCATCCCTCCTGCCACAGAAATCAGCAGACTTGCTGAATTGGTGATTACCCAGCACTGCAAATCCACTTTGTTGGAAAACTGAGGTTCAGCCCCCATTTTTCTGCTGCTCTTCCTCCAGGGCCCTGGGAAAAGCCCAAATGTCGCCCTGAAATTCAGCCTTCTGATTTGGAGTCAGAACTTGTTCTGGTTGTTTTGAAAAGTCACTCTAGAGTTCCCACGAAATCCTTCATAAACAAAAAAATGTGTTTCTCTAAGTATCTTTCTTGTTTTTCATTCCATTCATGATAAAAGAAGTTTTGATGAACTTCTGTCCAAACCAATGGAGATGGACAGGAGAAGATCTCCCTATCCAATCCACGGAGTCTCAAAGAATTGTATAAATGCTGTGAAAAATAAAACTTCCTTCTTCTTCTTCCAACACCTCAACCTGTGTGTGTGTGTGTGTGTCCGTTTGTGCTCTCGAGTGACACCCAATCACAGATTTTTAAGCTTTGAGCTTCTCCTGCCAGCATGGCAAGATGAGGATGCTTTAGGAACAAGGATTTTCAGAGGTGCTGTTGTCTCTGATGGCAAATCCACAGGCCAGGGCTCAGAGAAGGCCCAGCCTGAGCACAGAGCTGCCTGGATCGGTGGGAAATCCAAAGGATGGGGTTGTGCACCAGGGGAATATGGACTGGGAATGTCCTCCAGAAGTTCAACACCAGAAGTGCTCATTTATCCCGGGATAATTGAGGTACTGCTAGGAAGAGGTCTCAGGGTCTCTTCTCACTCTACCCAGGAGCCCATTTACTTCCAAGCTTCTGTTTTAGGCAAGTATTTAATTCCTTGTGCAGACTCCAAGGAAAGATACAAAAATCCCATCCCAGAAAACCTCATTCCTCCTTCCCGGGGAGGGCTCTGGAAGAGCCAGGGCACAACCCAGGTGAGGTAATTCCCACCTGGCCTCTCCCCCAGCCCTGGAAGTGCTGTAACCGCTGGCTTTGAGGCTGCTGCACTCGCACACGTCTGAGGGCTCGGCTCTGCCTCTTTTGTGTGGCTTTGGCAAGCCCCGCACATGCCTAAATGGCTCTGCTCTTGCCAAAAAACCAGCGAGCGGGGCACGCCCAGCGTGAGCGGCTCTGCAGGGCTCCCGCGTCCGCAGGGATCCAGAGCGGATTAAGTGCTCCAGCCCTGCGTGAGGCATCCTTGAGAAACCTAAAACCTGAGGTGCCACCTAACACTGGAGGTGCCCTGGGCTCCCCGCGCTGGCATTCCTGCCCGGGAGTGTCCCCACGCCGCTGTCCCCACCCCGGGGCTGGTGGCACGCAGGTCTCTGCAGGCAGACACCCTACACGGGGTACGTGCACATCCTCATGGCCCCGGCGTTCCTGGGCACACCTGAGCTGTCCCCGCTGCTCGGTGACAATCCTGGGAGGGAATCCAGCGGCACCCGGCAGGGCACGGGGCAGGGACAAACCCTGGCCGAGGGGGAGCGGCGGTGGGGGTTGGATGGATCCCCAAAAAAGCAGCCTGCCAGCCTCTGCCGAGCGATAGGGAGGGTGCAGACAGGATATCCCTGCAGGGAGAGGGATCGGCCCGACCTGTGCTCCTCTCTCCACGCTGAGCAGAGGGGGCTTCGAGCCAGCAGGGGTTTTTATTGTGTAAGAGAAGAGAACGAGACGGAACAAAAGTGGTTTTCATGGGGGGGAGCATGTGAGTGTGCGTGAGTGTGTGTGTGTGAGTGTGTGCGTGCTCCTGAAACTGCAGGGAAGGGAGCAGAATTTGGCTGCCCGAGCTGAAATCCAGCACTGCTGGAGACGTGAATGCTCATTACACACACACAGAGGCCTGGGAGAGCTCCTCTGCCTCCAAATCCCCGCAGAAATCCTGCAGCTGAGGAGGCAGAAGGTGTTTGCAGGTGCGGGGCAAGCAGGGTGGGTGGTGGCAAATTGGTCCCCACAGGGTTGGAGGCAGTGAGGAGAAGTCAGTCTGGTGAGGGAATGTTTGAGCATCTGCTGAGTTTGGGGAAGGCCGTGCATGATCGGGCTGCAAATTAAAGGTAATTGGATGTTATCACTCCTTGGAGTTGATTTATGGTGGAAATTCATGAAATCATGAAAAGGGTTGGGTTGGAAGGGACCTCAAAGCCCATCCTATCCCACCCCTGCCATGGCAGGGACCCCTCCCACTGTGCCAGGCTGCTCCCAGCCCCAAGGTCCAGCCTGGCCTTGGGCACTGCCAGGGATCCAGGGGCAGCCACAGCTGCTCTGGCAATTCCATCCCAGCCCCTGCCCACCCTCCCAGGGAAGGATTTCTCCCTGATACCTAATCCCACCTTCTTGCAGTTCAAAGCCATTTGCCCCTGTCCTGTCAGGGGACACAAGGACACATTGTCCCCTGGGCAGTCCCACCAGAGGGGGAGAGTGCTGGAACTCAAAGCCAAGGTTTGCACTGGAATGGCCTGAGCAGGAGACCTCGTTCCTGGAGTTTATTGCCCGTGAAAGGAAGGGGGAAAATCTGAGTGCAAAGAGAGATGTTAGGAGAGGAGAAGGATCCAGGGAGAGCTCTGAGCCCCTGGCAGGGCCTGAAGGGCTCCAGGAGAGCTGGAGAGGGACTGGGGCCAAGGCATGGAGGGACAGGAGGCAGGGAATGGCTTCCCAGTGCCAGTGGGAAGTTATCCCTAATTGCTCTTCAGAATCCAAGACTTTGTCAGGAGCCTACATCAAGGAGGGCCCAAGAGTCTGGACAAGAGGGATGTGTCCGAAAGAGCACCCACAGCACAACGATGACCAAGAGTCCATCTGACGGGGCTGAGCATCCAGAGGTGGGGACTCAGAGGGATGTGCCTTCAGAGGGGTCTGTAAGGGCAGTCCAAACCCAGGCTCCTCTGGAGTGCTGGATGCCAGAACCAAACCCTTTGTGGCCATCCGTGGCCTTTGAAGGTCTTGTCCATTGAGCAAAGTCCATTTGAGAGCAACCTTTGAGAACTCAGCTTTGCTCTGACATGGTGTGCCAGGCACAGAAAGTCAACTTTCCCTTTCTCTGAGTGCCCTGGAAGCCCCAGCACAGTCTGGGAGCTCTCCTCACATACCCAGAAGGACTCAAGGTGTTCTCTGTGCACAGAAAGAGGGACAGGACTCCATCAGGAGCAGCTTTGGAGCCCACATCTCCCCTGCCAAGCTGGACAAGACCTTAAAACTCACCCACTTCTCTCTGCTCAATAGTCCTCATCCCTCTGCCACAGAAATTGTCAAACTTCCTAAATCAACCATTACCCAGCATGTGAAGGGACATTTCCACTATCCCAGGACTCCTGGGACAGGAGTTAGGACCCAAGAGGGGCTGGAAATGCTCTGTGGGCTCAGCTCTGGCTCTGACACCCCCTGCCCTGCTTTTTGCTCAAATCCCCATGTTTCTGGGCTCAGACCTGTGGAATTCGGAGGCAGCCACTGGGGCTGCCGTGCACAGGGAGCTGCAGGCAGCAGCAAATGCCTGCTGAGCCGTGGCTGCCTGGACATGAAGCAGCAGAGCCCGGGCCGGGGATGTCGGAGGGATGAGCTCGGGAGGAGGGAGGATCTGCCCTGGGTTAAGGGCGTAATGAGAGAGGTGTGAAGGTGATGAGTCGTGGCAGTGCTGAGCTCTCAGCCTGGTGGCAGATGCCAGCTCGGGAAGGGGCCACAGACAGGTGATGAACCCCAACCCTCGGGTGGCAGTTCTTGGAGAGCACACATTCCTGCAGCAGGAGGATTCCCCACCCTGCTCTGCACCCCCGGGGCACGGAGCAGCTGTGGCTCAGCAGGACCTGCTGCTCCCAGCCTCTCCCAGGGCTTTGTGTCCCTGCTGTTCCCGAGGGATGGAGCCAGGAAGCACAGGGACAATGTCACTGCTGTAGGTGGCTGTGTGACAGCAAGAGAGGTCACAGGGATGGGGAAGAAGGGAAGGTCATGGAAACACGGAGGGGTTTGGGACAGGAGGGATCCTAAAAGCCATCCAGTGCCACCCCAGGGACCCCTCCCACTGTGCCAGGCTGCTCCCAGCCCCAAGGTCCAGCCTGGCCTTGGGCACTGCCAGGGATCCAGGGGCAGCCACAGCTGCTCTGGCAATTCCATCCCAGCCCCTGCCCACCCTCCCAGGGAACAATTCCTTCCCAATCTCCCACCCAGCCCTGCCCTGGGGCACTGGGAAGCCATTCCCTGCCTCCTGTCCCTCCATGCCTTGGCCCCAGTCCCTCTCCAGCTCTCCTGGAGCCCTTCAGGCCCTGCCAGGGGCTCGGAGCTCTCCCTGGAGCCTTCTCCTCCCTGGGTGAGCACCCCCAGCTCTCCCAGCCTGGCTCCAGAGGGGCTCCAGCCCTGGGATCAGTGCAGTGGCCCTCAGCTTCAGCTTCTCCAACCTGTTACCCTGTGCAAACCAAACAGAATCCCAGGCTGATTTTTGGGATACTGCCTGACCTCAAAGACCATCAACACCAGCCATAAGAGTATCGTTGCCAATCTTATTAAAACCTTCCTGAAAATCCCAGGTTCTGGGATTGCATGGCTTGAAAGAAGGCTTCTTACTCTGCGTGGCTTTAACGTAAAACTGTAAAGCCTAAATCCTTACTCAGAAACAAATAATTATCACAGGAGCTCTCCAGCCAGTTTTAGAGGAGAATTTGGGGATGCAGCCTGGAGCTGATGACCTGAATTCCTTCTGGAGCACCTGTGGCTGCTGCAGTGAAACTTCCTCCCGAGGGACAGCTCCCATCTCTGCTCCCTGGGACAGGGACAGCACCCAGGGACTGCTGGAGCTGGGCCAGGGCAGGCTCAGGCTGAGCTCAGGGAAAGGTTCTTCCCCCAGAGGGTGCTGGGCACTGCCCAGGCTCCCCAGGGAATGGGCACGGCCCCGAGGCTGCCAGAGCTCCAGGAGCGTTTGGGCAGCACTGCCAGGGATGGACAGGGTGGGGTTGTTGGGGTGTCTGGGCAGGGCTGGATGATCCCTGTGGGTCCCTTCAGCTCAGGACATTCCATGATTCCGTGATCCCCTCTGCAGGACCCTCCCCCAGGTTTGCAGCAGGTCTTCCAGGACCTCACAGATGTTGATGTCTCCTCTCAGACCCTCTGTGGGACCCTGGGCTGGGGCTGGTGCTGGAATGAGCTGTTCTGGAGCTGACCTGGAGCGGCCAAAGGCACAGGAGAAGCTCAGCAGGTGATGTTTCCCAGCACGTAGGCGTGAGAGGGATGCTCGCACGGCACCACGTTCCTCAGCTGTCAAGAAGCAAACACCTCCATGTGGTCAATCCAAAAAAAAAAAAGGATTTTAATCCACTGAGATGCTTCATTTGGCCCTGACAGAAAGTGCTGAGAGAGGATAAAAGCTTCTGGGAGGACGGGCCAGATGGGAGGATTATCCGCGGCGCTTTGGGAAAGGCTGGGGCTTTACAAACACTCACAGGAGCGAACAAAAGCATCTCTGGCGGTGAGAGCTGCGTGCCCCGGGCCCTCTCAAACCCCAGCACACGCGGCTCCCTTGGCACCTTCCCTGCAGCAGCCCTGGTCACGGCTCTGTGCGTGCCTGGGGGTGACTCAGCGCTCAGGAATCGCTGGGGCTCTTTGTTCTCCGGCCCAGCCGCGATCTGGACGTGCCGGGCTGAGGAAAGCTTTGGCAGCAGGGAAGCGGCGAGGTCTGGGGGATAACGGGAGCCACAGCCGGGCAGGGGAGGGAGCAGAGTGTGCCAGGGGGAAATCGGATCCACAGGGGCTGCGCTCACCTCTGGGTGCTGTGTTCACCTCTGGGGTGCTGCACTCACCTCTGGGTGCTGCACTCACCTGTGGGGTGTTGTATTCACCTGTGGGTGCTGTGCTCACCTCTGGGGTGCTGCGCTCACCTGTGGGGTGTTGTATTCACCTGTGGGTGCTGCGCTCACCTCTGGGTGCTGCACTCACCTGTGGGTGCTGCATTCACCTGTGGGTACTGTGCTCACCTGTGAGTGCTGCACTCACCTGTGGGGTGTTGTACTCACCTCTGGGGTGCTGCACTCACCTGTGGGTGCTGTGCTCACCTGTGGGTGCTGTATTCACCTCTGGGGTGCTGCACTCACCTGTGGGGTGCTGTACTCACCTCTGGGGTGCTGCACTCACCTGTGGGTGCTGCGCTCACCTGTGGGTGCTGTACTCACCTGTAGGTGCTGTATCACCTCTGGGGTGCTGCGCTCACCTGTGGGGTGTTGTATTCACCTGTGAGGTGCTGCACTCATCTGTGGGGTACTCCATTCACCTGTGGGGTGCTGCGCTCAGCTGTGGGTGCTGTATTCACCTGTGGATGCTGCACTCTCTTGGGAGGTGTTGTATTCACCCGTGAGGTGTTTTACTCACCTGTGGGGTGCTGTATTCACCCGTGGGTGCTGTACTCACCTCTGGGGTGTTGTATTCACCTGCGGGGTGCTGCACTCACCTGTGAGGTGCTGCACTCAGCTGTGGGTGCTGTATTCACCTCTGGGGTATCCCATTCACCTGTGGCTGCTGCACTCACCTATGGGGTGCTGCACTCACCTGTGACGTATTCCATTCACCTGTGAGGTGTTGTACTCACCTGGGGGTGTTGTATTCACCTGGGGGATGTTGTATTCACCTGTGCTCACCTGTGGGTGCCTGTGGGGTGTTCCATTCACCCATCCATAGAATCAATGAAGATGGGAAATGCCTCCAGGGTTGTTACAGAGGAGTTAATTGGTCTGTGGGTTGTGTCAGTGCGGGGTCATGCTGGTGCTGTGGCTGGGCTGAGAGTGGGCACTGTTTCTTTTCGCAGTGGCTGTTGGAGGGGGTTGGGGCATGCCGTGGGCTGCTAGGGGTGTAAGGATTGTGCTTGTACACCAGGTGGGGCTTGGGAACAGGAGGTTGAAGGAACACTCTGGAAGACCCTCAGATGAAAGCAGATGATGTCACCGTGATGCCTTAAATGTCTCCCTAGAAACAGAGCCCAGGCAGGAATAAAGGAATCAAGGAGGGATTGGTTGGAAAGGCCTTCAGAGGTACACTCTGGGCTCCAGAGGCTCCTGCCTCACTGCATCCCAACATGGACAAGGACAGCTCCCGAGTTCTTCCCACTTGGATCTCAGCATCAATTCCCCAAGCAGAAGCCAGGCAAGGATGGAATGTGCCCAAGCTTGCCCCCCTCTCCCCAAGATGAAGGTTTGCAGTTCTTGTTCTGGGTGTCCTTAGAGAGCAAGTTAGAGGTTTTGTTATGTCTATCTTAGCATAGAGAACAGCACTGAACGAGCTACAGAAAACTTCAGAGTCACACTAGCAGTACAGGATTTGAAAAATATAAAAGTTAAACCCGAAGGCATTAACTGGTGCTCGCCTCCCATCCGATGGGTGAGGGCACTGACACACCACACGAAGCCTTTCCAAAGTGATTGCTCAGGAATGCTCTGCACAAATGGACCAATCCAGACCCTACAAAAGGAGCAAATTGAGAAGGAGCATTTCTGATCTACTCAGAGACCTTAAAGGAGCTCCTGTGGGCAGGGCCTCGTCCTCCTGTGGCGTCCATCGCACAGTGAGCACAATCTGCTTTGCTGCTGGGGCTCAGGCTTCTCCTGGGCTTCCTCATCCCTATCTGTTACTTTAATAAAAACCAGTTAAACCTTTTAGAGGGGACTAGTCCTTGTCTTTTTCAAGGTCATCCAAGTTTTTGACCAAACAGGTTGAGGTAAATGAAAAGCCAATTCTCCAAGAACAAATTCATTAAGTGAAACTGATGCCACAATGATTTTTTGCTTTTCCTCTCACACCCCTCTCACACACTCTTTTATTGTTTGATGTACTCTCAGTTCTTTTAGCCCCACACTTGTCACTCCCCAAGGCTGAGAACTCAGCTCAGCCCCACGGCACCGTTAAACCAGGAGAGCAAACATCCTGGGAGCCCCAGACACCAAGGGCCTCTCCAGAACACATTTGGGAACCTCAGCCAGGCCCAGCCAGGGGGAAGGTTCCTCACAACGAGGGCTTCACTCCAGCCTCTCCCTGGGGGATCTCTGATCAATATGTGAATTTTGCAAGGCCTAGAATTGTGTGTATTTGGGTGTGAGGTGTGCATGCATTTTCAGGGCATTCCACCTGGGCCAAGTGCTGCACCCCAGGATCCTGAAATAAACACCAAGATAAAAGTCCCTTTTTTCCCCATAAACCGTGCTTGGGTTTTAATTTTAAAACCAGGGAAAGGCAACAGAATGATTGGGGTTTACTGTGGCGGATTAGCCTGCCCACAGGGAGAAGGAGCCACGCTGGGTGCCTGACCACGGCCGAGGATGGTCAGAGACCTCACCTTACAGGGGTGTCACTTTTTATACCCTCCTGGGGAGCACCACCCTCCTCCCCAGAGCCCTCCCCCTGGAGATATTCCACATGGGTGGAGCTGACTCCTCGTCCCGGCGGTTGGCTCGTGTGAAAAACCAAATTCACTCCCGGTAAAATTTTAAAAGGTTTATTAAAGGGTTTAATAAAAAGGGACAATAGGAGACAGAAATAAAGCAAAGAGTTAACACAGCCAGGTGCTTGGCATGATGCCAGTGGCACACCTTAGCTAACAAACCTCTTCTGTTCAATGCCCGAGTCTCATACATATTCATAGATCTCTATGCATCATTCAAATATTCCTTTTTTGGTCTTCTTTCGGTTCCAAGCCTCCCCCATCCTGCTTTTGTAGGTCTGCTTAAAATTTGACAATCCCTTGTGGTCCAGTTCTGCTGGACCACATCCTCTGGTTTCCTATGTTCTAATTCCTGATCAATAAATTCTTCCTTCCAGGGTCTGAAGCTGTCGTTGTTATCTTCATCCAGGAATGTGGGAACTTCCTCGCTTCTCTTTGCCATTCTCTGAGTTGGTTACACGAACACAAAGGAGCATTCTACACATCATGCTCTAATCCTGAGAAATCACACTGCTATTTCTAAGAAACTTATATCCATCTAAGAAACTTACATAGAAACTCTATCCATGCAACTTTCTGACATTACACACGTGACATTAATTTCCATGCTTGCAAAAAGCCAATAACACAATATGTGTTTATAACAGCTCATTTTCAGTGGGGATTGTCTGGGCCTCGTGTGCTTGCTCCACTCTCTACCATCCTTGTCTCGGTTCTCTCCCTTTATGGTAATCCCAGGTATTTCCCGGTTTGGGGCAAATTCAGAGGGATGTATTTGCTGGTGGAAAGCAGGTCGTGGTTGCCTGGTAGGAAGGAGGTTGTAGAAGGTCTCTCAGTGAAGTTTTGATGTTCTGGTGTGCTGAAGGAGTCTAAAAGAGAAAAAGAAAAAAAACCGAAGTCTCAAGAAAACACAAGAATTTAACTTTCCATCTCTCTCTTTTCGAAGAAACAAAACCGAAAACTGGCTGGAAAGCAAGGATGAGTGCTTCCTTCCTTTTCTGCAGCAGCAGCAGCAGTTATACTCCCCATAACAAAAAAACAACAGAGAAAAGTAGTGACTTTGAGGCACAGAACTGCTTTGAAAAAGTTCTAGGGTTTTTTTTTTTTTTCCTTTCTCTTCTCAAATTCCGTTTAAAAGCCACAAAAACCCACAAAACTCATTTTCTAAGCATAAAGTAATCAATATAAAATACATCATAAAATCACCCCAAGACAAGGTGTCACCCTTCTTCTGGAAAGTTCCACCGCTGTCAATCGGTCTCCCCTCCTCTGCTAATACATGGAGCACACCTAGTGCTAATAGGCCTGTTATGGATAAAGCTCCCATGTTTAGTTTTTTACTATTTACCTCATTGTTAGTTCTTGTTATCCACCTGTTGACTGAGTCTGTTTTTCCTGTTAAAGCATTTCCATAGCTGTTGTTGTGTACCCCACTGGCTGTTACTCTGTGCTATATTACCCCTGTTCAGTGTCCTGTTGTTATATACACTTTGTTATCCTTGTTTTTGTTAGCTGCCCTCAGTGTTAATGTTAAATTCGTTATTTTCCCTGTTACCTACCTGATGATGTGTGCCAGTTTTGTCCCTGTACCCCCTCCTCCTGTCGGGAATGCCCCCACTGCTCCCAGGAATGGCGCCTGAGGGGAAGTGACCTCATTCATATGCAAATCAAGGTAGACCTGTGCCTTCCAGCGACAATCAGCCCCTAAATCAACGAGCCAACGCCTAATTGAAAGGTATAATTAACACCTCTGGACCAGCAACAAGCAGAGCTACCGTCTGACCTCGGTTTCTAAGTTTTAAAGCCTCACCCTCAGTTCAAGAAACCGAACTAGAAAGAGACCCCTGGGTTCCAAGACATTTAACATTTTCTGAGGACTCTCGTGAGGATGGAAGCCCCAGCTCTGGAGCAATGGAGCTGCACTGCACCTCCTCCTCTACATCTGTCCAGGGAGCAGTGGTGGCTGGCATGACCCCATGGGCCCCTCCCAATCTGATTTTAATAAAGGCATATCAAAAAGGCTGCTCCTTGCCCTGTTTTCTTCAGGCCTCTCAGATTTAATTAGCCCCAACAACGTCTAACAGTAACTCTTGTGTCTAATCAACCACAAACTCTTAATTAACAATTAAAACAGATTCCTTCAACGGATTATTAGCAAAGAAACTCTCCAGTCATGTGGGACTAGGAAAGCCAATCCTTAAAGGTTGTTTATGACATAGGTGATGGCTCTTTTCTGTGGAAATGTGTGTCAGAGTCCTGCTCTGGGTGTCAGAGATGAGGGTCTGGACTCACAAGTGACACAACCACCGAAAAACTCCTTATGGAAGCCAAAGTTTAGTGGAGAAGGGGAAGAATTGGTGATTCCATTCCCATTTATTGATGACAAAGGGCACTGCTTTAACCATCCCTGCCCAGCTTCAGCCTTGCCCAGAGTGGCAGATGTCAGTTTGATTCTCCTCACTCGGTGCCCTGTTCCCGTTCTGAAGGGGACAAGGCCCCGTGCAGGGAGCCTTCGCTGTTTGCTGTGGCTGCTGTGCCTCGGTGATTCCTGAATTCCTGCTCCTTCTCCCTGCTCTCACTCAGATTCCTTGGCTTCATGAATGGGAAGGTCAGGGAGGCTGGGCAGTATCCTCTGGCAGGGGAGGTGGGGAATCCTTGGAGAGGGCTGGGAAAAGCTTCCCCTGACCCCTCTGGCTGTCTCCTGCCCACTGCCGAGGCACAGCCTAAGTATTTTGGGGGTAAACACCCGATTCCCAAATCCACTCAGGTGGATGAATTTGTTGCTGTCCATGGCAGAGGGCTGGAACGATATAACCTTTAAGGTCCCTCCCAACCCAAACCAGTCTGTGATCCCATGAATCCCAAACCTGGATCTCTCTCCAGCCTGGGGAGAGCATTTCTGGGCTGGTGCCCTTGCCGTGGCTCCCTGGAAATGTCAGATTTCCCCCTGCCAACAGCCACCCCACGGTGACAGGCATTTTCTGCAGGTATTCCAGGCTCACACAGGCACCCTGTGGGGCTTCCCTGGCCTCTGGAATTCAAGCCCTGGGGAATAAATCAGCCCTGATGCCTCAAGATGCTGCTCTGAGCAGGGGGGAATTCTTGGGAGATAGATAAACAGGAGCTGCCCCAGTCCAAACCTCCCCAGGGTAATGAAAAGCTCAGAAGGGCTGAAGGAATCTCGGGAAGATCAATATCAATCCCCAGGAGATGCCCCAAGGAGGCAGAAGTCCCCTGGGGGGGTCTCATAAATGCGTGTTCAGTGTTTGCTTTGCTCCTCGCTCCAGCCTGCTGCTGGGACAGTCCTGCCCTGGAATCTGCTCCTGCTTTGTTCCCCTGGCCACGATCCCAGTTGGCTCCTCAGCCTGGCCACTCAGGTGTGCGAGGGTGAGGGACCAGGAAAAAGGGCGCAGTGCAGCTGAAAGCCCAAATCATCTGCCAGGATGTGGGAACTGCTCAGTCAGAGGGGCAGGGGGAACAACATCCAGCACCACGGCCCCTCCTGGGAGCAGCTCCAGCCCCACACCTCAGCTCCAGGCAGATCTTTGCCAGCTCTTCCCTCCCTGCAGCGTTGCCCTCAATCCCTGGACACTGCCAGGGATCCAGGGGCAGCCACAGCTGCTCTGGCAATTCCATCCCAGCCCCTGCCCACCCTCCCAGGGAACAATTCCTTCCCAATCTCCCACCCAGCCCTGCCCTGGGGCACTGGGAAGCCATTCCCTGCCTCCTGTCCCTCCATGCCTTGGCCCCAGTCCCTCTCCAGCTCTCCTGGAGCCCTTCAGGCCCTGCCAGGGGCTCGGAGCTCTCCCTGGAGCCTTCTCCTCTCTGGGTGAGCACCCCCAGCTCTCCCAGGCTGTCAGGTTGCTGATTCAGGTGTCTGATCCAAGCTCTACCCTCTGGAAATCTCCCTGCCTTCCTCAGGGACTCTCAAGAGAGGCACGGCCTGGAGCGACCCTGTGTCCCTGTGTCACAACTTGTTTCTCACACCACCGAGGCAGTGCTGAGCTCAGCAGCACTGGCACCACCTCAGCCCCTCAGCTCCTCGGGGGTGAGCTGGCCCTGCACCCCTGGGCGTGCTCGGGGCAGCAGAGCCATGGGAGGCTGCGATGCTGTTCTGGTTTGAGAAGGACCCAAACCAGTGGGAGACACTAAGTCAGAATAACAATTTATTAAGAAAATTAGAATAAAGGCAGGGAAAGGAAAAGAAAACATAACAAAAATAAACACACTGGTTTAAACGGACAGAGTCATTACAACCTGACACCCTGTTAGTCAGGGTAGCAGTAGCAGTCCAAAGGGATGGTGGCTGCAGTCCTCCTGAAATGATGGATGCAGTTAAGTTGAGGCAGTGATGCAGTAAAAGGGTCTGGTCTTCCTCAGAAAGGTATGTACCTCTTATCCTCTGGGAATCCAGTGGAGAAGAAAGCTAAACTGGAGTCTCAAAACCTCAGTTATATCCAGGATGGGATGCTTGGCTCCTCCCCCTGGGTGGAGTATCTCACAATGAGATGGTGAGTGATGAGATAAGGCCTGATGGGCATTAACAGGAGATAGTCCAGGAGCCAGTTATCTCTGAGTCATGAGATAAGGCCTGATGGGCCATTAACAGGAGATAGTCCAGGAGCCAGTTATCTGTGAGTCATGTGCAGGGCACTGATGGGCCATTAACAAAAGATAACACAGAGGGAGGAGGCAGGGAGTGCAGTCCCACCTGGTTTTAACAGAAACCTGAAGATGGTGATAGAATACACCCCCTGGACACATCTTACATTATAACCCAGGACAGATGCATTCACGGGGCTGCCTCAAGCCAGGGGCCAGGCAAAAGGAAGAGGATAACAAGCAGGTGTATTTATTGAGGGCCTTCAGGTGCCTCGGGGCAGTCAAAGCCCCCAGGGCTACACCCAAAACAGACCCCGGGGTCACAGGTTTCATCCTTTTATCAGTTTGGTTCATTCGCAGATCGGGGTTAATCCTCCAATTACTGCTTCAGGTAATGAAGTCATTCACTGCAAGTTTGCTCTCCCCAACTCAGTGTTGTCTAAATTTACTCCAAGTTTGCTCCTCCCAGCTCAGTATTGTCTAAATTTACTCCAAGTTTGCTCCCCCCAACTCAGTATTGTCTAAATTTACTCCAAGTTTGCTCCCCCCAACTCAGTGTTGTGTAAATTTACTCCAAGTTTGCTCCCCCCAGCTCAGTATTTTCTAAATTTACTCCAAGTTTGCTCTCTCCAACTCAGTATTTTCTAAATTTACTCCAAGTTTGCTCCCCCCAGCTCAGTATTTTCTAAATTTACTCCAAGTTTGCTCTCTCCAACTCAGTATTTTCTAAATTTACTCCAAGTTTGCTC
>VZTN01028528.1:156413-166675 GCA_013400515.1 Erpornis zantholeuca
GGCTTTTGGGATCTGCAGAAGCAACAGCAGCAGGGGGTGTGAGAGCAGAGACAGAGCTCAGGTAATCAATCATTTCATGTGAGTCCCTGGGGTGAAGGAGTTCTCCAGAGATATGCCACGGCAGGAGCCTCCCCCTCCTGCTGTTTACACCATGCTGACACTTTTCCCTCGGGGTGACAACTCCAAAATCCCTCACTGGGTTTTGGCCGCGGGCAGGGCCTGGAGCAGGAGCACTCCCAGAGCCTGCAGGGCCACCCCCACGCTCACACTCAGCACTGGGAATGATAAAATATTCCCCCAGGTCCCAATCCACGCTGCCAGGATTGGTTTTTCCCTTTCACCCTCCAGCCTGTGCTGGCAGCTCCGGAGTGAGGGTGCACAGCCTCGCGCACTGAATCTTCGGGGATGGCATCACCCCCGGGGCTGGGATCCTCGGGGGTCTCGTTTTGCTGCTTTGGAGGCTCCCTCCAGAGCCAGGAAAGGCCTGGGCTCCTCCAGAGCATGGTGGAGACACCCTGGGATACCAACAGGGAGCTTCTCATGCCACAGATTCCCTTTTTATTGGGATGCACACAGAGAGAACTGAGCAGGACGGGCCCTGCCCATCCCTGCCCCAGAAAAACTCCAGGCGGGCACAGAGCCATTAAAGCTGGAAAATCCCTCTGGGATCTCCAACCCCCAGCAAGGGCACCCAGGCTCACACTTTCCCCATGGATGCAGCTCCCAGCAGGGCCCCACGCACACAGAAAGCCCTGGAAGGAGCCTGGGGGCACAAAACTGCTCCCATCCGTGGCAGGAGGTTCTGCAGAGCCAGGCTGGGCCCTGGCTGGATCCTGCCCCTCCCTCAGCACCCACAGCAGCCTTAGGAAGGGAAAGGTTTTACCTTCTTCGGCTTCCAGATCCACCAGTGAAGATACCAACACGCCCAGCTCCTGACATTTTTTGCTGTGGGCCTTTGACTTCATGTGTTTAGTCAGATTCCCTGAAAAGAAGCAGAAAATGTATTTTACCCAAATATGGCTCCTTTCCCCTCCTTTTTTTTTTTTTTTTTTCTTTTTTAGACTTTTTTCTTTTCTTTCTTTTTTTCCCTTTTGCTGCTCAGCAGTCACAAGCCAAAACTCTCTCTGAACCAGGCAAAGGTCCCCGAGTGTCTCCGAGCCCCTGCCCACTGCAAATCCCTGGTGACACAAGGACAAATCCTCATTCCCTCCCTCTGCTGCAGCCCTGGGATGCAGCAGGAGGTGCTGGCAGGGCTGGGGGACCCTTCAGGTGTTGTGCAGCCTGGAAAAAAACTGCTGGGATGCAGTTTTGGGGCTGGGGGAAGGAAAGGCCTGGCTGGTTTCAGCTGTGAGGGTGCAGTGAATTAAAAATGTCAGGGAAGCAGGGATGGGAAACACATCCCCCAGTGTGGCATCGCCTCCAACCTGCCCAGAGGGGAGGAGATCCTCAGCACAGGGCAGAGAGAGGTTCCACCCTGGAAATGTTCCAGAAACAGGTGGGTTTTATGGTTCTACGATAAAATGAGAGTTTGAGCTGCCAGCAAGAGGGGAAAACATTTCATTCCCCTCTTTCCCCAAAAGGGTGGCTCAGGTGCTCTGGAAATGCTCCAAAATGGAGGGAATGTGGCACCTGGGGACATGGGGCAGGGGTGGTGGCCTTGGCAGTGCTGGGGAATGCACGATCTTGGAGGGCTTTTCCAGCCTTAATGATTTTATGATTCTATGATAAAATGAGTGTTTGAGCTGCCAGCAAGAAGGAAAACCCCACACTGACATTTTCCCCCAAAAGGGTGGTTCAGGTGCTCTGGAAATGCTCCAAAATGGAGGGAATGTGGCACTTGGGGACATGGGGCAGGGGTGGTGGCCTTGGCAGTGCTGGGGAATGCACAATCTTGGAGGGCTTTTCCAGCTTTAATGGTTTTATGATTCTACAATAAAATGAGGGTTTGAGTTGATAGTAAGATGGAAAATCCCATATTCCCATTCTCCCCCAAAAGGGTGGCTCAGGTGCTCTGGAAACATTCCAAAACCAAGTGGATGGGGCACCTGGGGACATGGGGCAGGGGTGGTGGCCTTGGCAGTGCTGGGGAATGCACGATCTTGGAGGGCTTTTCCAGCTTTAATGATTTTATGATTCTATGATAAAATGAGTGTTTGAGCTGCCAGCAAGAGGGGAAAACATTTCATTCCCCTCTTTCCCCAAAAGGGTGGCTCAGGTGCTCTGGAATGCACCAAAGGGCCAGGCCAAAGTTCTTGGACACCCTCTGGAATTCAGAGATCTCCTGACGAGGCTTCCTCGGGGCCAGGGTGGGAAGAGCAGCCCCTGGGAGGGAGGGAATGGGATGTGAGGTCACTGGGATGGGATAACTCCCGGGCATCACAAAGCACCTATCCAACCCTACCTCCCAAATTACAGGCAGGTTAATTAGACACTAATTAACCCTATTATAGCTCAGGGAGTGCTGAGCAAAGGGGAGAGTTTGCTGGAGGGGGGAAAAGCAGGCAGGGGGAACAGACAGGAAATGAAGGGAGGAGACTTAAAGGAAAAATGTCTCATTTTCCCTTTTCCTCTCCTACAACTCTTCCTAAAATCCCAGACTGGGATTGGGAGGGACCTTAAAGCCCATCCAGTCCCATGGGCAGGGACACCTTCCACTATTCCCAGCTGTTCCAAG
Source organism: Erpornis zantholeuca (assembly GCA_013400515.1). NCBI lineage: Eukaryota > Metazoa > Chordata > Aves > Passeriformes > Timaliidae > Erpornis > Erpornis zantholeuca. Next base: position 159,088 of record VZTN01028528.1, read on the forward strand.
CCCCATCCAGCCTGGCCTTGGACACTTCCAGGGATTTACAGGCTGAGGGGATGCTGAGAAGAAACCTGGGCCCTGCTGAAGGAATGTTGGGATTTCCCAGTGCTGGCTGAGCATTCCCTGCTCCCTGCTGTGCCCTCAGCCTTGCTCCCACTGACACCGAGCAGCACCAGGCTTGGTTTTCTCACCAAACAGCAAAAAAAACCAAAACAAAACAGAGGAAAATCTGAACTCTCCCAGTTTATTACAAGGTCCAGCTGAGGACTGAGGTCCTGCAGTGCAAAGTCCCCAGTCCCTGAGCTGGTGGGAGCACAGAGAGCCTCTCTGAGCCCTTCCTGCTGCTGCTCTGGATATCTGGGATAAAAAAGCCACTGTTCACTGGAGCAGAGCATTACCCGTGGTGCCCTCACCTCTCAGAGGGTGCCACAACCACCCAGCTGCCACCTGGGTCCCTCCTTAGCCCATGAATTATTGATTTCAGCCCATTTCAGACAAAATGGAGCAGCTCCAGCAGGAGAGAGCACGAGAGACAAAGGCTGACTCTATATCCCCGTGTATCTGGCACCCACCCTGGACGTGGATTCAGGGGATATTTAACAACTTAAATGCAGCAAAACAGCTCCAAATAGGAGAAATTTATTATTTTTAAGCCTCGTGTTTAGCTGCCCTTAGCCCCATGGTCAGGACACTCGGGTGTAAGGATGAGGCTGGCCTGGCTCAGCTCCCTGCTCCAAACCAGAGCTCTCTTTCTCCACCCCAAACCAGGAGTTTTGCTGTGGCCCCAAACCCATCCCATGAGCCAGGAGCTGTTCTCATGGCCACCCCTGCTCCCAGTGAATCACCATCGCCTGAAAATGAAAAAAAAAAAGCACCCAACCAGTCCAAACTGCGGCCTCACGGAGCTGGAATTTCGTTCTGGAAGTGCAAACCAGCACAAACACCAGCTGAGTCAGTGTGCTGAAATCCACCCTGCTGCCTGCCCAGCAGGGCACCTCCCAGCCCGGCTGGCACTAATGCCCCATCCCTGCTGGGCCAGCACAGCAAAATCCCTGCCTGGAGCCACAGAAAACGAGCCCTGGGCAGTGCTGAGCAGGGGCTGAGGTAGGGATTCACCCCCAGCCCCAAAACCAGCCCCTAAATCCTCTGTGCTGCCAGCACTCAGCCTTGGGAGCGCCAGGAGGGAGCAGGAATTCCTGGGGCAGCTCGGTGCCCTGCTCTGCACTCTGGTGCTCAGTGCCCTCTGAGGCCACCGTGGCCACCTCAGGCTGGTTGGACACAGGTCCCTGTGGAGCTGCAGGACCTGGGCAGGGCTCCCAGAGACCTCCCTGCACCTCTGCTGGGGCTGAGCATCACCAGGAGCCAGCAGTGTCACCTCCTGCTCGCCCTCCTGTCCCCGGGCAGGGCAGTGTGTGCCTGCTGCCCTCCCTCCCCAGCCCAGGCACTGCCAGCCCCCAGCAGCAACAAATTCACCCCAAACACCAAAGGACCAACTCCTTCTAAGCTTCACTTTCCTTCCTTCAACTCCTTTTTCCTCTGCTCTATCCCTTCCTTCATCTCCCCCTGGGTAAAGCAAGATCCTCCTGCAAAGCTCGGGGTGCAGATCCTGCGCAGACACCCAAAGCAATCCCAACAGACCTGGGAGGTTGTGTCCTTCCAGGGGAGGGAGACTCAGCAGGACAGATCCTCATCTGCCCCCTCTGCATCACTGGAAGGAAATGAGAAGCTGGATGCTGCCTTCCCCCAGCTGAGAAGCTGAGTGATCACCCTGGGAGCAATCTGGAGGACGAGGATATTTATCTGAGCGGGGCTCTTCCTCCAGTGTGTGTTTTTTTTAGACCCCTTAATTAACGCTGGCAGGATGAAACGCTCGAGTCCTTTCGGCAGGTTTCCAGTAAAATCAACACCACTCTGCCTAAGTGAAAGCTGGACCTGAATCCTACCAGAGAAGACTCACAGCTACTTGTTGCCTTGCAGAGTTCTGGCTCCTGAGTCGAAAAAAGGAAAAAAAAATAAAAAAAAAAAAAAAGGAAGAAAACCACAGAGCACTGCTTCCTTGGAAACCATGGAAAAACATCTCTGAGGGAGCAAGGGAGACCAGCAGGGAGGCTGGGTTTAAATAGCACAGGAATTACACTGAGCAGGTGAGTGCTGCTCACTGGGGATTGTTTACCAAAAAAAACTCCCAGATTTGAAATAAACTGGCTATATTTAAAAAAAAAAAAAAAACACCTCAGGAATCCTTGGGAGCCGTGAGCCCCCAGGAGGAGCAGAGGCAGCGAGAGCACAGCTCCCATTACGCCTGCCCAGAGCTATGTGCTACAGCTGCTTGGGCTCTGCCGATGCTGTGAGGTCTTACTGGGGACTTAGAACAGCTTAAATGCCTGCGTTGTTTGGAGAAAGCTGAGACTCGAGGCTTCCAAAAGCACCTAAAGCAGCTTAATGGGGACTAGGAGTGATTTCCCAGTTAAGTTTCATGAGGGAAATTAATTTTTTTTGGAAGAGCCATTAGCATATTTTCAAGGTGACAGAGTTCGAGCAGAATGTAGGGAGCTGAAGCATCGAGACTGCTGGGAAATGATCCTGTCTGTGCTGGGGATGCCCCATCCTTTCTACTTCTGCTGTTAAATCTGATCAATTCAGCAACAACCAGAAAAAAAACCAAAAAAACAAACCCAAAAACCAACAAATGACCAAGTGCAGGAGCTCAGCATGGAGGCAGCTCCGTGACACAAACAGTCACAGCTCCCCGGGATTAACAATTGTCACATTCTGCTGTGAAAATCACTTGTAAGGAGAGAGCAGCAGCTTCTCTGGAAGGAGGAGAATCCCACAGAGCCAGGCTGGGAGAGCTGGGGGTGCTCACCCAGAGAGGAGAAGGCTCCAGGGAGAGCTCCGAGCCCCTGGCAGGGCCTGAAGGGCTCCAGGAGAGCTGGAGAGGGACTGGGGCCAAGGCATGGAGGGACAGGAGGCAGGGAATGGCTTCCCAGTGCCCCAGGGCAGGGCTGGGTGGGAGATTGGGAAGGAATTGTTCCCTGGGAGGGTGGGCAGGGGCTGGGATGGAATTGCCAGAGCAGCTGTGGCTGCCCCTGGATCCCTGGCAGTGCCCAAGGCCAGGCTGGACCTTGGGGCTGGGAGCAGCCTGGGACAGTGGGAGGGGTCCCTGGGGTGGCACTGGGTGACTTTTGGGGTCCCAAAGCATTCCAGAACTCTGATTTTGCTGGGAGAGGCAGGTGCAGAGGACCAGGCATAACTGATACTCTGTGTCCCAGATAAATCCTTGAAACAAGTTTTATGGGGGATTTAAATAATGCACAGGCCTTGATTTAGGTCTCGGTGGGGAGATAACGTTCCCAGGTGAAACTTTATGAGGAGGAAAGCTTTGATTTACAGAATTCATTGGGCAAAGGAGTTCATTTTTTAAAAAAAATCTATTATTATCTTTTATCGTTATTGACACGGAGATTAAAGAAGTGAATTTGCACTTGCAGCCTTCCTGTGTCCACACAGGCTCTAAAATATCAGCCACCTCCTGGATCAGAGCTGCTCCTTGCATCAGCCAAAGGCTGATATTCCAGAAAGTTGCCCTGGATTTGCAGATTTCCCAATCCTAACGTTGAGCAGATTTCCCACTAAGGCTTGAGAGCTTTAATGGCTGCACTGGCTAAAGAAAATACCAGGGAATATTTCACTGGAAGTTGCCAGTCCTTTGCTTCCAGCCCTGATTCCTGGATTTCTCTCCCTTTCCCTGGAGAGTTCCAGAGCCCTTTTGCTCCGTGTTTCACCTCCTGGCTGGAGCACTGGGACATTTTCTGTTCCTGGCCACACACCCACATCCCTGAGGATAACCCTGTCCTCCTCCCTTGGGACATTTGTGACATCCCCGGGAGCTCAGGGACCACACCCAGCAGCTCCCCAGGGATGCTCAGTGCCTTCTCCTCCTCCAGGCTGCCGAGGAAGGGCCCCAGCCCTCAGGATATTTTGGGAATGTGTCCATCCCTGTGCCCTGCAGGGAATTCTGCCAGAGTTTTCCGCCAGCCAGAGCCGCTCTGCACCTTCCAGAGGAGGCTGAGGCTGCTGGAGCTGCAATAACAATAAACTGTGCAGGCCTTTAAGGGCTGGGGGGGGATGCACTTAATAGATTTAATTTAATATATTGAATATATTCACATGTGCAGTAACCTCAGTGCTGTCAGGGGCTGATTTAAGGAACTGAAAATGAATTTATGAAAGACTCTGGCTGAGGCCGTGGAGCAGTCTGGTGTCTGGGAAGTGTGAGTGGCCCAGACTGTGAAATGGGTGTCCTTCACACAACTCCCTTTAAATTAAAATGAAGCTCCTCGTCCCTCCTGACCTCCGGGCAGAGGCAGCAGCATCCACCCAGAGCTGCTCCAAGCGTTCTGTCCACAAATTCTGAGGACACTTAAAACGCTCAGGAGGTGAGAGGGTGATGTGGGTCTGGAGGAGGACAGAAAATGAGTGGAAAAGGGAAATGTCTGCTCAGGGGGGGCCAGCACTGCCCCTCATCCCAGCTCACCCCGAGCAGCAGGGAGAGAGGGGAAGGGAAAAGCTCTCCCCGACCTTCCTGAAAGGGAAAACAGCTTTTTCTCCATTTCCTTCCTGCCCAGAAAACAATGCAGAAGCTGCTGAGCCTCCTTCAGAGACCTCTTGGAGGCTGTGCTCGCAGTGGAGGGGGAGACACCTCATTAAAGAGGCACCTTTTGATCTGCTCCAGGAACACCAAATCGAACAAACCTCTACAAACCAAATTTCCAAGGCTGTTATTCCCATCAGCTAAGCGAGCACACACACCAAAAAAACCCCCCAAAAAACACCAAAAAACACCAAACACAACACAAACCAACAACCCCCCAAAAACCCCCCAAAAATCAAACAAACACAACACAACACAAACAAACAACCCCCCAAAAACCCCCTGAAAAATCAAACAAACACAACACAACACAAACAAACAAAACCCAACAAAAAACCCCNTGCAGTGGGAGGGGTGGGGGTGTGAGGTACATTTTAAGCAGATAAAGATCCTCATTAAAAATAAAAATAATAATAATAATAATAATAATAAAATCCTGTTTAACTGCTTCCAGCCTGCCTGAGAGTTTCGAGCATTAGATCATGCTGGAGAGATCTACCCCAGCCTGAACGAAGCCAGCTCTGCAGACCTCCCCCTGGAGCTGATGCCGAAGGCTAAAATTAAACTCTGGGAAGCTGATTTCTAAAAAAGCTCCGTGTTTGTGCAAGTGCAGCCTGGCAGGAGGGAGAGAGCTGCAGCTTCTGCATCCTGCAGCTCCCGGGGCTGCCAAACCCTCCCGGGGCCCAAACCGAGCCCTCCGGAGAGTCCTGGACAATGAGCTGGGAAACAGAATTCCTGCAGAGCCCCTGCTCCTCCGGGGCCCTCTGGTTCAGAACCAGGGTTTGAGATCACTTTAAAAAATCACTGGCAAGGGCATGGACAAAAATCCACATTTTCCTGCTAGCCTTGCCGGGGATTTTTTAAGCGATCCCAAACTCCCGTTTGTACTAACTCCCCATCACCAGCTGATGCCTTTATCAACACACTCAGGGCTTTTTTCCTCCCCCCAACTCTTCCCGAGCTCCTTGTGCCCCCAGAGAGCTTTTCTCCCATTTCTGGGCAGTCTGGGCACGCCCCAGGGCTCTGCCCCTCACCCCCTCCCAGCAAAGAGCCCTTCTCATGCAATTCCAGGTCACCATCATGCAACTATTTATCCATAAACCCCCGATCCAGGGAAGTTCTGCCCATTCCATGCATCCATAGGCAAATGGATACTTTGCCATTCAAATCCCAACAGACTGTTGATGATTTTTGCTTTGGTTTTTGTGGAAGGAAGCATTTCCATGCTCCCTTGCCCATGCCAAGCGGAAGAAGGGAAGTGCCTGTGGGCAATGTGCAGTCGGAGCTGACAGATCGTGGCCTTCAAGGGAGCAGAGATGAAGAGCAGAGCAGCCAGAGAGGTGGTGGAGAGGATGGTTTGGTGCTGGCACCCCGGATAAAAGCCCTACAGAAGCATGGTGGGGAGTGAGGTGAGGTGATGGGAGAGGCTGAGCGGGTTCAGCTCTCCAAGGGAAACCTCGGAACGAAGTCAAAGCAAGAGGGGAAGAGAAAGGAAATGAATCAGAAACAGCTCCAGGATGGGAGGGAGAGGAAGAACCGCCGCTGGGATGCGCAGCATGAGAGTCTGGCCTCAAACCCGGTATCACTTCCCCTTCTCCCCGGCCCCAGTGAGCACCAGCACGTTGTCACCCAGGAACGCCCCGCCAGCCTTCCCAGCAAAGCCACCGGCTCCAGGCACTGCCCACCCCGAGTCACCCGCTCTGGTCACTTCCCCTGCCCTCCTCAATCACCTCAGGGCCAGCAGCACCCTGTGCCCTCCTCACACTGTGCCCCTGCCCGGGTGGCTCTGGGTCCTTCCCGGGTACTGAGCCCTCCCGGCTGTGCCACCTCTGACACCGATGGAGCTACAGACAACATTTTGGAATGTCCTGAGCTGCAAGGGAGCCACGAGGATCACCCAGGCCAGCTCCTGCATGGGACAACCCCCAAAGTCCCTGAGGGCATTGTGCAAAGGCTCCCTGAACTCACCGATTTCTGTCAAGCTGTAACTGAGAAACTGAGCCCCACGCCTTTATCCCAAGTCTTGCTGCCACCAGAGATTTGTCCAACCCACGGTGCCAGACCCCTACAAGAAGTTAAAGGCACCTCTGGCACATTTGGAAACTCCCAATCCCCATTTCTCTTGGAATAGACTTTTTTTTTTTTGCACGTGGCTTGCAGGCTCCTCCTGTGCTCACTCACACCCTCCCCGAGGCCATGGCAGAGAACCCCTGGTGGCATTGATGGCTCGATGTCCGGGGATGGAGGCCTTTAGGGAACAGGTCCCTTGATGTGACACAGAGAATGTGGAAGCCACATGCAGCTGCAGAGGATGAGAATGGGCAGATCTGGAGAGCACCAGCAGGAAAAGCCACCCAGAGCCTGGATCCAGGGGCTCGGCCAGGAGCCTGGAGCTCCTGCCCTCGGTCTGGGGTGGTTTTGTTCGGAAAGCCCTGCCAGGGAAGCTGCAATTCAGGACTTTCCCCTTGGAGAAGCGCAAGGAGGATGGCAGCGATGCTCTGCTGCAGCAGAGCTGCTCCTCTTCCGACAACACCAATTTCCAACTCCCTCATCCCCCTCCCTCCAACTCCTGGGCTCTTGCAGCCCCTGGGAAGGCCTTCCCTTGCCCTTTGCCAGTGCCCCCGAGCAGGCTGGCAGAGCCACCGCACTGAGCAGAGGAGCTGGGAGCTGGCTGTGGCTTACCTTTGGTTTTAAAAGCAAAGTTACAGTACTTGCAGACGTACGGCCTGACGTCTGTGTGCGTGCGAATGTGTTTCTTCAGCATGCTGGGTTTCTTGCAGCGAATTCCACACTCCTCACAAACATACTTCCCTCTTCCACGGCCTCGCACATACACATACTCTTCGTTTGATTTGTACCTATGAGCAACAGTTGGCGTGATAAAGGGGAAAAATAAAAAAAAAAAAAAGAAAAAGAAAAAAAAAAAAAAAAAAAAAAAAA
>VZTN01028528.1:166686-176764 GCA_013400515.1 Erpornis zantholeuca
AAAAAAAAAAAGAAGATTCCCACCTCAACAGAAGAAGTCACAACTTTGCTGGGTTAGTTCAGCACGTTATTGACACCACAGGTCTTGGTTGCTGTTTGGTAGCTCTGGGTGATTAGGCTAAATGCAAATTATCATCCAAAGCTCGTGCCCAGATGCCTCCAGACACCTGAGTCCTCTGCTGGAACGTGTCCCCGTGTCCTGAGAGCCCCGGGGCTGAGCTGAGTCACAGGGGCACCTCGCTGCCCTCACACACAAACCCAGGCACTCAGGCCAGCCTGGACAGGCTCTGTCCCAGTCCAGCCCAGCTGCCTCTCTCTCCCTGCCTTTTAAAACGTGCCCAGTCTGCCTCAGCACCTGCAGGGCAAACACATCCCAGCCAAACCTCCTGGGACAGCACCTCCCACCCCTGGGGCTGCGGCGAGAGCCACCTGAGGAGTCACTGATGCCACATCTCCCTCCGAGAGCCCTGCACAGCCTGGACAACACACCCAGAATGGACACTACCAGAAGAAAACATCCTTTTTTTTTTTTTAAATAAATAAATCATCCTACCACTAACTGTAAACACTGCAGATTCTTTTATCTCTGGCACAGGATCACGGTTTAGTTTTACCCAAGAGAATGAGGTTGGTCATCCTTCCTTCCCATCACATGTTTTATTTTCTGTCCAGGCATTAGTGCACGGGGAAGGCTGCAGGATGGGGGGTTTGAAAAGCCCTTGTAAGACTGAGACAAATCTCTCAGCCTCCTGCTGCTCAGCAAATGAAGTCTGCAATTTCCTGTGCTTGCAGCACAAGAAGAATAAGGTAACACGAAATTGCTCCCCTCAGATCTTAAAGAGGCCAAATTTTTGAAGCATGGCACTTCTTGCATGTCATTTTTCTACCCAGGTGGAATTAAGTCTGGTCTTCAGAAATCTCCAAGCACCCACCCTGGAAAAATCAGGCTGTCTAAAGCCTCTTAATAAGGGATCCAACACCATCAGTCAGGTTTTAGTGTCTTCCCAATGAAGCCTATTCCAAACCAGAAGGGTGAGAAAACAGCAGCCAGACTGAGGAGAAACTTGAACAGAAGCAGCTGCACTGGAATAGACTGAGCACTTCAATAAATCAATACACAATAAATACTCAAATCTATGTATTTATAGCGAAGAAAATCTGGGGTCGTTCAAAACTGAGTCAAAAAAAATACGCCAAGATCCCAAATCCAGCCCAGAGCTGACAGGATGGGAATGGCATGGCCTGCACAGGATGCATCCATGGAAACTCATCCCAGTAAGGGTGGAGATAGAAGTGGGAGAGCCCCACTGTGGGGACCCCTGGGTGTCCCACGCACCCCTGGGTGTCCCACACACTCTGCTCCCTGCCCTCAGGAAGAGCCCAGGCAATTCCAGCTCCAGGGGCGTTCCTGGGGGAGCTGCAGCTGAAATTCAGGGTGATCCTCCCAGGAGCAGGAGGTGAGCTGGGACTAAACCCTTCCTGTGCTGCCAGTCCTGGCTCAGAGGGAGAGGCTCAGAGGGGGATGAGCTGCTCGTGAGTCCAGGGAGTGGAGTCCAGGCCATGGATTTGGGCTTGGACATGGGTTAGAGAGGAAAAGTGGGTGTTTGGAGAGCCCCAGTCTGCACCAGGAGCATAAACCAGACTAAACCAGATCTTGGTGGAGGAACAGTTTGTGTTTCTGTCCTTCAGCACCATCAGGAGCTCTCTGGGTCATTACCAGGGTCACCTGGTGGCCCAAATACTTTATTTTATCTGCTGTGACTGAAGTCACAGCAATCTCACCCCATCTTGCCATTCCCAACCATCAAAAAACCCCAAAAAACCCTAAAAAAAAACAACATCAAAAGCCATCATCACAAAGTTCTCGTTATCTGGGCAGAGGGGACTGAGCTGGTGTCTGAGGAGCTCACGGTGTGCCCCAGTCTCCATCCCAGTATGCTCCATTTAACCCTAAAGGATTCCAGGGCACATCTTTGTTAGGGATGGCTGATGTCCCTTCTTGGTTCAGTCAGGCACTTGAAGCATCAAAAGCAGCAGAAGGAATCAGGAATCCTGATTTTTGCCTGTTCAGATTTGTCCTGGAGGCTTCCCTCTCTGCCTCCTTCCCAGCTGTCCCCGTGCTGGGAACCACCTGGCTGTTTAAAACCTGGAATTGCTGCTTTATCAGCCCTGTACTTGCACTAATTGTGCTTGCCCCTAATTACATCCTCCCTTGGAAATGCCTTTGTGTCCCTCCCTCAGCCTCATTAAAGCCGTGGGGGCTGCGTTCCAGGGATGTGTGATTTAACCTGGAACCAGGCACTCCACTTCACCTGGCACTCTGAATATCCAGCGCAGATATTCCCCCACAGCTCCCCGAGAAACCACGTGGAAAACAGGCAGGGAGAAAGAGGGAAAGCAAGTTAATCTTAAGGAATCCCAAATCAAAGGGGAAGAAAGGAGGAGGTGACAGGGCCAGAAGCCAGAGAACGCTGCTGCAGATGCCATCTGCCTGCTCCCAGGGCTGCAATAGATTTATGGACATAATTCCTTCAGTGTGATCCCGGTTTCCCTGCTCCTGTGCCCATCTGATTTGCATCAGAGGGACAAATCAGCCACAGCTCGCTCGCTTTGAGGATCCACCCTGGGCAGAGGATCTTCCCTGCTCCAGGGGTTTGCTGCGAGCACATGGACAGCCACGGCTGGGGTTTGTGTCAGCACATCTGAGCTTCTCCTCCTGACTGTCAGCCTCTGCTTGTTCCCCCACAGCCTCTGGCTCAGCTCTCTCGCCTCTCCAGTGTCCCATGGCCCCAAAAGATGAAATGAGGTTTCTTTCTGCTTTTTCAAGGTTGTTTATTTTGCTCTTATCAAAGGCTCGGAGGCACAGGCAGCGCTGTGGCCTCCAGGAGCACAGGGGCAGGAAGGCCATGGCTGCTCACAGCAGCTTCCTTTGATATCTAATATTGACCACTTGGGAAATTCTATGTATTTTGTTTTGTTCCCAGCACCAGTAAACTCTCATTTCATTGATATGTCTCTTCTATTCTGAATTTCTTCCACCAACCAACAAACCACAGGAACTGGTGTCAGAGAAAAAAGGAAGAGAAGAGAAGAGAAGAGAAGAGAAGAGAAGAGAAGAGAAGAGAAGAGAAGAGAAGAGAAGAGAAGGAAGACCGACACCCTAACATCCCCATCTTGTCTCTATATAATACATAGAGCAAAATCCTAAAACTGAAACCAAACTCTCTGTGGTTCACTAAACAAAAATCTTTTCACCTCTCTGGTGCATTCAGGTTCTCCCAGAAGTGATGGCAGCTTCTCCAAAAGCTTAGGTCACAGGCTAAGCCATTTTTTGAGGAGATCTGGGGATAAATGAAACCACCAGAGGAGGAGGAGAAGCTCTCAGGCTTCCCTGGACTCCAACACCTGAGCACCGCGGAATTCACAATCCCACCGTGAGCAGCTCCCAGCTCCCACAGCGCCAGGATGATTGGGAACACGGGGGGTTAATGGTCATTACCAGCCCAGACACTGATTTGGGGAATTGTCCTTTCAAACAGACACACTGAGAGACAAAAATTCGTCTGCTTGATGCATTTCTGAAAGGTTCTTCGGCAAATTTTGGGCCACCACAGCAAAGCTTTCTCAGAGCAGGAGGAACTGGCCCAGCCTGGGCAGCGCTGGTGTCACCCTGGGCAGGACCAGCACAGGCCACAGCTGTCAGGAGGCACAGGAAACCCAACAATGGGAAAACACAAACCTGGAGAAAGCTCTGTCTCAGCTCCTTCCCCTCAGCTGAAACCCAAACCCACGAAGTGTTTGTTCCTTCGCAGCCTTCAGGAGCTTTAGTTCTCACTATCTGCTGTTATAAATTCCTGACCATCCTTTTTAGCCACAAACACTTCTTTTTTTCCCCTCAGTGCTGTGAGCCACATCCAAAATCTCCATGTGGCTGGAAACCACAGGATAAAACCTTGGACAGCCAGGGGGGAAGGAAGTTTGGTGGTTGGCAGGCAGGGAGGCAGAGCAGGTTTCTGGGGGACTCATTGCTCACAGCTGGGCTGAATCACCTCTTGCTCCTGCTTCCTTTTTAAATTGTTTTTTAAATTCCACCAGGATTTTACCTTTCCCTGCAAAGGCTTTGCTGATGTTGCCTTTCTGGCCACAGCCTGGGCACAGTGGTGAGATTTTTATAATTAAGGTGGGCAGCCTTAATTCTGTGAATTCCCACGATTTGAAGCTCGCTGCTGTCTCAGAGAACACCCCTGGAGGCTTTCACAGCAGATGAAGAAGCATTTCCTCGACTAGTTTTGACATCTGATAAACTCCCTTGTTTTCTTTTTGGCTTTTGGGTGCAGAGGAGCAGCAATGAGATATCTGATCCCTGTCCTGAGCTGCTGGGTTTGCTTCCCCGTCAAGTGAACCGAGTCAAGCTCCGGAGCTGTAGCCTTCGGTGTCAGGTTCTGGGTTTGTTGATGGCCCATTCTGTCTGTCACCAGGCTGCCCACTCATCTGGCTTGGCTAAATGCTCGGGAAGTTCCTGACAGGCTGCTCTGGGATTAACTGATCTCATTCATGCTTTATGCCTGCTGCAAAACCTGCCAGCTCACGATAAATGTGTAACCACCGCGGTGCCGCTAATCACTGATCATTAATTGCCTTCCTCACAGCTCCCTCCGAGAGGAGCACTGTGAACCTGAGCGTGCAGCAGAACTCCTCAGCCTCTCCCGTGGGATCCCTGGGGAGGCACACACAGCTGTGTCCTCAGGGCCAGGCAGCCCCCGGGAGGTGTCCCCTGGCTCGTGCCAAGCTCCAGCAGAGCAAACAGAGCGATTCCTTTACAAACCCCACACCAATGTCATTTCCAGGCTCCTAAAAGCATCATAACCCATGCAGCATCGCGGTTTCCCAGACAGGGATACTGCCCAGAGACAAGCCAGGCGCCTCCAGGGAAGCACAACAAAGCTGGGTATGGATCCGGGAGGAGCTGGCACGGAAATCTCCTTTTGCCTGGCAGGAATAATGGATCCATGCAGACAGAACCTGCACAGGGGGGTGGGAGCTGAATGAGGGACACACCCACGGGGTGAGGCTGTCACTGTCACTGCCAGGGACACCCCAGCGGGGCAAGGGTGTGACTGTCACTGTCAGGGACATGCCCAGGCTGTGAAGGTGTCACTGTCACCATCAGGGATGCACCCATGGGGTGAAGGTGTGACTGTCACCACCAGGGACACATCTGCGCTGTTACCATGTCACTGTCACCATCAAGGACAAACTCAAGGTGTGAAGGTGTCACTGTCACCATCAGGGACACACCCATGGGGTGAAGGTGTGACTGTCACTGCCAGGGACACGCCCATGGTGTGAGGGTGTCGCTGTCACCGTCAGGGACACCCCAGCGGAGCAAGGGTGTGACTGTCACCATAAGGACATGCCACAGTGTGAAGGTGTGACTGTCACCATCAGGAACACACCTGTGGTGTGAACGTGTCACTGTCACCATCAGGAACACGCTTGCAGTGTGAGGGAGTCACTGTCACCACCAGAGGCACACCCAGGCCTTGAAGGTGTGACTGTCACCATCAGGACATGCCCATGGTGTGAAGGTGTGACTGTCACCACCAGGGACACATCTGCGCTGTTACCATGTCACTGTCACCATCAAGGACAAACTCAAGGTGTGAAGGTGTCACTGTCACCATCAGGGACACACCCATGGCGGGAGGGTGTGACTGTCACCGTCAGGGATACACTCAAGGTGTGAAGGTGTCACTGTCACCATCAGGGACACACCATCAGGGTGAAAGTGTTACTGTGACCATCAGGGACATGCCTGCAGTGTGACGGTGTCACTGTCACCATCAGAGACACACCCATGGGGTGAAGGTGTGACTGTTACTGTCAGGGACACACCCATGGGGTGAGGATGTCCCTGTCACCATCAAGGACACACCCATGGGCTGAAGGTGTGACTGTCACCGTCAGGGACACACCCATGGGGTGAGGGTGTCACTGTCACCATCAGGGACACATCCATGGGGTGAGGGTGTGACTGTCACCATCAGGGACACATCCATGGGGTGAGGGTGTCACTGTCACTGTCAGGGACACACCTGTGGTGTGAACATGTCACTGTCACCGTCAGGGACACACCCATGGGGTGAGGGTGTCACTGTCACCATCGCCGTGCCCTCAGTCAGGTGCCAGCAGCTCAGGTAGGGTTTGGCACTGGCAGGGCTGTAATGAATAAATTCAGTTCTCGTGGGGAAGAAAGAATGATTAGTTGAACGATAATTAACGTTAACGGGAGAGAGAGAGATTTGTTATCTGGAGAAGAAAGTTCAATTAAGTATGGGTTGATATTAAGGTGGGGGAGCTGAGGTGACCACTGGGGTTTAAATTTGCTCTGGGTGGTGTGAAGGTTGTGTTGGGAATGTTGGGTTGAGCACTGTTCCCTTCAGGGATCTCGGAACGTGGAGTGTGCGGGGGTGGCACTGCCACACATCCCTGGGGCAGCGTACGGGAGAGTGGCAAGGGACCAGAACCTTCCATGGGACCTCACCCAGAGAGGTGATGCCCTAGAACCTTCCATGGAACCTCACCCAGAGAGGTGATGCCCTAGAACCTTCCATGGAACCTCACCCAGAGAGGTGATGCCCTAGAACCTTCCATGGAACCCACACCCAGAGAGGTAATGCCCTAGAACCTTCCATGGAACCCACACCCAGAGAGGTGATGCCCTAGAACCTTCCATGGAACCTCACCCAGAGAGGTGATGCCATTGAAAGCCGCGGCTGGTGCAACCCCTGGACGACTGTTGGATAAAACAGGCGATGGAAGAACAGCCTAAACGAGGCAATCAGACACTGAGAACGAGCTAATCAGACATGGAAAGGATCCAAAATGGACCAAGCATGGACTTGGGGTCTGCTACAAAACCGTTCCTGGAGTTTCTCCAGGGTCCTCCTGTGTACTCTTGCATCACCCAAGCTTCACTGCTTGAGGTCTGGAGCTTATCTCAGACCTTTATCTTTGGTAACAATTTAATAAAGTTGCTTTTTTCTTCATTAAATCGTAACGGTGTTACGCCGTTGTCTTTAACGGGGTGACGCTGCCCAAGGTGACAAACCCAGCCAGCCTCAGGGCTCAGCTGTCCCCTGCCCCAGGCACAGCCAGAGCACCCTGGTTTGCAGTGGGATTTCATTTAGATAACAGGATGGGATTGATCCAGAGATAAGGACTGGCTTGGACTCGGGAATCACAGAAAAGCTGAGGGGTGAAATCTTCCCTTCCTTTAACTCCAGCTTTTGCCCAGCAAAGACAGCGCCTGGCCAGGCCCTGAGTGTCCCCAAAACGCTTTGGGAAAGGGTGCCAGAGGCGTTCCCGACGTCCAGACACACACCCACAGCCTCTCCCTCACCCACCTGGCCGGGGAAGGAGCCCAGGTCACTCCTTGCCTTTCCCAGTCCATGACTGGCCCTGGCTGTGCCCTGTGGTGGCCCTGAGGATGATCTGTCCGTGCCCTCCTCCAGCACCGAGGTCAGGCCTGGAGTCCCCGGGATCCTCCTCTGACCCTTCTTGTGGGTCACATTTGGGAACCTCCAGCTGTGAGCTCCCAGTGAGCCAGGATTGATGGGAAAGGATGGGAAGTGAAGGTTTCTGCCAATCCCATCCAGCCCCAGAGCCCTGCGTGGGTCACAGCCACCATTTCCTTTTGGATTATGGGGCTTCCTTCTGCTCCCAGTTCTGCTCTTCCAGCCCAGGGGCCTGGAGAGCCACAGAAAACTGATCTGACTGTTAAAGGGTGAGGCAAAGAAGCACCTCAGGATTTTGTCCTGGAGGATGTCCAGCCCTCCTGGACTCCTGTGCTGAACGAGCTCCCTGCCCCTGGCTGGGCTGTTTTTATTTCTTTTCCAGGCTCCATACCAGGAGAGAAAGGAGTCACAAGTGCAGCTTCTGGTTTTTGTGTTGTTTATTAAGTTCTTATCTCAGTTTCTGTGTGCACCTGAGCTCAGCACTGCCAGAATCACTGCAGAATGGTCACAAGGCCTTGAGCACAGAATGTTTTAAAGACTTTTTACCCAATTAACAGTTCCAACCTAAGACATTTTCAGCAGTGTACCAATAACTATTAATCCCAGTTCACACATTTCTTCTACCCCAAACCCATCCTAGCAATCCCTCAGTGCCACCAGCACAGCAGGGATGGAGGAGAAGGAGAAGCAGGAAAGACCCAGGGCCCCCACCCTGAACCCTCCATGTTTGTCCCCATTCACCTCCACACTACAAACCCCAAAACTCTGATTTTCCACCCTGAGATAAACTAACTCCAATCTGTCTCACATTCTCCATGCTCGCAGTTCATCCAAAAGCTTTGGGAGCTTTTTCCAGGGGCACAGATCCAAAGCTGTGTCCCCCTGGGATGTCAGGGGAGGGTCCCAGACCCCCCTGAGCACCAGGAAAGGTTTCCCAGATTTCCTGGACTCCAACACTGTGCCCTTTAGGATGGCTTCCCACAGGATTCTGACAACCTAAAATCTGCCCTCGGGGAGCCCGAGGTGGCAGTTCTGCTGTCCCCTCTCCTTCTCACACAGTCCCGAGCACCAGGAGTGCAAAGCCCAGAAAGAAACCCCAAAGGCACAAATAAATGGGAGTAATGCATCCTGCTCTCTTCCACTCCATGGGAATTCAGGCACAGACAGGAAGAGGAGGAGGAGGAGGAGGAGAAGGAGAAGGAGAAGGAGAAGGAGAAGGAGAAGGAGAAGGNGAGGAGGAGGAGGAGGAGGAGGAGGAGGGGGAGGGATTTTATGGTGCTGAAAAGAAAACCCCAAAAATGATCACCCGGGCCTAAGTGACCCTTTCTGCTTTTCATCCTGTCCCTGGTGGGTCCCCACAGCTCAGACCCCACCTGAGGCGATTTTCCACATTTCTCTGAGTGGGAAACAATGAAGTGGCAGTGTCTCCTCAGTGCCCTCCTGGTGACCACAGCTCTGCCAGCCCAGCCTCGGTGGCACTGGGGCTGAGCTCCTCTGAGCCACGGCCATGGGTGGCCAGGAGCACAGCAGTGGTGGTCCAGCTTCCCTACAAAACACTGCCAGAGTCCACATTTCGCTGGATATTTCCATATTCACCCCGCAGGAATTGCTGCCTGCAGCACTGCCCTGGGAGCAGCCAGGCCACCAGGACAGGGGCAGGTCAGTGCCACCAAATCCAAGGAAACCTCTCTGGATGTGGTCCCATCCCTGTGCCCAGGGTTGGGGTTTTTTTTGGTTTTTTGGTGTTTTTGGTTTTTTTTTCTTCAAAAAATACTTCAAAATCCAAACGGTGCCGGCAAAACCAGGAAAACTGGGAGGGAAAGGGGAGCTGTGGGAGGAGGGGATGGATGAATTTGGGAGGAATGAACGTGAAAAGTGAATGATTGCCCTGAAGGACAGAAAGGAAGAGGTCCAGAGAGAGGGTGATGATCTGGAGAAGTGCATGGGATGCTGAGGATGGAGGGACATTTTTATGGACAGTTATCCCGAGAGCACCAGAGCAAAGCCAAGGAGTGGAAAGTCTCAGCTAAATGAGAAACAAGGATGGACAATGTCCTCAAGGAGGTGACCCCTGCACCACTGGAAGGATTTAATGCCCTTAAAGCCTTTAAAACAGCTCCCTGGACTCTGTAAACCCCGGGAGGGGCTCACAAAGCCCTGACACCTCTGTCACACAGGGAGCTGCCTCCAGAGGTGGCAAAATCAGTGCAGAAAACATCCACCAACAACCCAAATCCACACCCAGTGCTTTCACTGGGGTAAAAACACAAAAAGAGAATGACTTTTAATGGCATATCTCCATCGGAAAAAGGAAATTGTTTTGCCAGAGGAGCCTGTTTTGGTTTGGAGGAGAGCTGGGGCAGCAGGGATGGGAGGATCTGGGAGTGCAGGAGCTGCTCCAGGGCAGCTGTGCCTGATCCCTGTTCCTGTGCCTGATCCCTGCTCCTGTGCCTGATCCCTCACCCTGTGCCTGATCCCTGCTCCTGTGCCTGATCCTTCATCCAGTGCTCGATCCCTGCTCCTGTGCCTGATCCCTGCTACTGTGCCTGATCCCTGTTCCTG
>VZTN01028528.1:177535-196807 GCA_013400515.1 Erpornis zantholeuca
TTGTGTCACTCTGGGTTGTGGCACCAGGGGCTGTGTCACTCTGGGGCTGTGGCACTGGGGGATGTGGCACCAGGGGTTGTGGCACTCTGGGGCTGTGGCACTTTGGGGCTGTGGCACTCTGGGGCTGTGGCACTTTGGGGCTGTGTCACTCTGGGGCTGTGGCACTGGGGGCTGTGGCACCAGGGGCTGTGTCACTCTGGGGCTGTGGCACTCTGGGTTGTGTCACTCTGGGTTGTGGCACCAGGGGCTGTGTCACTGGGGGCTGTGGCACTCTGGGGCTGTGGCACTCTGGGGCTGTAGCACTCTGGGGCTGTGGCACTGGGGGCTGTGGCACCAGGGGCTGTGTCACTCTGGGGCTGTGGCACTCTGGGGCTGTGTCACTCTGGTATTGTGTCACTGGGCTCTGCTGGTGTCACAGAGGTGGAATTAGAGCTCTGCTCCCTCCACAGCTCCATCCTCTGCACGCTGCAGTGGCTGAGCTGTCGCTGCCAGTGCCAAAGCCCAAACCCCCGAGGCTGCAAACCCCGCGCTGGCAGCTCAAATGCGCTTGGAGAGGAGAGCAGAGGGAGAAAATGGAAGTGCAGGGCAAGGTGAGAGGATCTCAGTGGAATGGGAGCGAGCTGTCCCTGCCAGGTGTCGGCTTCAGCCACCAGAGTGTGAGAAATGCGGGGCTGCTCTGATTGTGTGCACACTAATTAGTCCCTGCTGGGCTTCCCTGCCATTCAATCACATCTTACAAGCAGACAGGCAATGCAGGGACTCCCCAGACTCAGTTTGGGACTGGGCTGTGCCCCTGTCCCCAGATGATGGCACACAGCAACCAGGGAGCTCCTGCAGAGCCTGAACCCCAAACTGACCCCAAACTGACCCCAAACTCCTCACCCAGCTCCTGCACAACCCTGAACCCCAAACTGACCCCAAAGTGACCCCAAACTCCTCACCCAGCTCCTGCACAACCCTGAGACCCAAACTGACCCCAAAGTGACCCCAAACTGACCAAACTGACCCCAAACTCCTCGCCCAGCATGACAGGGGCAGGAAAAGGGAAGATAAAAGACAGCAAAGTGCTGCTGCAGGGTTGCAGTGCTGGGGTGTGCTGCTGGCTGCCCCCCCCCTCTTTGGGCCCATTTTGGAATGGTTTTTGGATGTTTTGAGGATAAATTAAAGCTGCATCACTGCTAATGCAAGGCTGGGGGGGGTGGGTTTGCCCCCCCAAAACCAGTCAGACAGGTTGGGCCACGATCAAAAGTGCACAGGGGCGAGCACTCACACTCAGCCCGGGCACTGCTCCAGCAGCTCCCTTGGAAGATCGAATGGGAACAGAATAAAACACCCGATGAGAAAAGGAAAAAAAACCACAAAAAACACAACCAGCGACTCATCCAGCTGGTTCCTAAAATATTCATGGGGAAAGTCTGGCACGGAAATCCCCACGGATGACCTGTCTGAGCCCCCCCAGGATGGATTGACCAATTTCCGGAGGAGTGACATTAATGGCTCGGGGCTGACAGGGACACTCCTGGCTCTCCAAACAGCTCTTCCTCCCCAGCTCTTCCTCCCCAGCTCTTCCTCCCCCTGCTCTGCTGGCTCCACTGCTGGTTTGTGCCATTCCAGGCTGCTCCTGCCCCTCAGGAGGGACAGCTCTGACTCCTGGCCTGACTCCAGGGCTTCATTCCCTGCAGGATCTCACTTCAGGGCCTCTGCGGAGCTTTTTACACTGAAGGGATGCTAAAATTCCTGAATAGGTTGTTCTGCATTGAGTTATGGAAACAAATCCATAGGAGGTCCTGGAGCCCCTCTGGAGCCAGGCTGGGAGAGCTGGGGGTGCTCACCCAGAGAGGAGAAGGCTCCAGGGAGAGCTCCGAGCCCCTGGCAGGGCCTGAAGGGCTCCAGGAGAGCTGGAGAGGGACTGGGGCCAAGGCATGGAGGGACAGGAGGCAGGGAATGGCTTCCCAGTGCCCCAGGGCAGGGCTGGGTGGGAGATTGGGAAGGAATTGTTCCCTGGGAGGGTGGGCAGGGGCTGGGATGGAATTGCCAGAGCAGCTGTGGCTGCCCCTGGATCCCTGGCAGTGCCCAAGGCCAGGCTGGACCTTGGGGCTGGGAGCAGCCTGGCACAGTGGGAGGGGTCCCTGGGGTGGCAGGGGTGGCTCTGGGTGGGATTTCAGTTCCCTTCCAGCCCCAACCATTCCATGACTCCATGAAATTCCCAATGTTGGAGGCCAAGTGCCCCCATCCCCACCTTCCCCCAGTGCTCCTTTGCATGGGCAGGAGTTCCAGGACCTTTCCCTCCTCTCCATTTTGAACCTGCCCCCAATCTACTCAAGAATTTATTTCAACACAGCTACAAACATTCAAAGAAATTATCTCTGTGAGCATTTGGCTGCTGAAATACACAAATTCCCCTTTTTGGGGGGTGCATTTCTCTGTTAAGAACCCCCCCATTCTTACCAAAAATGGCACCTTTTTTCCAGGTTGGATCCATCACTTTTTATCCACCTCCACACTTATTTCAAGCAGATTTTTTTTCCATGCCACTTACTGAATGATTGATGCCATTAATTAGCATTTTTTCACACTTGCCAACTGCTTCCTTTGAGAAGCAGAACTTTCAGTAGCCCAGCAGAACTCCAGTGCTGCTCAGAGCCGAGCCCATTCCTCCCAGGAACCCTGATTTGAGCTGCTTGTTCCTCACAGGGCTAAACACCACTGATTCTCTAATTAATCCACTCATTAACTGCTGAAACACACCCACTGCAGAATTCACAGATCTGGGATCTATCAGAGCCTCGTGGCAGGCAGATCCTGGCAGGAAAAATTAGCTTTCCGGGGTGACGCTTTCCCCAAGACTCCAAATTTTGGATGAATTTTCTCCAGCTTTCCATCCCCTCCTGGCCTGACAGGGACACACCAAGGATGCTCAGCCCCTCTGGGCTGGGCTGGGGGATTTATTTTTGGAGGATTCCTTCCCAAAGCTCCCTCCCTGATGTGGTTGTGTCCCCCCCCCCGAGCTCTCTGTGCGGTGCAGTCGATTTTTGTCCAACAGGGAAAACATATTTTCAGAGCTCTCTGATTTCTGAGGGGGTCCTGGTGCTCTCCTTGGGGCCAAGTCATGTTTTTCCAGGTATTTAGGATGCAGCACTGGCAAGTGCTGGTTTCAGACTGGTCCCAGCATGAGTCAGGAGGAACAAATCTCAAGGCGAGAAAGCACTGACCACAGGAAAAATGTCCCAGAACTGTGTTTTCTCTGCTGTCACCACACCTGGCACAAACCCTTCTTGCTGCACCCCCAATATTCCATTTTCCCCTTCCACCCTCCAGGATCACAGGGGTGGCTCCTGGGGCCAGGTCTGCCCCTCTCTGCTCTCCACATCACTGTTTTAAATCATTGAAGAGCAGAATTTCATCATTTCGCTCGAGGAACAGCCAGAGCTGACCCTTCACAGAGCACCAGGCAGGATGTGTTTTCTAATATTCTGTCTGGAATTATATTTACATTGTCACAACCAATCTTTGCCTCATTTTCTGCAATTCCTCTGCTCCCAGAGATCCCTGACCCCCAACTGGAGCTGTCCCAGCCACACTCACTGGAATTACTGGGAGCAAGGAGGACAAAGAGTCACTTTCTGCCTTTTACAAGAAATCTGCGGTGCAGCAGCCAATTCTGGGAGGGCTTTAACACAGAAATCACATTTTCATGGCTCTCTGATTCTCTGATTTCCAGGCCTCCCTTGATTCTCTGATTCCAGCAAAGAAATGGAGATGGAAACCAACCCCAGCTGCTGTTAACCCACAGTTCCCAAACTCCTTCCACATCCCAGGATTAACCAACGTCACCAGAGAGCTGCCAGGGAATGCCAGGGAAGGTCCCAGAAATGCCAAGGGATAAAATAAAACCAACCTGCATTTTGAGTTGAAAATTATGTTAATTAAAAACTAGGAAAGAGAAAATTACATTAATTAAAAATTAGGAAATACTACACAGAAGTTTGTGCATCGAGTCTGAGTGGTCTGAACACAGCTTGGGTGATCTTTTAGATTTTGGGTTTAGTGTTGACAAGGTTGGGAAGAGGCTTTCCAGGACCTTACAGGGACAGGAGGCAGGGAATGGCTTCCCAGTGCCCCAGGGCAGGGCTGGGTGGGAGATTGGGAAGGAATTGTTCCCTGGGAGGGNAAGTGATGTGGTATTTCCAAATTTTAATCCATTTTTTAACATCAACAAATGCAGTTCATGATGAACATTTCTAACCCCTGGGAGGGGGAATGAGGAGCCTTTTGGCCCTCACTGGAGGGGGTGGGACAAGAACTGCAGTCAGAGCTACGGAACCTGGCACTGGAATAGAATTTATTTGAGTAGAATTTCTTTCAAGGGAATTGGAGACTTGAAGATCCTTCTATGACCCTGGTGGGAGTGGATGCTCCAGGATCCTTGTGCCTCCTCCCTGCCTGGCCAGGATTTGATACCCCAAACACTGCCCCTGACAGAAGGGAATTTCCAGCCCTAATTTGTGCCAAATTTGCGAAGTGTTCCCTGGGATGACCCTAAAGCATTTCCTGGTGTCACTGCCTCACTCCAGCCAACTTCAAAAGCTGCAACTCCTTTCTCCCAGGGGATAATCCAGGGATCTGTGGTCACTTCCAGCTTCCCTTCAGCCTCAGCCAGCTCCAGCAATGCTGACTCTGTGATTAAGGGATGGAATAGGAAACTCTGCTTTTTCTGTAGAAATGAGCCACAAAACTGGCTCAGACCGAGCCCCTCCTCCGGGCTCTGTCTGCTCTGTCACATCCTTTTGTTTCCCTCTCATCCCACGGGGGCTCAGCTCCTCTTCCTGGAAGTTTTGCTGGCAGATTTTGGCCGGGATGCTCTCGAGGTCACCTCCTGCATCTCCCCTCCCACAGCTCCGTCAGCTCTGGGAGCTCCACGGGAGGAACCCCTTAGGGGCATGAAAGGAAAGAAAACTTCCTCTGCACCAGCACAGGCTGACGAGTTCTCCTTGGGGATTGTCCCTCTCTGGGAAGGGGCTGGACCCACCCTGGAGGGGCACAGGGCTGCTCAGGATCTGTGTTTATCCCCAGCCTTTTGTTCCTTAGCAACACAGACCCAAACATTTCTCCTTCCAGCAGCTCCAGCCCTGCAGGGAATATTGGATTTCTCCTTCTCCGGCAGTGCCAGGGATACCCATCCACAGCCTGCTGGCACAGCCTGGACATCCCAAATCCCTGGCCATCCACAACAACCCAATCCCCACCCAAGGCCAGCCCCGTGATGCTCTGGAATAACAGGAAGGGCCTGGATTCCTGAGGATTTGGGATGTGACCTTGGCATCCTGCCCATGATGGAACAACTCCTTGGGCACCAACACTCGATTCCCAAACGCCTCCTCAGGGCAGCCCAGACCCCACTGCTGGCACCAGGAGGAGCTCCAGCAGAACTGGAGGATGATTTTCCAGGATGAATGATCCCCTTTGGAGCCTCAATCCCTTCCCTGGTGGGACTGGCAGCAGAACTGAGCCCTCTGAGGCTCCTGGGGATGTGCAGTTCCCTGTGGCTGCCCCCACATCCCTGTCCCTGCTGGCACCAGCCTGGGGCTTTCCCACCACCTGATCCTGCTGGGATCCATCCTTGGAATTCAGAGGGGAACCGAGCGGTTCCACGAGTCTGACACCTCCCTGAGCAAGGCCTGGCTCCCCAGGGAAAGCTCCTAATACATAATTACAATAATTACTAATGATAGGCTGGGTTTATTTCCAGAGCAGGGGAGCCAGACAGCCTCTGGCTCTACTGAAACAGCAAACAAAACCCAGCCCAGCTGCCCCATCCCTCTTTTCCTGAGGTAACAAAACTCTACAACAGCACAGGAGAGACAATCTGAGAACCAACAGCAACAAAAATCCTCAGAAAGTACCAAAAAAATATCAATTTCTGCTCTGTTCTTGCCCTCATCACCACTGGACGTTGATGGCTGATGAATTTCTGATCTCCAGATAGAAAAACCACTGACAGAATTCCCAGAGGCACTCAGGTTATTACAACCCCTCGGCATCCCAGAGGATCTGATGGATTGGGCTGGGGTTATCACCTCGGAGCAGCTCATCCCCTCAGCCTCCCCAGGACCTGGGGGATGCAATTATTGATGAAATCCTGAGCCTTGCTCTGGTGCAGAGAGAGAAGCACTCGGAGCCCCAGACACAGCCCAGATCCCTCGGACTGGATCCGAGACAAACCAATTTGTAGGAACTGATTCAATTATTTCTCATTTCCTGGCTGCTGTCAAAGGCGAGGGAGGAAATGAGGAGTGATCCCAGCGAGGCCTGAGACAGCATCGCTCCCTCTGGACAGCAGGAGCTGGAGGAGAGGAAGTTCTGCTCCCCAAAATTTCAGATCAGTTCCAGACAGGTGAGAGATTCCAGGTGGGCTGGAGGGGCTTTGCCTGGACTAAGGGAATGGGGGGGTTAAACCCTACTCCAGTAGTACCAAGGAAGGACCTGGCTTCCTTTTGGAAGTTCCTCAGCCATGGAAAGCCTCACTGAGACCCTGCTCTTTCTCCAAACCCTTTCCCCAGAGTTTCACCACTCCAGATCTCTGGCAGGGAAACGTTTTCCTAAGCCCTGGAGCTCAGCAGTTCCCACGGGAGCGGCACCAGGCCTGGCCCAGGAAGGGTCTCCCCACTTCCCAAGGATGCAGCACCACCCCCAGTTCCCCCCCGGGCCATGGGATCCTGCTGCTCCCAGAGGCTTTCCCTGCTCAGGGGTGAGAGCAGAGACAGGAGCAGCAGAGCAGCTGGGAGATGAGGAAGGGATGGAAGCACACTGGCTGCACGGAATTCTCTCCCAGGAATGAGGAGATGGAGGGAGGAGGAGGAGGAGGAGGAAGAGGAGGAGGAGGAAGAGGAGATGAGGAAGGCAGGGATGGAAGCACACCAGCTGCATGGAATTCTCTCCCAGGAATGCAGAGATGGAGGGAGGAGGAGGAGGAGAAGAAGGAGGAGGAAGAGGAAGAGGAGATGAGGAAGGCAGGGATGGAAGCACACCAGCTGCATAGAATTCTCTCCCAGGAATGTGGAAATGGAGGGAAGAGGAGGAGGAGGAGGAGGAGGAGGACATGAGGAAGGCAGGGATGNNNGAGGAGGAGGAGGAGGAGGAGGAGCAGGCGAGGAGGAGGAGGAGCAGAGCAGCTCCCAAGGCAGCAATGGACAATGCCCCTGGCCTGGCTGCCTCCCCTGAGGGCTGGAACGATTCCTGCTTGGAAAGTTTCCCGTGGAAACCTCGCAGAGGCAACGCGCGGAGAGCAGAACGTGCCGGGGGTTGTGCAGGAGGAAGCTCCAGGGTTTGGAGGAGGAGCAGAGTGTGCAAACAGGATGGAAAACAAATACTAAAGTCCCCCGAGGGCCTGCTGATGGCACTGAGGGGCTGGCACATGGGATCACCAGATCCATGCTGGCTGAAGGCTGTCCCAGCACAGTTTTCTGGTGGCCCAGAAGGAGGAGGTTGGTGATTGCAGCTGAATTCCAAGGGATTGTGTCCCTGCTCCCTCAGCTTCCCTTCCCAGGGTGCTGGGAGCCAGGATAACCCCCAAGGAATGGGAGGAGATCCTGGTCCCTCTTCCAAGGTGAGCTCCCACCTGGAAGTGGGTTTGGGAGAGTTTGCCTTGCAGAGAAAACCCAACCTGCTCAGAGTAACAGGAAGAGAGGGAATAGCCTCAAATTGTGCCAGAAGGGCTTCAGATTGCATATTAGGAATAAATTCCTCATGGAATGAGTTGGAACAGGCTGCCCAGGGCCATGGTGGAGTCCCCAGCCCTGGAGGGGTTTAGAAGCCAGCAGTGGTGACCTTGGCAGTGCCAAGTGCTTGGACTCGACGAACTCAGAGGGATCTTCCAACCTGAACAGTTCTATGATCCTGCAGTCAGGGGAGGAAAGACCATTCCCCCTGGATTTCAGGAAACCCCTTCCTGCACTAACACTTCAGGACATTTCCCCTAAAAAGAAAAGAGCTGGGGCACCTCCCAGCCCGAACCCACTGCCAGTGGCAGCTCACCTTGTACGAGGGACCAGCATCTCCTCCCAGCTCCCTGCCCCAACGCTTCCTCTCTGTGTGCAAGGGTACCAGGATATCATTGTCACTTCTGCTGGGACTCAAACAGATCCATTTTTAGCTCCAGAAGGTTACAAATCCAGTGTCCTTGGCTATCCTAAAGCTGCAGGACTTCCCTCAAGGCAGGGAGGGACACCCAGGCTGTGGTGGCCGCTCAATGTCCTCGTTTGGGACAGGTGCCTTCGCTGCAGGAGTCCGAGGTGGCTCCTCCTCCAAACCCCTCCTGCTCCCCTCTCTTGGTGGCTGCCAACAACCCCCAGCACTCCTGGGATCACCAGCCCAGCTGGGAATTCCCTGGATGGGCCCAGAGGGACTCGGAGCCATCAGATCCCAGGCACAGCTCACGAATCCCTGCCCCAGGGGTGACCTCAGCTGCTGGAGGCTGTGGTGGCTCTGGTGACATGAGCCACCCTCCCTCAGGGAAGGCAGGAAGGCCACGGAGACAAAAATATGCGAAAGTATTTGATTGCTGTTCCTGCTGCCATGGCCTGTGCGCTCCAGCATTCCCAGCACGGCGGGAATGGGAGGGCCAGGGACTCCTGAAGGAGCTGGGGCAGAGGCAGGAGCTGTTC
Source organism: Erpornis zantholeuca (assembly GCA_013400515.1). Taxonomy (NCBI): domain Eukaryota; kingdom Metazoa; phylum Chordata; class Aves; order Passeriformes; family Timaliidae; genus Erpornis; species Erpornis zantholeuca. Next base: position 186,199 of record VZTN01028528.1, read on the forward strand.
CAGGCTGATGCTCATCAATGAAAGGAATAAAACCTCCCCAAGGTTCAGCAGAGAGACCCGAGGGCATTTTGTGCTGGGATACCCAGGAGAGTTGGGCTGCCAACAGCACCAGGGCTGGGAATTCTCTGCTGGAAAAGCCCAGCTGCAGATCCAACACCCATAGAACCTTCCAGAGCCTCTCTGGCTCCCAGAGCTTGGGAATTCTCTGCTGGAATAGCTCAGCTGCAGATCCAACACCCACAGAACCTTCCAGAGCTTGGGAATTCTCTGCTGGAATAGCTCAGCTGCAGATCCAACACCCACAGAACCTTCCAGAGCTTGGGAATTCTCTGCTGGAAAATCCCAGCTCAACAAATTTAGCTCAAGGTCCAACACGTGAGGAGCTGAATTGATAATAATTGTACTTAGGGATTCTCTGCAGCCACACTGGCACATGGCAGCTCTGAACCTCCCAGCCTGGGCCAACAATTCTCCTTTATTTGTGCTGTGACTTGCTGCTCTCACACACCTCGCTGTAATTCTCGATATTTGAGGGAAAAAGGAAAACATCCACAAGCCAGCAACAGAGACCCAGGGAAAACCAGCACCCCCTGAACACCGTGCACATCAGAATTGCTCTGCCTTAGTGAATTGCTGGGAAAAATCTCATCCACCTCCAGCCTGAGCTCCCCAAGGCTCCTTTGTCTGCTGCATTTCTCCACCTCAGCCCCAGCTGGGAGCTCCCAGTGGCCAGGCCCAAGGCTCTGTGTCTGAGGTTACACTGGAGGATGAAACCAAAAGTCTGTGTTCTATCACCTGCAGTTAAAACCAGGAGGGGCAGATTCTTTATCTCTTCCATGACACATCCCTGATAACTCCCTCTGGGGGTATCTCCTATTAATGAGCCATCTAACCTCACTGCAGGACTCATAAAATTACATTATCCTGCTGTGAGATGCTCTGCCCATGGGGAGGAACCGAGTGTTCCTTCCTCCCTGGATATAATCTGAGGTTTGGAGCACCACAGGAGCCTTTCCCACTGCATTCCCAGAGGACAGGAGCTGCATAACCACCACTGGACCTTGTGAGGAAGAGCAGACCTTCCTCCAGGATCNCTTTCCAACCAATCCCTCCTTGATTCCTTTATCCCTGCCTGGGCTCTGTTCCTAGGGAGACATTTAAGGCATCACACCCACTCCTTAACTGGACTGCTACCATCCCCTGACCAGCAGGGTGTCAGCTCCTCTCCTGACTCTGTCAGGTCACGCCAGTGTTTCTGTATCATTCCCTTTACCTTAATTTTCCTGTTAAATTCTAATCCCAGCTTGGGCTCTCTCACTGGTTTGCTGTGAGTGCACCCCAGCAGCCTGCAGCTCTCCCACCCCACAGCAGCTCTCCCACCCCACAGCAGCTCTCCTGCCGAGCTCAGGGCTGGGGTTTTTAGGTCTTTGCTCAGTTCCCATTTGAGAAGATCTCCAGTTCCATCAAGCCCAGCTCGCTGGCACGCTGCAGGCTGAGGCTCTGCAGGTAACCCCGCACTTGGAAGGGCTCTTGGGGTTTTGTGAGGGGACTGAAGCACTCACCAGAGCCCTGTGAGTGCTCAGGTTCCTACAGCCTGAAAAACCACCAATAATTCTGCCATCAAATAGTTTGTTTAAACGAGAATGTCAAGACACCCACGGACGTTGAAAAGCACTGATTTAAGTGCTGATCTGAAACATATGGGAGAAGTATTTGTGCTCCGAGAGCGCTGCTACCGTGCTGCTCCCACGAGAGGGGCCACAAAAAACAGCTTGGTTGGGGTCTATGAGGAGCCAGAGCACCGCAAAACCAGAAAAATTTATAAAACTTGCATGTTTTTATTCCATTCTGTCAACTATACCAAGTTAGGAATAGAGACAAGGGCACCCGAGCATTCAGAGACACCTGAATTTCCCACAAGAGGAGCCACACAAACCAGCTTGGTCAAGGTCTACAAGGAGCCAGAGCACCCAAAAACCAAGAAAAAATTTATAAAATTTGGTTGCATCCATCTGATTATTCCCTTACATCAAATATACCGTTCAGAGACATCTGAATTTCCTAGAAGAGGAGCCACACAAACCAGCTTGGTTGGGGTTTATGAGGAGCCAGAGCACCCAAAACCCAGAAAAATTTATAAAACGTGCATGTTTTTAGTCCATTCTGTCAACTATACCAATTTAGGAATAGAGACAAGGGCACCCGAGCATTCAGAGACACCTGAATTTCCTAGAAGAGGAGCCACACAAACCAGCTTGGTCTGGGGTCCACGAGGAGGCAGAGTACCCAAAACCCAGAAAAATTTATAAAACTTGCATGTTTTTATTCCATTCTATCAATTATACCAAGTTAGGAATAGAGACAATGGCATCCAAGCATTCAGAGACACCTGAATTTCCTAGAAGAGGAGCCACACAAACCAGCTTGGTTGGGGTTTATGAGGAGCCAGAGCACCCAAAACCCATAAAAATGTATAAAACTTGCATCTGATTATTCTCTTATGTCAAATTTACCATGCAAAAAAACCTGAATTTCCCACAAGAAACACAAACCAGTTTGGTCTGGGGTCTATGAGGAGTCAAAGTACCCAAAACCCAGAAAAAATGATAAAATTTGGCTGCATCCATCTGATTATTCCCTCATAGCAAACATACCAATTTATAAATAGAGACAAGAGCCCCCAAACATTCAAAACCACCTGAATTGCCAAAAAAAATGGTGCAGGTGAGTGTCCCTGGGTGAGTTTACAAGACCCTGCCTCTAATCTGCCTCTCTTCAGGTCTAAAAATCTCAGAATCCTTCATTCATATCTCAGCAGCAGCAACAGCAGCTTCTCTTCTTCTTCTTAGGTCATTATCTGTTTTTGTTTGAGGCTCTGCAGTTTCTTGCAGTTGCAGCTGGGCTGAATTCGTGTTTCCAACACAAACAGGGGAATTTCTCCAGAGAGGGACCCTGCACCCATCCCTGCCCATCCCCTCGGGGCTGTGGGGCTCCCTGAGCAGGCAGGGAAATGCCTTCAAACTCCTGCAGGGAGGGATCACAGCTTTCCCTCAGCTCCAGGGAATCTGGGACTGAGGCTGGCTGCAGGTTTGGGATGGATCTGGGCTCCTTTTTATCCTGCCTCGAAAAAAGGACTGAAATTAAAGAGTAGGGAGAGAAGCTTCACCGTAAAATTAGAAAAAAAGGGAATTATTTTTAAGTAGCGAAAAGAAAATTGGGATATTTAAAAAAAAAAAATTATCTGCAGCCCTGCCTCCAAGTTGGATCCTTGCCTCCAGCTATTCCCTGGATTTCTGAGCCTGCCCAGCTCCCTCTGGCCCTGTTGGTCACCACTCCATGTGCTCCTGGCACATCCCAAACCTCTGGAGCCTCTCCAAGGCTGGCAGCGTTCCGGGAGGAGCAGAGATCTGCCCTTGCTCCAGCACTGCACCTCCCTGGGCTGTGCAGCTGAGGGGAGAAATCCATGACCTCCACAGCTCTGCTTCCACCAGGGCAGAGCTCACAGGGCTCCCATTCAATAATAAACTGGGAGGAAAAGGGAAATCTCCCACTCCCAGTGCCCCCAGTGCCACTGTGGGGCTCTGCCTCAGGCTGTCCCCAGTCCAGGGGCAGGGTGACCACACCCTGCAAACTCAGAGAGGAGGAGAACTCCCCCAAAAGGGAAATCTGCAATGCAAAGGGGGATGGTGGATGGCTTCACACCCATGGCCAGAATCATGGCCCCACTCTGGATTGATCCACGGAATGAGGAAGGATTATACAGGAAATGAAACAAAAATTGATGCCATTTTTAAAACATAAAATTAAGAATCATTTTAGGCTCAGATGATTTCAATTGCATAATTCCGAAGAATTCCACATCGGATCAATACAACTATGAGAGAGACACAGACAATAACCCTAATCCCAAACAGGAACCAAAACCTAAACCTAAACCCAAACGGAACCCTAACCATAAACCTAACCCTAGCCTTAATCCTAAAGCTAAAAACAACCCTAACCCAACAATAACCCTAACCCTAACCCCAACCTTAACCCCAACCCTAACTGCAGCCCTAACCCCAACCCTAACCCTAACCCCAATCCTAACCCCAATCCTAACCCCAACCCTAACCCTAACCCTAACCCTAACCCTAACCCTAACCCTAACCCTAACCCTAATCCCCAAACAAATAAAATGTCCTGTAGCCAGAGAAGAGAACGGAAAACCAACTACATTTGGGAACATTAGAAGAAAAAAAACAACCCCAAAAAGACACCAAACAGGAAACAGATCAACACCAGCCTTGCACAGGGAGCTGTCTCCCCAAAATCATGTTTTCACCGTCAGGAAGTGACAGAAGAGGCAGTCCCAGAAGCCAGTTTGGAATTGCACTCTCAGAGTCATCTTCCTGCCCTGCTCCCAGCGGATCTCGGATGGAGCATCAGCCTCTGGGCTCTGGCTCTGTTTGAACACCAGGCTCCTGATGGATTGCACAGGGCTTGGAATCCATCAAAAATGCCTCCCAGAAACCCCAGCCCTGCGCAGGCCAGGCTGCCTGGGCACGCAGATGTTAAGAACTGCCTTAATCCCGAGTCAATCTGATAAAAACGTTTGGCTGCCCCCGATTTTCCACGGAATTAACGGCGGGGATTGTGTCGGAGCAGGGATGGAGTGCGAAGCCCAGCGCCTGGAGCTCTGCCAGCAGCCCGTGAATGCTCGGTTCACAGCTCATCGTCCCAGACGTTTGGCCCCTGTCACCCTGTGGCTCCGAGTCAGGCATTGTGTCATGCCTGGGAACCCGGGGTGGGCAAGGACAGCCCAGGTGGCTGTGGATTTGCTGCAGCGCTTCACACACATTCTTCTGCGTTTTAATTCTCTACCCACTGACAAAGGAAAGCGTCTAAAACCGCAGGGGAATGTTTATTCCTGGGAAAGCGAGGGCAGGCACCCCCTTGGGAATGCAAACAAAACACAGCAGGAGTGTTGGGAGCTGGTACCTGCATCCACCCATTCCTGGGAGCTCGGCATTTCCCTATCCCGAGATCATCTCTCACCCTCAGCCTCTCTTCCCTTCTCTGCTGGCAGCAACTTGAGCATTTTTCTCTGCATTCCACTCCCTCCTCTTTGTTGTGAGAGCTCAGAGCTCCCAGCCTGTGCCTCTCCTGCCAGATAATTGCAGCTCTTCCCTTCTGACCAATTCCTGCCTCTCTCCATCCCTGCCCAGCTGCCAGAATTCTCTGTGTGATCAAATCCTCCTCCTTCCCTTGGGAATCTCCTCACCTGTGGGATCAGGGCTCTGTGCAATGCTCCTGCCTGTCCCTTCAGCTGCTCTTGGACACCACATTTGCTCCCAGCTCGTGGCATTTTCTCCCTGCTCTGCTCTGCCCAGAGCCCCAGACCCGGAACACCCACGGGCACTTTCTGGCCCTAAAGTTCTTCTTTTCATTTTGGTTTATAATTCTCTGTTGTAAAAATCACATCAGCACAGAGGTTCCACCCTCAGACTCCCCCCATGTGTCCCTTCTCCCCCTCCCAAACCCCACAAACCTCAGCCCCACTCCAGGGAGTGACCCCGAGCTGTGCACTCAGGGTCTCATCAGCAAACCCCCGACCCCAAAATGAGATGGAGTCACACAGAAGTCCATGAAAGAAGAAAAGCACCAGACCTGGGAATGGGCTAACCAGTCCCAAGGAGAGACAGGAGGTCTAAAAATGCAACACCACCCCTGCCATCCTTGATTTTGATCCCTTTTTTGCCAAGGAATGACTGAGACAGAGCCACAGATCTCTGGCAAGGCGTGGAGGAGATTTCCCAAGCAAGGCCAGGCTCCCTTTCTCCCTCTTTTCTCCCTGAATTCATCTTTGCTCTGCACGAGAAAGGAAAATCCTTCTTTGTCCCCCCCAGGCATCCACTTGTGTGCCCATCTCAGAGCAGGAGCTGTTCCCCTTTTCCCATCTGGGCTGATCCTTGGATCTAGGAGGCATTGAAAGCAAAGAAATTGCTTGGAAAAAACGCAATAATGAGTAGATTTTAAACTCCTTTGGTGCTCAGTCTGACACTGGAGCACCCTCATCCCCCAAAGGCGACACAGGTCCCAGCCAGGTACCCCAGGCAACTGTGAGAGGCAAAAAAGGCATTTTCCTGCTTGATCCCATTTATTAAGTCTCGATTTGAGTTGGAAGCAAATGGGAATCCTTGTCAGGGAGAAGATAAAACTCGTGGTGAGTGGAGCAAGATGCTGGGAAAACCCCTGGGAATGCTGGGCTCAGGAAGAGCATCCCCCTCCTCCTCCTCCTCCTCCTCTTCCTCCTCCTCTTCCTCCTCCAGCAGGGACCACGGGGGAATCCCAGGGGCTTGGATGCTCACAGGGTTCTTAGGGGGAAGGAAATCCCTGCAGAAACTCGAGCATCCCACACGAGGTCAGGCAGGAAGCTGCAGACAACATTTTTCAATAATTGGCTGTGGGAAATGAGCACCCACGAGGATGGGTCAGGGAACGGGGCTGGCTGCACCAGAGGAACAACCAGGGAAAAGCAATGAAGGAAACCAGACAACAACCAGGATGACATCCTCCTGAGTTTGTGGGATTTCCTGGGAAAACAGGAATAAGCTGCAGAATGAACTCAGTTTGTCGAGTGAAGCCATGAGGTGTCCGGGCCAGGAAACAACAACAGTTCCCAGCGAGGAACATTAAGACATTTTAAAGGCACAACAGAGTCGAGCTTGGGAGTTTGTGTGTCCCCTCACACACCAGGAAACAGGAGGATTGAGAGGGAAAGGGTTTATCCAGGGGAGGCAGGAGCCCACCAGCCCCAATCCCAGCTCCCAGCTCCAAGCAGAGCTCCGGGAGCTGTCGGGGAGGCCAGGGAAGAGCTCAGCCAGGAGCTGCTGGGCACAGGCAGAGCTGCTGTGCCAGGAAAGGCACGGGGGCACCTCCTGCACCCCCTGGGCAAGCCTGGCCAGGCCCTGCTGTGCCCAGAGCGGGACGAGCCCAAACCTTGCAGATCCTTTTTCATCCAGAGCAGGGCTGGGATGGAGCTGGGAAGGGATCTGTGCTTATGGATGGAAACCTGCGGGATTCTGTGGGGTCTGGGGGGGGTTAATGGGGCTTTTCACACCCCCATTGCTATGGAGACACCCAAGGAAGAAGGGTGGATGTGGATGTGGATGTGGATGTGGATGTGGATGTGGATGTGGATGTGGATGTGGAGGTGGATGTGGGTGTGGGTGTGGATGTGGATGTGGATGTGGATGTGGATGTGGATGTGGATGTGGATGTGGAGGTGGAGGTGGATGTGGAGGTGGGTGTGGGTGTGGATGTGGAGGTGGAGGTGGATGTGGAGGTGGAGGTGGATGTGGAGGTGGGTGTGGGTGTGGGTGTGGGTGTGGATGTGGATGTGGATGTGGATGATGCCGAGTTGCTCTGCACAGAACCTTAAGGTGCATTCCCAAAACACAAAGCTCCAAGCCCAGAGCTCTAAGATCATTCCCTGCCCGTGGCAAAGCATTGGGATGAGATCTTTAAGGCCCCTCCCAGCCCAAACCAGGTTGGGACTCTGTGTTTGTGACATTTGGGGTCGCACCAGAAGCTCCAGCTGTGGTTCTACAACCCAGAGCTGCTCTCAAGAGAAATGATCCCTGATTTCTAGTGAATAACCCGAGGTTATTTCTGTTTTATACAAAATTTAATGGCCAAGAGCTCGTGGTGGGCAGGCCCCGCTGCTGAGGGGCAGCTCTGGGCAGTGGTGCTGTCACAGCCATCATGGGATGGAAATGTTCAGCTCTGCCAGCCAAACCTTGCTCCAAGCGGGGCTGGATGGGGCTTGGAGCACCCTGGGGTGCTGGGAGCTGTCCCTGCCCATGGACTGAGATGGGATGGGAAGGGATTTCCAATCCAATCCAGGCTGGGATCCCACGAGAATGCACTGCCCACGAGCTGAGCTGCCCAAGCTCAGAGCCCTGCGAGTGATGCCTTGGCTTCGCTGCTCTGACTCCACACTTCAATTTCTCCCTTTCCTCCTCTTCCAAGTGCTGTTTCCTGCCCTCTACCTCACTGCTCCTCGTCCAAGGAATGATTTCCTGAACAAACCACTGGAAAAAATTGATTTTTCACTTTGACTGTTTCCCTGGGTTCCCAGGGAAAACATTTGCTTTTTAACTAAACCCAAAATTAACAAGAAAAATCCAAATTTTCATGAAGACACATTATGGGGAGTAAAGAAAAGCATTCGCTTCCTGTCAAACTGAAGCTTTTTTGTCATATTGGCTTTTAAGTATATTTTAATGCAAGAATATAATGATTTCCAAAGCAAAAAGCAAAGATTCCTTTCATATTGCAAATATTTTTCTCTCCTTGCTGTCTTTCTCTCCTCTTATTAAGGAATGCATCTTTCAAGCAGGCGTTCCCACTGCAGAGCTGCCTCTTAAACAATTCCCCCTTTTATCTTGTCAGCATTGGGAAAATTTAAAAATCTCTCCTTCCCTAAATTGCCACGCCGTATTTTGTCTCCTCTGGATTAGGTTTTTAAGCAGAAAAAAGTGTTTTGCTTGTGCTAGTAAGAAACAACGGAAAAAAAGAATGTAAATTTACAGTGCTCAGAGAGACCTTGGGTTCTTGTGTGAGAACCACAGAATGTCCTGAGCTGAAGGGACCCCCAAGGATCACTGAGTCCAACCCCAGACCCCCAACAACCCCACCCTGTCCATCCCTGGCAGCGCTGCCCAAACGCTCCTGGAGCTCTGGCAGCCTCGGGGCCGTGCCCATTCCCTGGGGAGCCTGGGCAGTGCCCAGCACCCTCTGGGGGAAGAACCTTTCCCTGAGCTCAGCCTGAGCTTCCACACACAGCTCCAGAACATTTCCTTGGCACCCAGGATGGATCCTGGCGAGTGGGAGCATCACAACCCTGCAGGCTTCAATCCAAACCCCACAGAAAACCCACAAAGAACCAAGGTCCGGGAGGGAAAATGGGGCCTGGGGTTCTGGAGAGCTGCCAGCAGCTTTTTCTCAGCTGAGCTCTGCCAAGCCCAGGGTTTGCTCTTCCTTCTTCCCAGCGTCCCAACACGAGAGGGTTAACAGTGCTCGGAGCTGATGGCAACAGGGCTGTCCCTGGGGGGCTCAGAGGGACACAAACCCCCCCTGTGCACTGCTGGTGAAGTCCTGGCTGAAAAACAACCTAAAATTCCACTTATAAACTCTGCTTTTTTACTAAAATGTCCTTTACAGAGGCACCACAAACACCAGTGCACGGGCTGCTGCTGGAGACCTTAAAATGCTGTTGCAGGGAGCAGCTGGGCACAGCCAGGATGGGATTTGGTTGGGGGCAGGGTTGGGATGAGAGGGCATTTAGGATCCCTCCCAACCCACAGCACTCTGTGATCCCAGGGTTCTGGGATTCCCAGGAGGATTGTGCAGCCTCAGTGCCTGCTCAGCACTTCTCAGGGCAGGGGAAATCCAGCAACCAAACCCCCGGGAGATGCTCAAGTGGAGGCTGAGTGGTCAGTCTGGCACCACCAGCCCTCGTGGAAAAGGCTGAACTCCAATTTCTCCCAGCCACACAAAGCAAACAGACCCAGAAAACCTCTTCCACTCCAAAATGCAAATCACAGGAATTCTTTGCTCATATCTAGGAATGGAGCGAAATATTCAGGCTGGGGGTGCTCAGCCAGAGAGGAGAAGGCTCCAGGGAGAGCTCCGAGCCCCTGGCAGGGCCTGAAGGGCTCCAGGAGAGCTGGAGAGGGACTGGGGCCAAGGCATGGAGGGACAGGAGGCAGGGAATGGCTTCCCAGTGCCCCAGGGCAGGGCTGGGTGGGAGATTGGGAAGGAATTGTTCCCTGGGAGGGTGGGCAGGGGCNTTCCCTTCCATTCTGGGATTTGTGATTCCTCTTTAAGCCCAGTCCTTCTCCTCAGAGGTCTGTCCCCAGTTCAGGCACTGCCCCAGGGCTCTGAGTGAGTTCACTGCCAGGTTTCCAGGTAAATTTGGGGCTTGTCCTGGGCAGGACCAGGAGTTGGACTCCAGGATCCTTGTGGGTCCCTTCCTACCCTGGATAATCCCTGATTCCATGCTGTGTGTTAACAAAGGAGCATCACCAGATCCTCCTTCCCTGGTCCCGTGTGTGCTCCATCCCCGCCCGTGGGAGGAGTGACTCCTTCCAAAACAAACACGGAGGATTCCCAGAACTCCTCTCAGCCGAGGAAATCCCCGTGGTGCCGCAGGGGTTGGGGTCACTGCCGGGGAACTCTGCTGGTTTAGCTCAGAGCCTCTGCCCCAGCTGTGCCAGGGCTTTTCCAGCAGGTGAGTGCCAAGGCAGCTGCGGTTTGGTCACAGGAGTGGAGCAACATCACCCCGGAGGAGCCACCACAGCTCCCAGTGAGCCCAGGGCGGCAAGAACTGGGAGGAGAGAGGGGAAGGGAGGCTCAGAGCAGCTAGTGGGTAACCCCAGGGTGGGGATTTTTCCCCTTATTCATCCACTAATTAGGATTAATGCTCGAATCTGATGAAGCAGCCTCGTTTTCTCAATTTTCCTTTGACCAGGAGGAAATCTTTTGCTGTACAGGCTCAGGGAGGCAAATCTATGGCTCTGTGGTGTTCCTGAGTGGCTAAGACCCCAAAAGAGGGGAGGGGAGA
>VZTN01028528.1:206914-225991 GCA_013400515.1 Erpornis zantholeuca
TGGTGGTGGTGGTGATGATGGTGGTGGTGGTGGGGGTGATTCCTACTTTTTGGGTTACAAGGCAAGTAGGAACTGGAGAACCGAAACCTGCCCTTGGAGCAGGCTCTCCTGCCTCCTGGGTTGGGGTTTCAGCAGGGTTCGGGTTCCTCACTCTAAGAGCTTCACCGAGAACAGGCGCTTCCCAAAGCACCAGCGCGACGAGTAAACCCCAACCAACCTAAGCACGGCCACGCCCCAGCCCTCAGCCCCCTCTGCCCACGCATCCAAACGGATCAGGAGAAAGAGATAGGATTGCATTACCTCGGTCATTTTGGGCTTCCTGGAGCTGGCCGGCACCAGCCTGCCCGCCTCAGGCCGCGGAGCGGTGGCCATGGTGTAGGTCTCCTTGCTCACCTTCTGCTTGGACCTCAGCAGGGCCAGGGCTGCCTTGGTGGACACCCCGGGCAGGTTGGGGTTGTAGAGGCTGACGCACCAGCTGGCGTACACCGAGGAGCGGCCGTCCGCTTGCGGGGTGTGGTTTGGCTTTATGTAGTTCAAATAGCACCAACTGACATTAGTGGTTGTGTGGAGACTGGGGAACTGCAGGACCTTCTTGGTGTCTGTGCCTTCCCGAGCCTTCCCCGCGCCCGCGGCGCCCTCGGGGGCGGTGCTGGCGGGGGTCGGTGGTGGCTGCTCCACCGGTTCTTTGGAGTCTTCCTTCTTCACGGGCTGCAGAGGCTCCTGGCTGAGGAGCTGTTTGCCAGCTGGCTGCTCGTACTCCTGCAGGGCCTCAAAGCTCGGGGAACCCGACCGGGACGCAGCCTGCTGGGAACTGCTCGGGGTTTCCTTTGGCTCCGACTGCTCCACGGACACGCTGGGTGGTGTCTCAGCCTCGACCCTGTCTTGGCTTTCTGCAAGGAAGTGAGATTTATCCTGCTTTTTCCCTTCCTCTACTGCACTGGGTGGCTTCACCACTTCCAGCTTCTCTTCTGCTTCGGACACTTCCTCCTCCTTCACTCTCTTCTGCTGCTGTGTCTCCATCGTCAGCTCCAAACTGCCGGCTGGGGACAGCATCCTTTTGCTCCCCCCAACCGTGGAGGGGCCCCCTTCCAGGCCGAGGACGCTGTCCGAGGGGCAGGTGAGGGGCATGTAGCCCTTTCGTTCTGGCAAGGGCAGGGGCACTCTCAGGTATGGGCTCTGGAAAAGGCTCCTCTGCTCCTCTGTGATCATCTGGGCCAGGTCAAACCCCAGCCCGTGGACGTCAGCGCTGCACACCAGGGCGCCCTTGGGCTGGCGGTCGTCGAATTTGGGGAGGACGATGGTGGAGGAGCTGCACTGGGACTGCGTGACCAGGATCTGGGAGAGCGTGGTGTACATGGCGCTGCCGTAGGAGGGCATGTTGGTCTGGATGCGAACGGGGACAACCAGGGACACCATGGGCTCCGTCCGGGTGGGGACAACGAGCTGGGTCACGGTGACGGACACCGCGGGACTCGCCGTGCAGGTCAGAGGGTGCAGCCTGCTGTCCGAGTCATAATCCGTGCACGGGGACAGGCTGGAGCTTCCTGCTGCCGAGAACAAACTGGATTTGATCTGTGGCAAATGTCCGCCAGCGTCGCCTGGCAAGTGGAGAGCGAACTGAGACTGGAGAGGCAGGAAAAATGCTGAGGGGATCGGGGAGGAGCCAGGGTAGTGCACGGGCAGGAATGAAGGGTGCCTGAAGGAGACCTCAGCGGGGTGAGACATCAAGGGAGGAGCGATGTGAAGCGGGCCCGGGTGGATGAGCGTCTGCGGGAGGGGCAGCGGCGGGGTCTGGAATATGGAGGGAGGGATCTGAGGCATGGAGAACTGGGCGGAGAGGATGTCGGACATGGTGTGGGCAGCGAAGAGCTCTGCAGACTGCCCCGGCTGCGGCAGGAGGTGCTGGTAGGGGAATATGGAAACCTGGGGGGCCATGAAGTGCTTCTCGTGCAGCGTCAGCTGTGGCACGGGGTGGTGGAACACCTGCAGGGCTTCCGTGTATGGCGGGCTGTAGGACGGCTCGGGGCTGTCCTTTGGCTGGCTCTTGTCGCTCGGGTAGGTGCCGTGAGAGGGCAAAGGGGAGGACGAGGTTGGCTGATGGGGTAAACTCGTGGTGGGAGATTTACTTGAAGAAGGAGCTGGATCCTCCGTGTCCGGCCAGCCCGGCGGGGCCGGGTCCGGCTCGTGCTCGGGGTGCCTGGTGAGGGACGCCTGCCGCACCAGGAAGCATTTCCTCCTCTCCTGGGGGGCCGAGGAGGTGGAGGGGCCGGGGGTGGAGGCAGGAGTGGACGACAAGCTCCCGTAGTCGAAGGATTTGCTGCGAGTCTCTGACATCTGGGAAGGGTGGGACACGTTGGGCGTCTGCTCGGACGCGGATCTCCGCATTTCCCTGGAATGGTGATGGTGGCTGGGGACCATCAGCATATGGGAGCCAACACCAGGAGGTTTTGGGTGGGATTCGGAGGGCTGGCTACTCGACTCTGGCTTGGTGTGGTCATCCCGATCAAAGGAGATGGAGTGGCTGGAGCCGTGGGAAAGGCTGCTCTCCTGGCTGGGGCTCCGGGTGAGAGAGACGGACTCGAAGCTGGACTCTCCGGAGGACTGGGCCATTTCTGCCAGCCGGAGCCGCTTCTTCTTGGGTGGGAGCTTCTCCGCAGGGAGCTGGGAAAGAGTCTGGCTCCTCTGCGGCCACTGGAATTCCTCTGTTTTCTCCGGCTCCTTCGGAGGAGGTTCTGGCTCCGTTTCTGGTCTGTCCGGCTCTTCCGTGACCAGAATTTCAGGGACCTGGATGTTGTGCTGGCGGACCAGCCTGGGCTGCAGGGAGTGAGGGGGGCGGCTGTGCTGGGGCGTGGGCTGAGATGGGAACTGGGACAGGGGCTTGTCCTCTTCCAAGCTGCTGGGCTGCTCGATGGAGTCCGACTTCTCAAAGGAGCTCGTGTGCTGGATGACAGAGATTTCCTTCGAGGTTGTCCTCCTCTCCTTGCCCTCCGCGCTCGAAGCCGCTTTGGTGTTCCTGGAGTGGAAGCTGGCACTCGCCTCGGAAGGTGCGGATTTTCCCGAGTCTGCTGGTGACTTCAAGGATTCACGGGTCAGGTTCAGAGCCACATCAGACGAGGCCGGGTTGGCAAACTGAGCGCCTGGGCCGGTGCTGGAGGAGGGGGTGTCAGACAATTCGAAAGCTGGAGGCTCCTCGTCGTCCCCGAGGCTCTTCTCCTTCCGCCTCTTGCGCAGCGGGGTGAGCTCCAAGGTGCTGCCCAGCTTGTAATGCATCATCTGGGGCCACACGTCGGGATCCGCCGTGCTCTTCTCCGGCTCCGCGGAGGTGTGGGACGTGGCAGAGCGGGGCTTGGCGAGCTGCAGTTCTGAGCAGTAGTACTTCTTGTGGGCCTCGTAATTGTCCCTTTTCTTATAGCGAGCGCCGCACACGTTACACTCGTACATGAACCCTTTTGCCTTGGGGCCCTTGCGGGACTTTTTGGTAAGATCGCTTTCCTTGGCTTCAGGCTCCTCGGGAGGTTTGGGAACAGTTTCTTTGCTGGCAGAGCCGACCTCCTCCGAGACGTATTCCACTCCCAAGGGTAGCTCGATAGCTGGTTGGCGTTTTAGCATTCGAGGGTGGGAGGAAAACGCTTGGCTGCGGCTTAAGACTTCAGGCTCCATGATGTGATCATCGAATGAGTAGCTACCTCTAAAGGTGTGTGGGGAGCTTATAGTGCATGCAGCAGAAGGCATTGAGTGGCTTCTTAGGAGAGGCACTGTCTCTGTGGCACTGTGGGATTGCTGAAGTGACAACAATGATTGTTCGGGCTTCATTTTTTCACCGTGGGACGCCAAGGCTTTCGCTGCATCCAGCTGGCTGCTGGAGCCAGACTTGATATCGAACTGGAAGGGTTCCCTGTACGCACCAGACTTTGGGGATTCGATGCTGCTACGCCTTGATAGGGAGCTTCTTCTGGGCTTCACGCTGTCGATTTCACTGGTATCCACGACGGCTTCGTTAATGGTAATTAGCTTGGTGATGTGCTCGATCACCTGTGTTCTAGGCACAGACAGTGGGACCATGCTGGGCTTCTCGTCGCCGGACAGGTGTGGGAACCCTTGGGTGGTGTTGGCAGCCAGCGCCGCCGTCCTTTGCCCAATCCTCCCACACTTCCCGAAGATGATCTCGGCGTAAGATTTGGCGTTGGTGTTGGGAGGGCTGATCTGCTGCTCCGCGCTCTCGGATCTGGAGAAGTACCCGGACTCGGTGCTGCCCTTGCTGCCGGGGCTCAGGAACGCCTGCTCGTCGATCACCTTCTTGCGCTCGCTCAGGCGCAGCGCCAGCTTCTGCTTGATGGTGTGGGTGTCCTCGGACTTATGGCTCAGGGCGTGCTCCGACGACGGCTCCACGAACTGGGAGCTGTCCTCGAGGGACTGGGACATGCTGGAATGGGACAAGGAGCAGCGGTCGTGGCTGGAGCCTTGGCTCCCTGCGCTCAGCAGGCTGCTGGAGAGCAGGGTGTGCTTCTGCCTGGGCGACAGCTCCGTGGTGTGACCCGACATGGCTGCTGTCTCCTCCTCCGAGTCCGTGCTTTCCCCTTCTGTCGGCTCCTCAAAGTCCTCCCCGCCGATCCGCTCCATCTCCAGGCTCGATGGATACATCTCTGCTCCGATCCCTGAGGCCAGCCCAGCTTTTATCCGGTGAGCGTGAGACTTCCTGTGTTTGTACAAATTGCTCTTCGTCTTGAAGGAGAAGCCACATGGAATGCAGGGGTAGGGCCTCTCCCCCGTGTGGGACCTGATATGTTTCTGGAGCACGCTGGGCTTGGCGCAGGGCCTGCTGCAGTACTGGCAGATGTATTTGCCCGGCTTCTGAGGCTTCTTCTCCTTCTTGTGCACCTCCTCGGCTTGCTTGAGGGACACCTGGGCAGGGCGAGGGATGAAGACCTTCTGCACGGCCGGCATGTCCTCGGCGGGAACGACGGGCGAGTGGGACGGGAGGAGCTGGCCGTGGTGGGAGTGCAGCCCGGCGGACGGGAAGGAGCCAGAGGGCCCTGGTCTGACCGGATCAACTAGCTGCCATGTGGGACCTTCCAGGACATGCTCCGGCTTCCCCGGGGACATGAATGCTGGTGACAGTGCGTGCTGCTGAAGCTGCGGGGCGTGGGCAGGGTGGTCGAAGGAGGAGGGCTTGGGTTGTTTCTGGTGGCCGGGCTTCTCCTGGGGCTCCTCTCGCGGAACGGGCAAAGAGCCGGAAAAGTGCTGCTGCGAGATGATGTCTCGGAGAGGGGTTCCTTGGGAGGGAGCAGAGCTGCCCTGGTACGTAGTTGGGGATGAAATACTGCCTTGGAAAGCCTCTCCTTTGGGAAGCCTCTTTCTTGGACTTTCCTCAGCCTTTTTTGTGCTCTTCTGGCTTTGTTCAGGATCCATGACCTTAAAAGGGTCTTTGAATGCTATTTCGGGAAGGTTTTGGCAGGCTTCATTTACGAATAATAAAGGTCTCCTCTGTAGATTCCCTGTTTTGCCTGCATTTGCTACGAAGCTGGAGCCGCCAGGAGATGGTTGTTGATTTAAGATTTTACTAAAGTGTCACTAGTTGCTATTTGATTCAAAAAAAAAAACGTTTCAAGGTCAATAAAGTTCACATTGGTAACACATGACAAACTACTTCAAAGAGAGAAAACTTTCCAAAACTTTCAGTCCAAATATTTTCCTTGTGAACTTGGTTAAGGCTTTAAACCTTGCCATTTTATTTCAGTTGACAGTGGCAAGCCTTCAAAGTCAAGATGCAACCCACAATGTGTCTCTTGTTTGTTATGCAAAGCTTTGAAAACTTGAGACTTCAGTGCTCATCTCAGAAAGATCCTTTTTTTTTTTTTTTCCTTTCTCCTGTGCAAGGAAAATAACACTGAACGGTGGATGTCCCCCTGTGTCTTCCTTCTGTTCCACTTTGGAGTTCAAAAGCCTTGGAAAAGTATTTCCCACATTTCTGTAATTACATCCAAAAGAAAAACAAACAGACAAAAAAAAAAAAAGAAAAACAACTTTAGCTTTTGTGTGTAAGTAATTAAACGCTGCTCGTTCTGGGGGGGTTAACAGGGAATGTTTTGCACACAAATAATTCAGAATAACTCACTGAATGTCTGCCATTCACAAGACATTACTTTTAATGGCAACCTAAACATAAATTGCACTCAGGCAAACCTCAGGGACTCAGTTTAATGCTCACAAAACCTGGCTCTGAGGCAGCAACCAAAGACAGGAACTGGAAACAGAGACAGTTTGGAAAAATGCATTAAAAAACGCTTTCAAACTCGAATTCCTCCTAATCTCCTGCAAGCATTGAGGAGTTTAAAGTTTTTATAATTGTTTTTCCCTTCCAAACTGACTGACTCCAAAGCACTGCCTCGCGCCTCTGACATCCCCGACAAAAAACGAGGAATCTTCTCTGGATGAAAGCTGCTCTTGAGCTGTGCTAATCCTCAGTGCCAGCGACAACAAAGGCAGGTGAAGAGGAGCTGCACGCGGGCTTTTATTGAAATGTTGCCTCTTCGATTGCCTGCCTTTTGTCACCAAACAAAGGAGCAACTCCAGTTCCTGTGGCAGGCGCGTGGGGTGACATCGTGGGCTGTTCCCGAGGGGAAACCCTCCTGAAATGAGTGTGGATGGGACCTCTCGAACCCTATTAACCACCCTGGTCAGCAAACACAGCTCCTGGAGGGATGTTCCAGGAGGGAACTGCACTGGAACTGCACTGGAGCTGCACTGGAATTGCACTGGAATTGAACTGGAATTGCACTGGAGCTGCACTGGAACTGCACTGGAGCAGCACTGGAATTGCATTGGAATTGCACTGGAACTGCACTGGAACTGCATTGGAATTGCACTGGAATTGAACTGGAACTGCACTGGAATTGCACTGGAATTGAACTGGAGCTGCACTGGAACTGCACTGGAGCTGCACTGGAACTGCACTGGAATTGCACTGGAACTGCACTGGAATTGCACTGGAATTGCACTGGAATTGCACTGGAGCTGCACTGGAATTGCACTGGAACTGCACTGGAGCTGCACTGGAATTGCATTGGAACTGCATTGGAGCTGCACTGGAGCTGCACTGGAATCAGGCAGTGTCTCCAAGAGATGGAGTGGAGGGTGGGTGGGATGCTCTGAAGGAAAAGAAGGGTGGTGCTTTTTAAGCGAGTTAAACTGATTGGTGTGATTGATAACGAGAAAGGGATTCTCATCCCACTTTCTGTGGGTACTGTCTGCCCCAGGGTGCTGTGCCTCGCTAGGACAGGATTGCTTTGCTTTAATTTGGGGGAATTTGGTTTAATTGGGGAAATTTCTCAAATCCCTGTGCCTCTGATCTTGGGGAAGACGCTGAAGTGCAAGTCCAGCGGAGCAGGGAGGAGCAGGGGACTGGGATTTGAGCTCTGTGATGGCCCAACTTCCTCCTGAAGAGGGAAGAGCCAGCAGGAGAAACCACAAAGTCCTCCAGGGATTCCCCGCTCCTCATTCATTCCTACAACCCTGTGCACTCAGGGAGAAAAGGGCTGTGGGGTTTTAGGGGATTGAGCTTAACTTAGCAGAGTCTAACGATACTGGGACACCCTGGGACACACCAGGACCAGCCAGGCTTCACAAAACTCCCTGAAAACTGTCTTTTGTTTGCACACATCGCCTCAGATGGCCAAATTTAGTCCTTGGACACAACTCTGTCACGGAGAGAGGAAGGTGCCAGTGAGGGACCCAGGGGGACAGCGCATCCCCCATGAGGGGCTCAGTTCAGGGACACTGATGGCCCTGAGGTGTCATTTTTTGCTGCCTGGAGTAGTGGCTTCTCTCACTGCCCAGCTGCGATGCCACATCTCAGGGGAATGAGACAAAATCAGCTCCTAGCCTTCAACTTCACCTTCCTTTTCCCCAAATCCAGGTCTTGCTCCCCTCCAGAACAACCTTCAAACTTCCCAGGACCTGCAGAGCACCTGCTCTTGCCCTGACTTGCTGAGGAGGTCAAGCTCCTCGCTGTGAGAAGCATTTAATTACATTTCGAAACCCCTTTTTAGAGAGCCCTCAGTGCTGACTAACCCTGAGCGTGGTCTGGGAGAGACTTTGAGCCCAGCACTTGCTCGAGATCAAAGACACTCGTGGAGCTGATTTACCACCTCGATTGCTGCCTGTGTTGCTGGGGTTTGCCCCACTCGTGACACACAGAGATTTTCAACTTGGGAAAAGTGGATTAAAGCAGGGACAGAGAACTTTAACTGGGCAGAAGTGGATTTAAGCAGGAATTTTTTCAGCAAGTACAGAGTGAGCTGCCAAAAGCTCAAATATTCACATCTAAGAATTCCCAACTCAACCCGAACAACATTTTAATTCTGAATTTCCTCCCACAGGCAACATAACAGTCCCTAAATGTACAGTGGTTCGGCTTGCAAAGAAAATCCTTGAGTGAATTTGGTATCACCCCAAATGTTCAGACCATCCTTGTTCTCCTCTGATGAACACATGGGCCCCAGCTGATTTTAATTTTTGAGGAATTCTGCACAAAAGTGAACAATCCAAGAACGGGCCAACAAACAAACACACCTGGCTGCCTACAGCAGCGAGCGGGGCCATCCCGGGCCAGTTCAGGCTACTTTGGACATCTTTATTCCATTACCGGGAATGAGGCTCCTGGAATGCCAATGGCAAAGGATAATTCTCCTGCCTGGATGCAGTTCATCCAGGCTGGGACCTCTCCAAGGAAAATTCAACAGTGCAACAAAAAATGGGAGAAAATAAATGAAGTTGGGGAGGGTTTCTCTGCTAAGAATCCAGAGGGAGGGAAGAAGAGGAGGGGAGATTCGTCAGGATCTGGAGCTTCCTCCCGAGGGGCAGCTCCCATCTCTGCTCCCTGGGACAGGGACAGCACCCAGGGAAGGGCTGGAGCTGGGCCAGGGCAGGCTCAGGCTGAGCTCAGGGAAAGGTTCTTCCCCCAGAGGGTGCTGGGCACTGCCCAGGCTCCCCAGGGAATGGGCACGGCCCCGAGGCTGCCAGAGCTCCAGGAGCGTTTGGGCAGCGCTGCCAGGGATGGACAGGGTGGGGTTGTTGGGGGCTCTGGGCAGGATATTCCATGATTCTGTGATCCTACACTGTTTTCCTTCTCACTTTCCCTCAGCCTCCCGAGCGTGGCACTGGCACAACCACAGCAAATCCTAAAGGAACAATCCCTGTGGATTGTCTGGCACGCGGTTCCCAGCTGCTGCCATGGCATGTCTGCTGCCCAGTCCGAGGCACAGGCACTAAACCCGGGGATTCCAGCTTTTCTTTCCATTCAAACAGGATTTCTTAGGGTTTCACTTGAAATGCAGCGGAGCGAACACGAGCAGGAACGCCCGCTGCATTCCCAGTGCCAGGAACAAAGGCTGCCACCCCGATGGAAGGGATCAGTGACAGAATTCCCTCTGATTTTAATGGGACCAGGGCTTTACCCTAAAGGCTGAGGTAAAATGCTCAGAAAAATGCTCTTCTAGAAAGTCACAATTGTGGGGATTCTGAATCACCTTATTACAGCTGAAATGAATCGTGCAAGGAGAGCCAGGCAGACATTTTCCCCCAATCCTAAACCTCATCCAGGCCTAAACCTCACACAGTCCTAAACCTCTCCCAGTCCTAAACATCTCCCAATCCTAAACCTCTCCCAATCCTAAACCTCTCCCATTTGTAAACATCTGCCAAACCTAAACCTCTCCCAATCCCAAAGGTCACCCAATCCTAAACCTCTCCCAGTCCTAAACCCCACACAGTCCTAAACATCTCCCAGTCCTAAACATCTGCCAAACCTAAACCTCTCCCAATCCTAAACCTCACACAGTCCTAAACATTTCCCAGTCCTAAACATCTCCCAATCCTAAATCTCTCCCATTTGTAAACATCTGCCAAACCTAAACCTCTCCCAATCCCAAACCTCTCCCAAACCTAAACCTCTCCCAATTGTAAATCTCTCCCAATCCTACACATCTCCCAATCCCAAACCTCTTCCATTCCTAAACCTCTCCCAATCCCAAACCTCTCCCCAGTGCTCCCGATGGCTTTGAGGAAGAGCTGAGCAGTGCCCATCCTCAGGCCCGGGACCATCACCGCACCCACAGGAGCTCTTCCCCAGCAGGTTTGGGGTTGCAACCCCTCCTGCTCGGGATGAGAAATGCTGGGAATGACACCTGAGCTCCAGGTGGGAACACCACTGAGAGGACATCAGGATTTTCCAATGGGATTTGCGGGAAGCTGTCACAGCCCTGCCTTTTCCACACTCTCCCACCAGGACAGCAATTTCCTCTCTGCATACACCCAATTTTAGCCTGTTTTTAGGGAGGCCAGGCTTATGGGGAATGGGCTGCTGGAAAATCCACCTTTTTATTGGTTGGGACAACTGTGAAGCCAAAGTTTAGACAAATTTAACGACCAACCACATCTGACATTTTTTAGATATACTTTAAATCTAATGACCAACCATATTTGACATTTTTAAAATGTATTTTAAATCCTCCAAGTTTTGTGGAAGTGAGGGAAGCAGGCACAGCACCAGCTCCTGTTTCTGCTCCACTAAAAGGCCCTGCCTGTGGGAGGAACCAGCATTTACCCCTTTTAATTAGGAATTAATCAGTCTGGAGATGCATATCTGGGGGGGAAAACAAATCCAACAAATCCCTTTTTTGGTTTTTTTTGGCAGTAGGTGATGGTTTTCCTCAGCTCTTACAAAAAACCTCGTATAAAACCAGAGGTGAGAAGCGCAGGGTGGAGAGTTTGGTGCTACCTGGAGGTCGGGGGAGATCCCAAATTGGCTTTGCACAAACAAAGTGATGAAGAGAGGGATTTGATGCGAACAGCAGCAGGGGCAGATCCCCTGAAAGCACCTCAGAAATATAAAATCACAGCACTGGGAGGACTCCCAAGGCAGAATTTCATGAATTAATTGGTGTGAAAGCAAAATAAACTGGGCACAGAGAAAGGCAGGTCCTGCTCTCAGGCAGGGCAGGGGAGGCCCCAGGGTGGGAGAAGCACAAGTTACTCACAGTGGGCTGGGCAGTTTGGGGTTTTCGTGGCCTCCCTCTCCCGCCTGCCCTCGGCTGGGGTGGGTCTGTTGGAGGAAGAGCAGGCTGGGCTCGGAAGGTGCAGAGAGCCCAGGGCCACTGCCGAGGAGACAGCGCCAGGTAACCACAGCAGGGCACAGGCAGAGCCACGGCTGGGAGCCCCTGGGGCCACGTCACCTCCCCGGGGTGACAGCAGCACCCGGCGACAACACAGAGCTGCTGCTGCTCCTGCTCTGGGTCAGCTGCTCCTGCTCATGGCCCAGGTGCTCCTGCTCATGGCCCAGGTGTTCCTGCTCTGGCCCAGCTGCTCCTGCTCTGGCCCAGGTGTTCCTGCTCCGGCCCAGGTGTTCCTGCTCATGGCCCAGGTGTTCCTGCTCTGGCCCAGGTGTTCCTGCTCCTAGCCCAGGTGTTCCTGCTCTGGCCCAGGTGTTCCTGCTCTGGCCCAGGTGTTCCTGCTCCTAGCCCAGCTGCTCCTGCTCATGGCCCAGGTGTTCCTGCTCTGGGCCAGCTGCTCCTGCGGCCCAGGTGTTCCTGCTCTGGCCCAGCTGCTCCTGCTCTGGCCCAGGTGTTCCTGCTCCGGCCCAGGTGTTCCTGCTCATGGCCCAGGTGTTCCTGCTCTGGCCCAGGTGTTCCTGCTCCTAGCCCAGGTGTTCCTGCTCTGGCCCAGGTGTTCCTGCTCTGGCCCAGGTGTTCCTGCTCCTAGCCCAGCTGCTCCTGCTCATGGCCCAGGTGTTCCTGCTCTGGGCCAGCTGCTCCTGCTCTGGCCCAGGTGTTCCTCCTAGACCAGGTGTTTCTCCTGCTGGCCCAAGAATTGCCCCTCCTGGCCAAGGTGTTCCTACTCCTGGACAAGGTATTTCCCCCTCCATCCCAGTTATTCCTTCTCCTGGATCAGTTATTCCTCATCTGACCCAGGTATTCCTCCTCCTGGGCCAGTTATTTCTCCTCCTAGACCAGGTGTTTTTTCCTCTGGCCCAGGTGTTTCTCCACCTGGATCAGGTATTTCCCCTCCTGTCCCAGTTATTCCTCCTGGACCAGTTATTTCCCACCTGGAACGGGTATTCCTAATCTGACCCAGGTATTCCTCCTCCTAGCCCAGGTATTTCTCTCCTGGACCAGTTATTCCTCCCTACTGGACAAGATATTTCCATATCTGAACAAGTTATTCCTCTTCTGGATCAGAAATTCCTCATCTAAAGCAGTTATTCCTCCTCTGGCCCAGGTATTCCTCCTCCTGGACCAGTTATTGCCCCCTCATGGACCAGTTTTTCCTCTTCCTGGCCCAGCCCTTCCTCCAAAGCTCATATTTAGTCTCAGGTTTTACATTTAGACCACCTTTAAGTTTTAAGTAAATCATTCGCTACTTCACATTCACCTTCCACAGACCTCCCAGCACATCCCAACACCTCTCCTGTGAGGAAAGGCTGGGAGAGCTGGGGGTGCTCACCCAGAGAGGAGAAGGCTCCAGGGAGAGCTCCGAGCCCCTGGCAGGGCCTGAAGGGCTCCAGGAGAGCTGGAGAGGGACTGGGGCCAAGGCATGGAGGGACAGGAGGCAGGGAATGGCTTCCCAGTGCCCCAGGGCAGGGCTGGGTGGGAGATTGGGAAGGAATTGTTCCCTGGGAGGGTGGGCAGGGGCTGGGATGGAATTGCCAGAGCAGCTGTGGCTGCCCCTGGATCCCTGGCAGTGCCCAAGGCCAGGCTGGACCTTGGGGCTGGGAGCAGCCTGGCACAGTGGGAGGGGTCCCTGGGATGGGATGGGATGGGATGGGATGGGATGGGATGGGATGGGATGGGATGGGATGGGATTTAAGGCCCCTTCCAACCCAGACCATTCCAGGATTCTGCAATTCACGTTTGGATCCTTAGACTTGAGCAACATCCACGGCGCTGCCGTGGATCGCCAAGGGGAGAAGACAACCCAGGGCTAAACTGGAGAGATTTGGGTTCCATGCCCACTTTGGTTACACATTTCCTGTGTGAAACTGGGCAAGTTCACCTCACCCAGGCCTGAGTTTGTTCCTTTTTCCGAACGGGGACACTTCCCTACCCCACAGCTGTGCCGTGACTCAGCACTGAGCGTCTGGGGGGCCCCGGATCCTACGGGAAGGGAGAGACCCACGGAGATAAACAGGGATCCTCTTAACTGGAAACAGATGGGGAGACAGCCAGGAGACTTTCTCTGCTCGTTAAAAACCCCCAGGATTAAAAGGCTGTGCTTATTCACTTTTATTTTTATCCCACGTGATCTCAGCAATTTTCCCTCCCACCTTCCCGGGGCGGAGAAGGGCCCCAGAACCTGAGGAAAACACGAACAAACCCAACTCTGCACTTATTCGAGGCAAGGGGTTAATCTACAGGATTTCATCACTTCAAAGAGGTTTTCCAGAAAAGCATTTGAGTCACAACAGAGAAATTATTGCAAAATCTGCATATTTGAGAGCTAAATATTCCCAGAAATATCACCATCAAAACGAGAAGGGAGGGGAGGGGGGGAAATAAAAAAAAGCAGCGAGGCCTGCGCAGCCTGAGGAGCAGCAAGGGCAGGGATGGAGCAAAGCCTCAGCACTTCCATGAATTCCTTGGAGCCAGCTCTCAGCTCTGCCCAGCCAGGATGAGGCTCAGGCTCCAGGCAGCCCCAGCTCTGTCCCAGCCCCAGCCCAGCTCGGGCTGATCCATTTCCCTCACTAAAACCAGGATTTGCAGCCTGGCTCCCGCTCCTGCAGGCTCTGCCAATCCACTCCTGTATTCCAGAGGGGATTTTTACATTTATAAGGACACTGATCCTGTTTTCTTGCAACCAAAAATTCAAGAAAATCAACTTTTTTTAGAGACACTTAAGATGACCCTCGAGGTGCAGTGCCTGTGACTGGGAGGAATCCTGAGCATTCCCAGCTCATCTCCTCCATGGGATTGTGCAAATCCCTGCTGCTCTCACTTCTCACTGTTCAAAAGTCACTATTTAATTTCTTTAAGGCACTCCTGCCTAATGATTCCTTCAAAATTCCTCAGGGTTGACCACTCCAGGCCTGGCAGACCCCAGGGTGGGGAGGCAGCTCATGGTGAGCTGGTAAGGCAGGGAAGGCAGGAATTGCCTTTCCCTGGAAATGTGCTCCCCTGCAGAGACTCCTGCTTGAACCCAGGGATTGAGAAACCTCCTGGAACGTTCCTGCAGCGTTTCAAACCACAGGAGTGGGGAAAAAAAAAAAAAAGGAGGAAGGGGCAACTCCAGTTCAGAGGGAGTTTGTGATTCCTGCTCAACCTCAGGATTGCAGCGGGAAGGAGTCAATCCCACAGCCCTGGATCCACGGCCAGGAAGCTTCGGAGGGGTCAGTGGGAACAGCTCTCCCTGACCCTCCCTGGCTGAGCCTCTCCTTGGATACTGCCCTGACTTTCCTGCAGGGATAGGCAGCCCATGGATGCACTCACAAAGCCATGGAGTCACGCCCCAGTCCATGGATGCACACACATTAATCCATGGATGCACTCACAAATCTCCAGATTCCCACTCCAATCCCTGGGTGCTCTCACAAATCCATGGATTCCTACTCCAACCCATGGATTCACACCCCAATCCATGGGTGCACTCACAAAGCCATGGAGTCACCCCCCAGTCCATGGAGGCACACACATTAATCCATGGATGCACTCACAAATCTCCAGATTCCCACTCCAATCCCTGGGTGCTCTCACAAATCCATGGATTCACACCTCAATCCCTGGATTTCCACTCCAATCCATGGATTCACACCCCAGTCCATGGATTCCCACCCCAATCCATGGATGCATACCCCAATCCATGGATGCAGTCACAAATCCATGGATTCACACCCCAATCCCTGGATTTCCACTCCAATCCATGGATTCACACCCCAGTCCATGGATTCCCACCCCAATCCATGGATGCACACCCCAATCCATGGATTCCCACCCCAGTCCATGGATGCACTCACAAATCCATGGATTCCCACCCCAGTCCATGGACTCCTATCCCAATCCATGGATTCACACCCCAGTCCTTGGATGCACTCACAAATCCACGGATTCCCACCCCAATCCATGGATTCCCACCCCAATCCATGGATTCACACCCCAGTCCATGGATGCATTCACGAATCCATGGATTCACACCCCAATCCAAGTCTGGACATTCCCACGGAGCCAGGACAGGCTCCACACTCCCTGCTCCCTTCTCCATGTGCCTCTTCCAAAACCCAGCAGCCCAGGGATGCACACACAGCCCATGGAGCACCTCCAGCACCAAGCTCAGGCAGACACAGGAGGGTTTTTTTATAAGGATCATTTTCCAGTTGGAAAGCAGGACCTTGCTCCAAGGGGAATCTCACCCTTCCACAGAGGGCACACCCAAATCCCAACCCTGAGACGGAGGGAGCTCCTTCCATTCGGGAATTCAGTTCAGGAACTGATCCTGGCTCTGATGCCTTAGGTTTTAACTTTAATATTTTTCTAATCCTGCACTGCTAGTGTGACTCTGAAGTTTTCTGTAGCTCGGTCAGTGCTGTTCTCTGTGCTGAGATAGACATAACAAAACCTCTGACTTGGTCTCCAAGGACACTCAGAACAAGAACTGCAAACCACAATCTTGGGGACAGGGGGGCAAGCTTGGGCAAATTCCATCCTTGCCTGGCTCCTGCTTGGGGAATTGATGCTGAGATCCAAGTGGGAAGAACTCGGGAGCTGTCCTTGTCCATGTTGGGATGCACTGAGGCAGGAGCCTCTGGAGCCCAGAGTGTACCTCTGAAGGCCTTTCTAACCAATCCCTCCTTGATTCCTTTATCCCTGCCTGGGCTCTGTTTCTAGGGAGACATTTAAGGCATCAGTTCCTTCCATTTCCCAGAGCTGGAGCAGCCCCAGCGGCTCTGGAGCTGGAGGATGGAGGATGCTCCGCACTGGGCACTGCCCCTGCCCTCCTCCAGCTCCTCCTGCTCCAGCTGAGCTCCAGCCTTGGGATAGAGCAGAGGGAGGAGCTCCAAGGGAAACTGAACCAGGAGAGGTGAACCTCAGCTGAGCTCAGGCTGCCCAGAGAGAGCCCAGAGGGCAACTGCAGACACCCACCCAGGGCTGCCTGAGCCTGGGCTCCGGCTTGGAGCACTCTGTGAGCAGGGCTGGGATGAGCAGGGCTCACAGACTGAGCCAGGCTTAGGGGCTCTGTGAGCAGGGCTGGGATGAGCAGGGCTCACAGACTGAGCCAGGCTTAGGGAGGTCTGTGAGCAGGGCTGGGATGAGCAGGGCTCACAGACTGAGCCAGGCTTAGGAAGGTCTGTGAGCAGGGCTGGGATGAGCAGGGCTCACAGACTGAGCCAGGCTTAGGGGGTCTGTGAGCAGGGCTGGGATGAGCAGGGCTCACAGACTGAGCCAGGCTTAGGGAGGTCTGTGAGCAGGGCTGGGATGAGCAGGGCTCACAGACTGAGCCAGGCTTAGGAAGGTCTGTGAGCAGGGCTGGGATGAGCAGGGCTCACAGACTGAGCCAGGCTTAGGAAGGTCTGTGAGCAGGGCTGGGATGAGCAGGGCTCACAGACTGAGCCAGGCTTTTGCGTCAGGGAGAGCTCAGCTCCTGGGGCTGACTTGGGATGTGCCCCAGCCTGGCTCATCCTTCAAGCCCTGCACAAATCCCAGCCCAGGCTGTGCCCCAGTGGGAGCTGAGATCCCAAACTCCCAGCAGGGATTCCAGCACTCAGGGAGAGAGCCAGACTGTGGTGGTGACTTGGTAGTGAGTTTCTGAGGAACTCCAGCACAAGGCTTCAACCCAAAACCCAAAACCCAAAACCCAAATGTTCATTTTTGTTTTTAGAAAAAAAACCAAAACCTTTTCGCTGTGTCCTGCAGGTGCCTGTCTGTCTGTTTGCTTTGCATGATAGATGCATGAATCAAAGAAGATATTTTACCTTCTGAAAATCTGGAGTCATTTTTATGCTGCAAGAGGCCCAAATCCTGGCCTTGAGATGCAACACCAGACCCGAGCCAACACCCAGGTGGGAACAGCTTTGTCCCAGCCCTTCCCTGGTTTCCTTTGGCCCTGCAGAGGAGCCCAGCCAGTCCCAGGCTGCGCTGAGCTCTCTGTGAGGGACCAGTTGGGAACCTCCCCCTCCTCTCCCAGCGATGCCACAATGATTTCTTCCTTTTCCTTTCACACCCCTCTCACACACCCTTTTATAGTTTGATGTACTCTCAGTGCTTTTAGCCCCACACTTGTCACTCCCCAAGGCTGAGAACTCAGCTCAGCCCCACGGCACCGTTAAACCAGGAGAGCAAACATCCTGGGAGCCCCAGACATTAAAGTCCTCTCCAAAACAGATTTTTGGAAACTAAGGTAAACCCATCGAAAGAAAGAAGTTCCTCAGAACAAGAATGCCTCTCATTAAGAAATCTTTGATAAATATGCTAATTTTGCAAAGCCTATAATTGAGTGTATTTCAGTGTGAAGAGTATGTGCATGCATTTTCGAAGCATTCCACCTGGACAAAGTACTACACCCAAAAAACCCTTCAATAAATACCGAAATAAAAACCCCTTTTTTTCCCCATAAACCGCGTTTTGGTTTTAATTTTGAAAGGCAACACCGGAATCCTGGAGAGCAATTCCCGGAGCAGCGGGAGAGCTGCGGCCACCACGGTGAGAGGGCCAGTGAGTGACCACCCAGAGCAGAGCCGAGGGACATGGTGGCTGTGGCAACAACGACTTCATCCCCATCCCCAAAACATTCCCGCACGGATTTGGCCACCCAGGATCCAGACTCCTGCAGGATTTCCAGGGAAACGCTGGATCCTTCCGGCTGGAAAAGCCCTCCAGGGTAAGCCCAGCCTTCGACCCAACCCCGCCAGGTTCACAAGTTTTCTGTGCACTTCCAGGGGTGGGGATTCCACTGCTTCCTCGGGAAGTTTGTTCCAACAAGGATGTGGGGAAAGCTCAGCAGTCAGGCTGTGAGTGTGCCTTTTCCAGTGGTCACTCGGCCTTTCCTGGCTCTCCACAGTGGGGGAACACCAGGGAGGAGCAGCTTTTCCCAAGTTTCCTGCATGACGCTCTCCAGCTGAATTAATACCATTTCCTTCCCAGCTTATTTGGCATTCCAGGGGCTTCCTGAGAGCAGAACTCCCCTCAGGCTTCACTAAAGAAAATAATTGAGGGAAAAAAAAAAACAACCAACAAAAAAAAAACCCCCGAGAAGTGCCGTGGGTTGTTGGCTGCATTGTTTGGCTCAGCCCCTGCTTTCCTGACCGTTGGTTGCTGCGGGAGCTGGAGCCGTTCCATAACGGGAAAAAAAATGAGGAATTTCGGTGTGTTTTGCCAATAGCAGAGGAGAGGGAGGCTTTTGGCAGATTGCAGAAGTGCCCAGCACTAAAAGGCTGCGGGAGGGCTGGGGCAGGGATCCACGTGGGAGCAGGGCTGGGGCTGCCCACGGAGAACCTTCCCAGGCCACGATCCTGAGGAGTTTTCCCTCGGGATGCTCTGGCAGGACACAGCCGGGCCAGTGATGTCACCTGTGGGGCACAGCAGCTTTGTAGGACTGAACAAAACCAAATGAGGGATTTGAAGGCAAAGAAAACAGTAAAAAGGAAACTTTTAACATGCAAATTCCAGCTCTGCTCCTCCACAATTTCAGTCTTGCACAAACTGCTCTTTGTCTCGTTAACGATAAAGCAGAAGCAATTAAGCAAAGTGCAATAAAACTTAAACAGAATAGAACTAAACAGACTCTGAGATTATTGTACAGCCCCACTGAAGGGATCCTTCCAGCTGGTATCACAAAAAGCTGCTGGTTTGCTTGGAATGCAGAACAGAGGAGCAGAAATGCTCCCCAAAAACAACCTCTCCGCTGGGAGAGAGGCCATGGAGGGCTGGGAGCTGCATCAGCTTTATCCCTGAATTCCTACACGAGCCCTCAGCGAGGCTTCCTCTCTTCCTCCTAGCATGGGACAATGGGGCACAGACCCCTGGAATGGTTTGGGGTGCAAGAGACCCTAAATCCCATCCCATCCCATCCCATCCCATCCCAGCCCATCCCACCCAG
>VZTN01028528.1:234596-259970 GCA_013400515.1 Erpornis zantholeuca
AGTGCCCCTGAGGACATTTCTGTCCCAGCAGCATGGACGGGCCCAGGGAAGGTGAGGGAGGAGGGGGCTCAGTGCCCCCGGACAGGCGGCTCCATCACTTCCAGTCAGGGAGGGGAACTGGGAGATGTCAGGGCAGGGCTGGGGCTGGAGGAGGAGTTCAGGGCTTTAAACAGAGCCACTGGCACAGGGAGAGGCACCATGAGCAGCTCCAGCCTTGTGCAGGGCAATACTACTGGGACTTGTGCCTGGGGCAGGTCATTAAACACAACCAGTGACCAACCAGTGACCACCCAGTGACCAACCAGTGACCAACCAGTGACCACCCAGTGACCAACCAGTGACCATCCAGTGACCAACCAGTGACCAACCAGTGACCACCCAGTGACCATCCAGGGACCAACCAGTGACCAACCGGTGACCATCCAGTGACCAACCAGTGACCACCCAGTGACCATCCAGGGACCACCCAGTGACCACCCAGTGACCAACCGGTGATGGGGTGGGAAAATGCAGGGCAGCAGGAGAGAACTCCCCCGTGGGAAGGTGAGAAAGGGCAGGAGGCTGCCAGGTCCCCTCTGAACTCTGCCGCTCGGTGATTCTCTGCCGCAGCCGGCGGCTCCGGGGCGTGGGCAGGATGTGGTCCCACACCTCCTGTGCACCGCCAGCACCCCGGGGCTCGGAAACCCTGCACAAAACACGGCGTGGGGGTGCCTCAGATTCCCCCAGGAGCGCTCCAGCCCCTCAGGATCTGGCCAGGAGCCACCCTGGAGCTTTCCCTGGTGGCCTGGCAGGCAGCAGCAGCTCCCTGCGCTGCTCCATGGCCCGCACGGTGCAGGGCTGAGCACCGGAAGGTGGAGCTGCAAGAATGGTGCTCACACCCCAAAAACGGCCCCACCTGAGCTGCCTGAGAGGTGCTGAATCATCCCCGGGGCTGCAGGAAACCCCAGAACCCTCCAGAGCTGCTCACCCCACACCCACAGCGGGCGAGGCCGGGGGAACCCGAGCGGTCAGGTCACCGGGGGGGAGCTCACTGAGGGGGGATGTGAAATGACAACCTTGGGTTTCGAAAAAGCTTTGTAGGATTTTCCTCTCCTTTGTGGGCGAGGGGAGCTGCGAACACGGCCCTGCTCTGGCAGCACAGGGAGGATGCTTGGGAGGGTGAGCAGGACTCTGACCTCATACCCAAAAAGGGAGAAACGTCCAAAATGAGCAGCCGGGTCTCGTGGAAGGAGTCCCTGCCCATGGTCTTGAAGCCTGCTCCAGCCCAAACCACTCTGTGAGCCTAAAATGCCTTAAATTTTCAAGGTTTTTTGGTCCCTTTTGGGTCTGGTTTTTGTTTTCCCTCCTAAAAGTCAGTTTGGAAGATCCCATTCCTTCCCTCAGCAGAATTGTCAGGCTTACACCCACACCTGGAGTTCAACGGAAGGGGCTCAGAACTGTAAAAACAACCACCCCAAAATGGGTTAAATTAAAAAAGGATCATGGCACAAGAGGTTGGTTGTTTGCCCAGGGGGAAGAATAACCCCTGGAGTCCCTGCCGGGCTCAGCTTTTCCTTTGTGAGCTCTGCAGCAGTTGCCTTAAACTCCCTGAAGTCACCAACAGCGATGGAGTGAAATGAGCCCAGCATTTATCTTGGGAACTCCTCTGAGCCCCAGCCTGAGCAGCAAACACTGACACTCGAATTTAAGGGGCACTGCAGAGAGGGAATTCCAGCCAAACAACTCCTCTGCAGTCGAGGCCCTTGATTTTTCGGAATCAGCATTCCCAGGAAGATGAAAAGATTGGTGGTTCAAGAAGTGGTGCCACGACCCCACAGGTTCCTCAGAGACCCCCACACACTGAGCCCAGGACCAGCACAGGGACTAACAAAGCCTGACCTGCTAAACCCAGGCGGCAGAACCCCCCCAGGCATTTCTGCATCAGGCTCAGGACTCGTCCTTAAGCTTCAACCTCTCGTGTGGAAATAGAAACCATTTAAAGACCACAAACGGTGGTGGCAGCAGCAGCTCTCAGTGAGGATGTTCTGGTGATTGATTTCTTCTCTGCTAAGATTCTGTTCCCCTTTTTTTCGAGGCGTTTGTGTCTGGCTTCACTGCCCAGGCCTCTCAAACTCAACGCCAGATGTGTTTTGTTGTTGGTTTTGCTCTTCGAGGAGAAACACCCCCAACTCCCAAAGCCCAAGCACAGATCTCTGCAGGCTCTCCCTAAGCCCAGCAATCCCTGTTGGAATTCACCTACAATTGTCCTTTTGGGGTAAGAGAAGCATCTCTTACATTTGAGGCCTTGCACGAACCAAAACCTGGGGAATTCTTGGAAAGCTGCTCCTTTCAATGAGGCCTCTGTGCCTCTCACCCAGCCCCTCTGGCTGCAGCTGGGCTTGTGGTCAACTGTGACACTCCAGAATGGGTTTGGATGAGCAGCAATGGTCAGAAACCAGAAACCACCACAATTTTCTCTGGTCATGGAGGGCCTACAGTGCTGAAGGTCAAAGAAAAAGATATAATAATAATAATAAAAAAATTCTATTCTTTGCACCGCATTTGACATTCCTGTAATCACATCTGTCTGGCTGCCAATGGCAAAATCTGTAATTTTTTTTGTTCTGGAGCACCAAGATTTTTTCGATTATGTTCTTAAATCCTGGATCATCCAGTCCAGCTCCTGGATCCCAACAACCCCACCCTGTCCATCCCTGGCAGTGCTGTCCAAACGCTCCTGGAGCTCTGGCAGCCTCGGGGCCGTGCCCATTCCCTGGGGCGCCTGGGCAGTGCCCAGCACCCTCTGGGGGAAGAACCTTTCCCTGAGCTCAGCCTGAGCCTGCCCTGGCCCAGCTCCAGCCCTTCCCTGGCTGCTGTCCCTGTCCCAGGGAGCAGAGATGGGAGCTGCCCCTCGGGAGGAGCTGCAGCCCCTGCTGAGCTCTGCCCTCAGTGTCCTCTGCTCCAGCTGCACACACCCAGTGCCCTCAGCTGCTCCAGACCCTTCCCCAGCCCCCAGCCCCACCTTTGGACACTTTATAAACACCTTTAGATCTTCCTTACACCCCAAACTCCCCCAGCACCGGAGCGGGGCCACCGCAGCCCAGAGCAGAGCAGGACAATCCCTCCCTTGAGCAGTCCAGGTCTGATATCAGAGCACACCAAGCCCAGGAGCCAAGGTCCAGCCCCACCGCACCCCCAGCCCCACTGGGAGCTGCCCAGGGCATGAGCTGGGGGAGCCAGGAGGGTGAGCTGCTGGTTCCAAAGCCGCACTCTGGTTCCCTGCAGCAGCAGCTTGGGAAGAGAGCTCGGAGGCAGCAGGGCTGGAGGCAGCTCCGTGTGGCTGGAACACCGGGATTATGTCGGGATTCTGTCGGGGTTATGTCATGATTATGTCAGGATTATGTCAGGATTATATCAGGATTATGTCAGGATTATGTCAGGATTATATCAGGATAATGTCAGGGTTATGTCATGATTCTGTTGGGGTTATGTCAGGATTATATCAGGATAATGTCAGGGTTATGTCAGGATTCTGTCGGGGTTATGTCAGGATTCTGTCGGGGTTATGTCAGGATTCTGTCGGGGTTATGTCAGGATTCTGTCGGGGTTATGTCAGGATTCTGTCGGGGTTATGTCAGCACTAACGCTCTGCCAGAGGAGCTTTCCCTGCTCCCTGCGCTGCCTCAAGCCCAAGCCAGCAGCTCGGGGGCTCAGCAGTCCCCAGCGATGTCCCCAGTGCCCTGCTGAGCCCAGCAGGACTCCTTACTCCAGCACCAACACGGACACTGGGGGTTCCCCATTTGTCTCAGGTTTCAGCCTCTTGCCTGCTCTGCCAGGTCACAGAATCATGGAATTACAGAGTCACGGAATCATGGAATTACAGAGTCACGGAATCATGGAATTACAGAATCACAGGATCATGGAATCATGGAATAACTGTATTATTGAATCATTGAATTATCGAATCATTGAATCATTGAATTATTGAATCATCGAATCATTGAATTATTGAATTATTGAATCATTGAATCATTGAATTATTGAATCATATAATCACAGGACTACAGAATCATGGAATCACTGAATTATGGAATTATTGAATTACAGAATCACAGAATTACCAAATCACAGAATTATAGAATCATAGAACCATTGAACCATTGAATTATTGAATCCTTGAACCACAGAATCTCAGAATCCTGGAATGGTTTGGGTCGGAGGGACCCTAAAGCCCCCCCAGTGCCACCCCTGCCATGGCAGGGACACCTCCCACTGTCCCAGGCTGCTCCCAGCCCCATCCAGCCTGGCCTGGGACACCTCCAGGCATGGGCATGGTCTCGTTCCCTTCCCCACGAGGCAATGTAAGGAATAAACTCTTCCAAAAGAGCTGCACTGCAGCTCTGGGCAGATCTCCTCCACAGCTGGAGGGGTTTTATTTCCCTGGGGTGTTTCATTTTCGCTCTGAGTGTCATTTCCTTAATGAAGATGAATGAAGGAAACACCGTTTTAAAGAGCCTGAACCCTTGCAAATAAAACCAATTCCCCTCTGCCCAGCCTCAGCCTCTGGCACCCTTGTGCCTTGGTAACAATTCCGGGGGGCTTTAGGTGGTTTTGCTGCCTTTGAGGAGACTATTCCTGAAATGCACAACAAATAAACTCAGAGTCAGCCCTGAACTGACCTTCTGCTCCTTTCCCCACCGCTGGTTCAGAGCTAAACAAATCTCAGGATCCTCAACCCCATGCCAGCGAGTCCTGGGCAGGCTGACAACACCAGAAATGCCACTTTTGACAACCAGGAATGCCCTGCTCCCGTAGCACAGCTCAAACACAGGAGCCTGGCGCAGCAGTGCCTGGCCAGAGCTCGGCCCTGGTGTCCTGTTTTGCCTGCTTTGATTGCTTTTTTTCCACCCTGAGGCAGCACGGGGTAAACAAGCAGCGATGGTTTCCTCCCTCCAGGCGCGGGGTGCAGCCTCCCCACGCCTCACAGGAGGCACGGAGCACCTCTGCCTGCCTGCTGCAGGCTGCTGGCACCCGAGAGGGCTCAGAGGAGAGGTTCTCATGATGCCTTAGAGTATAACTTTTATATTTTTCTAATCCTGTACTGCTAGTGTGACTCTGAAGTTTTCTGTAGCTTGTTAAATGCTGTTCTCTGTGCTTAGATAGACATAACAAAACCTCTAACTTGCTCTTCAAGGACACCCAGAAACAAGAACTGCAAACCACAATCTTGGGGACAGGGGGGCAAGCTTGGGCAAATTCCATCCTTGCCTGGCTCCTGCTTGGGGAATTGATGCTGAGATCCAAGTGGGAAGAACTCGGGAGCTGTCCTTGTCCATGTTGGGATGCACTGAGGCAGGAGCCTCTGGAGCCCAGAGTGTACCTCTGAAGGCCTTTCCAACCAATCCCTCCTTGATTCCTTTATTCCTGCCTGGGCTCTGTTCCTAGGGAGCCATTTAAGGCATCACTGAGGGTGCTGTCCCCCCCTGAAAGGCACCTGCACCCCAGCAGGGAGGAGGGGGCAGTGTCCAGCCCCACACCCAAGGCTCTGGCACCCCCGGGGAGCAGGATCCAGGGTTTGTGTCCTCACCTCACACTCCCCAACTCTTTGATGCTTTTCCTGTTGTTCTGCAGCAAGCTGTGCACACCTCTGCAGGCCCAGGGCTCGTGGCCACCTCTGGGGTCACAGGGTGGGGCCCCTGGGGTGTCTGTGTGGGGCAGGGCTTGGGCTGGGTGATCCTTGGGGCCCCTCCCCACTCAGGATTCTCTTTCCTGGAGTGCCCAGGGGTGTCAGTGCAGCCCCCGCTCCGCTCTGCCTCCTCACCAAGCACAAAAACTGCCCCAGATCTGCCCCACAGCAGCTTCAGAGGAGAGGAAAAGCCTTGTTTACAACTTCAGCGCTGGGTACAACATCCCCTGGGCACTGACTGGGCACAGCTCTGCCCCAGCTTCTGCTTCCCTCTGCCCAGGGCACCACTGAGGGCACAGGACAGGCTCCCTTTGCCCAGGTGAGGCACAGGACAGGCTCCCTTTGCCCTGAGGGCTCAGGACAGGTTCCCTTTGCCCAGGTGAGGCACAGGATGGGTTCCCTTTGCCCTGAGGGCTCAGGACAGGTTCCCTTTGTCCAGGTAAGGCACAGGACAGGTTCTCTTTCCCCTGAAGGCACAGGATAGGTTCCCTTTCCCCTGAGGGCACAGGACAGGTTCCCTTTCCCCTGAGGGCACAGGACAGGTTCCCTTTGCCCAGGTGAGGCACAGGACAGGTTCACTTTGCCCTGAGGGCACAGGATGGGTTCCCTTTGCCCAGGTGAGGCTCAGGCTCTCTCAGTGAGGGCCCAGGACTCCCTGGATTGCTCCTGCAGGAGGAAGGGACCAAGCACAGCCTGTTTGGTCAGCACTGGACCCACCAGTGGGCTGTGCTGGGTGCAGTGACCTGGGGGCAGTAAAGGTGACCCTACACCTTCCAGGACCCCACAGTGTCCATGAGAACATCCTGCAGGTGTTCCCTTATCCCCTGAAGCCGTCAGGCCCACGGTGGCAAACCCACTGGGTCACCTGGTGCCTGCCAGACCTGCTGCCAGATCAGCACTTAGCACATTTACGAAGCAACACATTTCATCCCAGGATGCCAAATCCAACCCCAGCAAATCCTAAACTGTGGGGCTGACATTTAGTGGATCTTGGAGAGGTCCAGCAGCAGGCCTGAACCTTCCCATGGAAAAACTT
Organism: Erpornis zantholeuca; assembly: GCA_013400515.1. NCBI lineage: Eukaryota > Metazoa > Chordata > Aves > Passeriformes > Timaliidae > Erpornis > Erpornis zantholeuca. The sequence continues at coordinate 241,298 of VZTN01028528.1, forward strand.
CTTACTTTCTAAAGCATTTCGTGTTCTCAGGAAAAGATTGATAGAGGTTTTGTAAGCATCCCTTGTTCTCAAAGTGACAGGTGGTGTTTTTTCACTTTAGTTTGTTATTTTCTTGTGTGTGTTTTCAAAATATGCTCTCTCTATCTCATCCAGTGGTAGTAGAGAGGCATTGTGTCATTTAGCCAATCAAACAGCTAGTACTAAACACCTTATAAAAGGGATGGAAAGTTTGAATAAAGGAGCCTTCTGATTTTTAGAAATTGGAATCTTTTCTCTTCATTTTATGTGCCACAGCGACACTAAAGAGCCCCACAGAAGCAGAAATGCATCATTCCCGTGCTGGGGCTGGAACACGAGGTCCTGGAGAAGCATTTTGTGGCAGTCCAAAGGAAGCCAAGCCCCCAAATGTCCATGAGGAGCAATGCCAGCAGTGCCCTCGGCGTGGGGAGGGTTGGTCCCTGTCACTGTCCCACTGGACATCACACTTGTGGGGGTTCTGGCCTTTCCAGCACAGCACAGAGGGATCCTGTCCCTCTCCTGAGCACACAAACCCCACAGCACTGAACCTGAGCCGCTCCTGCTCCCTTCAGCTCTTTTGGTCCTTTCTCCTTGTTTCACATCCAGCCCTAAATCATCTCCACGTGGGCACTGATGCCTGCAGAGGGAACATCCTGGGGCTGGACAGGAGGCCACAGTTTGCTCTGGGAGCTTGGCCAGGCAAGGGTGACCGTGAGTGGCTCAGCAATGAAGATTTGTTCTACTTAACAGCAAAAAGAGCAAATCTGGGAGCTGCAGCAAGGAAGATGTTTCCCCCAGGATGTGGAATCAGAGAATCTTTTAGCTTGGAAAGGAGCTCCAGGATCATCGAGTCCAGCCTGTGCCTGCTGCCCACCTTGTCACCCAGACCCACGTCCAGGCCTTCCTTGGGCACCTCCAGGGATGGGGATCTAATGCTGGTGAGTCACAGACCCACACAATTAATTTGGTTGGAAAAGAGCCCCAAGATCATCAAATCTGTGCCTGATCTTGTCCCCAGCCCTGAGCCCTGAGTGCCACATCCAGGAATTCCTGGGACACCTCCAGGGATGGGCACTCCAAACCTCCCTGGGCACTTCCAATCCCTGAGCTCCCTTTCCATGAGGAAATTCCTGCTGCTGCCCACCCTGCCCCTCCCCTGGCCCAGCCTGAGGCTGTTCCCTCTCCTCCTGTCCCTGTTCCCTGCCAGCAGAGCCTGACCCCCCCCGGCTGCCCCCTCCTGTCAGGGACTTGTGCAGAGCCACAAGGTCCCCCCTGAGCCTCCTTTTCTCCAGGCTGAGCTCCTTTCCCAGCTCCCTCAGGAATTCTCCAGCCCTTCCCAGCTCTGTTCCCTGCCCTGGACTCACTCCAGCCCCTCCGGATCCTGTTTGCAGTGAGGGCCCAGCAATGGACTCAGCTCAGGAGGAATTAGGTGCCAGTGTGGGAAGGCTGAGTCACCTCCCGCTCCTCAGATAATCATGAAATGCCTTCCTCCACCTCTGGCTCTTCTTCCCCGTAGCTCTGAGCACACACAGGCTTTAAATCTCCACTTGAATTCCCAGAGGGATAATGTCTCTCCTCATTCCTTCCCTCAGTCGTTATCTCTCACTCTGTGTGACAGCACCATCGACCCTCCAGAGCTCCGTGGGTCACTGTCCCCGCACAGAACGCGCTCTGCCAGCTCCCAGACACCTCCGGGAGAAAGAGCTTGTCCAGTGTTTAATGTGACACTTCAGCCTTGGGGGAAAAGCCAAAAAAAACCGTGGAGTAAATCCAAAAATTCCTCCTGGCTGCGCAGGCCTCGGTTACAATGAGCAAATCACCTCCGCCCGTTTCACCTCAGGGTAAAACTTGGAAAGCTCAGCTCCTTTCTATGAATCACCCTCGGCAAACAGCCCCAATTAAGAGATAAAACATTGCTACCACAACAGCAGCCTGGGCAGGGATTTATTTTTAGAAGCCGCTGAAAATAGCGCGTGGTGCCTCGTTCAGAAAGCATCCCCTCGGTGCTGGTGCGGGTGGTGGCAGAGCAGTGAGACACTGCTGGGGGACAGGCACTTCACACCCTCCCCAGGACTCCTGCACAACACCAAGCTGAGAGAAAACACTGCAAAAAAATCAGGGGAGGAAGCCCAAAATTGGTCCCAACAGCGTAGTGAGATGCCAGGGCTTGAAGAGAAGGGTGGAAAGGGATGATTCAAAGCAGATTTTGGAAATGACAAACATTTTCCCACTAAAAAGTGAGCAGAGAAGGCTCTGTGTGACTTTGGGGAAGGGTTTTGGGTTCTGAGAGCCAAGCCTGAGGCTGAAACAGGCTCTGGGCCAATGTTGGGTCTTGGTTTGAGGTGCCATTGGCAGTGAGGTGCCATGGTCACTGGGGAACCAGCAAAGGTCTGGGGACAGCTCCTGATCTGGCACCTCCAGCACAACCTTCAGCACCTGGGAAGGGATGGAGAAGCAGCCGCAGGATCATGGAATATCCTGAGCTGAAGGGACCCCCAAGGATCATCCAGTCCAGCCCCTGGCCCTGCCCAGAGCCCCCAACAACCCCACCCTGTCCCTCCCTGGCAGCGCTGCCCAAACGCTCCTGGAGCTCTGGCAGCCTCGGGGCCGTGCCCATTCCCTGGGGAGCCTGGGCAGTGCCCAGCACCCTCTGGGGGAAGAACCTTTCCCTGAGCTCAGCCTGAGCCTGCCCTGGCCACTCTGTGCCCGCTCTGCACCTCCCTGTGCCCTCTGCCCTTTTGGGGAAGTGCATGCATGGGATAGGACAGGGCTGAACCCTGGCAAGGTCAAACATGAAGGATACAAACACCAGAGGTTCATGGCTCTGTGAGACCAAATGTGACGAGAAAAGCTGAATTAAAACCTGAAGTTCCCATGTGCTGAGGGCCCACCTTGAGTGCTGCACCCATTTCTGGGCCCCTCAGGAAAAGAGAGATCCTGAGGGGCTGGAGCAAGTCCAGGGCAGGGAGCAGAGCTGGGAAGGGCTGGAGAATTCCTGAGGGAGCTGGAAAGGAGCTCAGACTGGAGAAAAGGAGGCTCAGGGGGGACCTTGTGGCTCTGCACAAGTCCCTGACAGGAGGGGGCAGCCGGGGGGGGGTCAGGCTCTGCTGGCAGGGAACAGGGACAGGAGGAGAGGGAACAGCCTCAGGCTGGGCCAGGGGAGGGGCAGGGTGGGCAGCAGCAGGAATTTCCTCATGGAAAGGGAGCTCAGGGATTGGAAGTGCCCAGGGAGGTTTGGAGTGCCCATCCCTGGAGGTGCTCGAATAATGAGTGGATGTTCTCCCATCATGGTTCAGTGGGCACAGCAGGGTTTGGCCAAAGCTTGGATTTGATGAGAGTTTTCCAGCATTTGGGATCTCATGACCACGAGAACCAAAGGGCAAAGAGCAGCCAGGTGAGTTTGGAAGGTGATGAGGACCAGGCTCTGTCAGTGCCCGTGGCCCCTCAACCCCAGAGCCCTTCCCAGCTCCCTGAGACCCCCAAAAGAAAACCTCCTGCTCCTTCGGCCTGGCCAGCCCCAGAGCCACCTCCATGACCTGGCTGAAGCTCTGTGAGGAATTAAATTAGAAATGAGAGCAGAGGGGCTGGGCCTGATGGAAAATTCCCTCCTGTGGAAGCTCCTGCTCGCAGCCCTCGCCTGAGGATTTGTCTGCTGAAAACCTGAGCAGCTTTTCCAGGGGTGGAAAACAGCCAGGGGAAGATGCAGGAGAAGTGAGGAGGAGAAAAGTCAGGAGCCTGAGGAAGTGAGGGAAGAGGCAGCTCTGAGTGAGGCACACAGGTGGAAAATTACAGCAGGATTGGTCCAGAGGGAAAATGCCTCCTGTGGGATGGGGCAGCGGAGCAGGAGTGTCACCCTGGGTTTATTTCAGCCTTCTGATGGTTTTGAAAATCTGCTCTGGAGTTCTCACCAAATTCTTCTGTAAACAAAGCTGTGTTTCTGTAACTGTCTCTCTTGTTTTCATCCCATTCCTCATAGAAGAGGTTTTTGATGGACTTCTGTCCAAACCAGTGGAGTTGGATAGAAGATCTCACTCTCCAATCCAAAGGGTTTCAAAGGTTTGTATAAAAAGCAGTGAAAAATTAAACTCCTTCTTCTGCCACATCCCCTGTGTGTGTGTGTGTGCTCATTTCGTGCTCTCTAGAGACACAGGAGCCCAACCAGGCTGCTGCCAGAGGGGAGATCTGGTACAACTCTCAAAAAAACACCCCAAAAAATCCACATTTGAAGACGCCCAGGGAGAGCTGGGTCACCTCCACATGGGAATGGGGACAGGAGGTGGATTTACTGACAACAAAAATGGGAGAGGAGATGGAGAATGAATGGCTCTAAATGCTGGGTGCACCATAATTCCCCCTAAAAGCCCAACCAGGCGGAGATTTTTACACTGCCCACGTGGAAATACTCGATAATATCACTAAAACTTACAATGGTTTTCAACAGAACCCCTTAGATGTGTTTTTATTCCACACAAACACAAGCCAGGCGGCCAAATTAATCCTCATTAACCTGACTGGGGTTATTGCAGGGCTGACAATCATTCTCTGGCACCACAAGGGCTTGGTTTTTTCCTCCCCTCTGTCCAAAAAGAATTCCCTTTGTGCCCCTGCTTTGAGCACCACCCTGCCAGAGAGCACATCCTGAGATAATTCCATTAGGGCTGGGAGAGGTTTCATCCCTTCTCTGAAACACAGGGAATAAACACAGAACCGTGCCCACTGTGTGCTCTCTGCAGGGAGATTTCAGAGATATTTCAGATATTTCTCAGCTTTTCCCCTCAAAGTAAATCAGTTTTATGTCGTTAAAGGCCTTGAAAATATCAAGTTGCAAGGCTTTGGCTCCCAGAACTTCATTTCCTCTCAAATTCCTGTAATTTTGGGGAAGGCAGGTTTGGGGAATGAGCATTTGGGGAATGAGAATTTGGGGATTGAGAATTTGGGGAATGAGAATTTGGGGATTGAGCATTTGGGGAATTAGAATTTGGGGATTGAGAATTTGGGGATTGAGCACTTGGGGAATGAGAATTTGGGGATTGAGCATTTGGGGATTGAGAATTTGGGGAATGAGCATTTGGGGATTGAGAATTTGGGGATTGAGAATTTGGGGATTGAGCACTTGGGGAATGAGCATTTGGGGATTGAGCATTTGGGGATTGAGCATTTGGGGATTGAGCATTTCCCACTCGAGCTCACTGCTGGAGCTGAACTCTGGCCTCTCGTGCCTCAGTTTCCTCTCCCCCAGTATGGGAATGGCATTTCAGAGGTGCTGAAAATCCCAACCCACTCCCACTCCTGGGAAGCCTGGGGTGAAAAACAAGCAGGAATTTTTTGGGGTTTTGTTTAAGTTTAAACCTTTAAAACCAATGAGGAGGCCTGGAACCAAGACTGGTCAGACAAACACAAGAGCCAAGCCCAGATTTAGACTCTTCCTGAGGGAAAAACAAGGAACTAATTGAGTTCATTTGCACCTGATCACCTTCGGGGTCCTGGTTTTGTTTTCATTTCTTATTTGCTGAGCCCTGGCGGTCCCAGGGACACAGGGTCCCTGTGGGCAGCCTGTGGCTCTGCCCCTCTGCCTCATAAATAGAAATCTGCTCTGGAATAAAGCTTTTATTCTTCAGAAAGTCAGAAATCCTGGAATTCTGCATTCTGCTGCCCCAAAATGAACCTGTACAGACGCAGGTACAGCGTTTGAAAGAGGGCGAAATTCCAAGGGTATGGATGATGCCCCTGGACACCCTCAGCTGCTCTCAGTCCCTGGAACAAACTCTGCTCCCATTTCTGCCCTCGGGGTCTCGGCCCCGAACTCTCCGTGAGGAACAAAGGTTGGGCAAGGGCAGCTCCGAGGTGTCCATGGCAGGAGGGGAGCACAGGGAAAGCCAACACTTCCCAAATCCACCGGGAGAAGCTGAATTGCTGATTTTCTGGGCATGGCCACGGAATGGTTTGGGTGGGAAGGGAACTTAAACACTTCCAGTTCCAGCCCCAGGGATGCCTCCCACTGTGCCAGGCTGCTCCAAACCTGGCCTTGGGCACTGCCAGGGATCCAGGGGCAGCCACAGCTGCTCTGGCAATTCCATCCCAGCCCCTGCCCACCCTCCCAGGGAACAATTCCTTCCCAAAATCCCAGAATCCCAAAAATCCCATCTCCTTCCCTTCCAAACTCCAAACCCTGCACAGAACACACCTTGCTGAGGCCCTGACACCACAAATAAACTGATTTTCCACCACAAACATTCCAAGGTGATGAAATCTCCTCTTTGGGACACAAAACCCCTCCAGCCCAAGGAGCTTTGTCCCATTTTGGACCTTTTTCCAGGAAAATGCAGCATTTTAAGGTTGCCCCCAAGATACTCTGAGATGATCCACCAGGACCATCAAATCCAACTCCGCAGTGCCAAAGGGAAAACAGGAGCTCCAGCAGAGTTTGGTGCCTTTAAAATGGACTTGAAGGATGGAAAATAAAGATTTTTCTTACTGCAATTGCTGCGGATACCAGGCTGGGCTGGGCTGCAGGTGCTTCGGGAGCCAGGATTAGGAGTCGAAATGGTCTTGATAAATTGTAGAAATGGTCTGGAAAAACAAGAAAAAAGGGAAAAAAAAAACCACTTCAGGATCGATGGGTGAATTGGGAAAGCAGGAATAATCAATGGCATGGTCAGCAGGGAAATAAATACAGGCGGGAAAGAGTGGGTTTGGGGAAATCTCGGGATTTCCATGGGTCGGGAACTGAACACACAAATGTAGTTTTTTTTGGGAAATCTTGGGATTTCCATGGATCACAAAGCGAACACACATATGTGGTTTTTTGGGAAATCTCAGGATTTCCATGGATCACGAACTGAACACACAAATTTGGTTTTCTGGGAAATCTCAGGATTTCCATGGATCAGGAACTGAACACACAAATGTAGTTTTTTTGGGAAATCTCAGGATTTCCATGGATCACAAAGCGAACACACAACAGTGATTTTTTGGGAGATCTCAGGATTTCCATGGATCACGAACTGAACACACAAATTTGGTTTTTTGGGAAATCTCAGGATTTCCATGGATCACAAAGTGAGCACACAAATGTAGTTTTTTTGGGAAATCTCAGGATTTCCATGGATCCCGAACTGAACACACAAATTTGGTTTTTTGGGAAATCTTGGGATTTCCATGGATCAGGAACTGAACACACATATGTGGTTTTTTTGGGAAATCTCAGGATTTCCATGGATCAGGAACTGAACACACAAATTTGGTTTTCTGGGAAATCTCAGGATTTCCATGGATCAGGAACTGAACACACAAATTTGTTTTTTTGGGAAATCTCAGGATTTCCATGGATCACAAAGCGAGCATACAAATGTGGGATAAAACCGAACATCCCAGTGGGATACAGAGAGAGGAACTGTCCACCACATCCAAAGGGAATTTCCATCTCCTTGGCCCCGCTGAGCTTCTGGTGTTGGACATTCCACAGAGAAACTCCCAGTGTGGACAAGGAGGATGATCCAGGATGGATGGAACAAGGAAAACCAGAGAGGAAAATCCCAACTCATGGTTGGAAAACTCCTCCAGGACCATCCAGGACCCAACACTGTGGCACTGACTTGTCAGGTGGTTTTTGAGAAACCTCAGAAAAAGGCTTGAGAAAAGCAAGGTTTTTTTAACTTGAATTAAATAGTTAAATCCATTTCTAAGGGAAGTTCTGTGGCTTGCCAGGAGAAATCCTCGACTTATAAATATGAAAGAATGTAAATAATATGAAATGTTTTGGTATTTTGGCTTTCCTTGAGCGATGAAAGAGTTTTATCTCTGTTTGCTGTTCATACCTTTGGGCTGTGCTGCAGACACACAGACACAGTCGGGCACAGGTGACCTCTCCAGCTAGCATGGCTGGGAGGGAGAAAGATTTGCTGTTTCCTTGATATTAATAAATAAAACCTTTTTTTTTTTAGGGATTCAAACCACGGAGTCATCGTGAAAGAGCCCTAGAACAAGGCCACGTCATTTCAACACAGCACCACCACCAAACCTTGTCCCCAGGTGCCACTTCCAGGTGTTCTTGGGACATTCCCACGGATGGGGACTCAAATTCCCAGGGCTGGGACTCATTTTGAGCAGACAGCAGGGAGGCATCGCCTTGCTCCTCAGACCCACCCCGAGGGACACCATAAAAAGGGATAAAGGACCTTTAGGGTTTGCCAAGGGTGCCACAGCCCTAAACTGCATGAAGGAACCCCAGGCTGCAGCCCAGGAAGTGTTTCCAGACTGGGAATTCAAGGAATTCAAGGTCTCCAACACCTGGATCAGGGAATTTAAGGCACAGCCCATCAGGAGGTGGCTTTACCTTGAACTCCCAATTTTCTTTATTTCCAAGGGTAGAAAAAACCCTTAGGAAGCAACTCAGTGGCTCAATTAGCTGAGATAATTAACCAAATTAAGAGCTGAGGCCGTGGCCCCTCCAGCACATCACCCACACAGGCAGAGGGATCTGTTAGGCAGGGAAAGAGAGAAAATTTTATCCATTTTGTGGAGAAGAAACAGAGATTGAAGAGACCAAGGTGTGCCAACATCACACAGAGGGTCAGGGTTAACGGAGGGGGAGCCCTGGCCAGTGCAATAACCCCAAAATGATCCTTCAGATCAGGGAAAAATGAAAAATATTCAACTCAAATATTTGCAAGTGCCCAGCACGAGACAGGATGTGGTGGTGAGTTCATGAAAAATTTCAGAAAAATGCTGGAGAAATGCAAGTTTTGTTAACTTGTCCTAAAAACCATTTCCAAGGGGAGTTCTGTGGCTTCCCAGGAACAAGCTTTGATAAAAAAATGTAAATAGGAGAAATGTTTATGGTAAAGTGATTGCCATGACCAATGAAAGTTCTCCTCTCTGTTCTTGGTGTGGATTCCTGGCTGGGATACAGTCAGACACAGACACACAGACACACACACAGACACACACACACACAGACACACACACACACACACACACACACACACAGACACACACACAGACACAGACACACAGACACACACACAGACACACACACACACAGACACACACACACACACACACACACACACACACACACACACACACACACACACACACACACACACACACACACACACACACACACACACACACACACACACACACACACACACACACACACACACACACACACACACACACACACACACACACACACACACACACACACACACACACACACACACACACACACACACACACACACACACACACACACACACACACACACACACACACACACACACACACACACACACACACACACACACACACACACACACACACACACACACACACACACACACACACACACACACACACACACACACACACACACACACACACACACACACACACACACACACACACACACACACACACACACACACACACACACACACACACACACACACACACACACACACACACACACACACACACACACACACACACACACACACACACACACACACACACACACACACACACACACACACACACACACACACACACACACACACACACACACACACACACACACACACACACACACACACACACACACACACAGACACACACACACACAGACACACAGACACACAGACACACACACACACACACACACACACACACACACACACACACACACACACAGACACACACAGACACACACACACACACACACACACACACACACAGACACAGATGATCTCTCCAACCTAACGTGGCTGGAGGGAGAAAGCTTTGTTCTGTTTTCTCGATATTACCAATAAATCCTTCTGATTTCTGATCATCAATCAATGGACATGAGTGGTTTGTGAAAGGCCCTGGGAAGCCAGGGCTGCCTCCTTGCTACAATCAGGATAACAATTTTTTGATGCAGTTTCATTTTTGCACCTTTCTGCCCTCCCACGGAGCAGGAAGAAACCTTCCCTGGCAGGTGGAAAAGGCTCAGCAGAGCTGCTCTGGTTCCTCACCGGGAATCTGGCAGGGGCTGGGGCAGGGGGTGACAGCTCCAGGGTGGCAGAGAACATTTTCAGCATTGTCACAGAGCACAGAAATGGATCCAGAGCTGGCTGCTCGCCCAGGACCCTCCCCGCGCTGGCAGAGGGCTCCCAGCTCCCTTTGGGGACAATTTGGGCCAATCTTGTCACTGTCTGCACAGTTGGGGAGGTTTGGGATGGGCTGGGATTTTCCCAAGGGTCTCGAGACGTCCAGAGGGTCTCCCAGGATCAGCCCTGGCACAGGGGGCACAGAGAGGCTGCCCCTGGATCCCTGGGAGCGTCCCAGGCCAGGCTGGACACTGGGGCTGGGAGCAGCCTGGGACAGTGATGATGCCTTAGGTTTAATATCTTTCAAATCCTGCCCTGCCCAGTGTCACTCTGCAGTTCCCTGGAGCTCGTTCAGTGCTGTTCTCTCATGCTCACACACACACAACAAAGCCTCTCCAGCTCTCCAAGGACACCCAGACCCTCCTAGGCCCAACAACTGCAAACCACAATCTTGGCGACAGGGGGGCAAGCTTGGGCAAATTCCATCCTTGCCTGGCTCCTGCTTGGGGAATTGATGCTGAGATCCAAGTGGGAAGAACTCGGGAGCTGTCCTTGTCCATGTTGGGATGCACTGAGGCAGGAGCCTCTGGAGCCCAGAGTGTACCTCTGAAGGCCTTTCCAATCAATCCCTCCTTGATTCCTTTATTCCTGCCTGGGCTCTGTTTCGAGGGAGACTTTTAAGGCATCAGTGGGAGGGGTCCTTGGGGTGGGATGGGATGGGATGGGATGGGAATGGGGTAGGGTGGGATGGGAATATCCTGAACTTTCCTTCCAACCCAACCCATTCCACGATTCCATGATCACTGAGCCCTCGCTGCCACCCAGCTGTGGAGAACCTGAGGGAGATCAGTGCCAGGACAGGCTTTTCTCGGAAGGGAATTCTCATTTTAATAGGAAAATTTCTATAAAATACAATTAAATGAGGAGAACATTTCAGAAGCACATGGTGAGAGCTGCCCGGGCTGGAGCAGGGAATTTTGTCACACCCCTCCCCTGCTGCTGAGGCTTCTCCCATCACAAGAACAGCTGGAATACCACTGGCAATAACTGGAATAACAGCTGGAATAACAGCTGGAATAACTGCTGGCCCTGCTGATGAATAAACACCCCAACATTTCCTTCGGCAGTCCTCTGACAAGTGAAGCTCCAGCCTTGTCCCCAGTTAAGCTCAGGACCATCCTGTGCAGCAGCAGCCAGATTTCTACTGCTCAGCCACGTCTGAACTGGGAGGCTTGGAACAAAGAATTTTAGGTTAAAAGGGAAAAAAAAAACCAACAGAAAATGAGCAGTGCAGGCACTGGAGATGTGCCCTCTTTTATCAGGGTGGCTTCTGCCTGCTGGGGACAGCAGCTGGAGTTAAAAATTCACATCCCAGCCACAGATACGGATTCCCAAAACTTCCTGCAGAGCCAGGGGAGGGTGGCAGCTCCCGGGAGCTTCTCCTGGGGGCTGCTGGCACTGCCAGACCCAGCGGGCACCTGGCAGCTCCCTTCAGCCAGGGAAGCGCCTTCCGCTGCTCCTCTCCGCTGGGATAAAAGCTCCCGGAGCCATGGGGATTGGAAAATCTGTGTTTGGGGTTGAGCAGAGCTCTGTGAACCCCAGCACGGAGCTGTGGCAGCGACTCTGAGCAGCTGGGGCAGCAGCTCAGGATTCATCTCCCCCCACATCATCCCCAACATCCTCCCAGCACGAGAGGAGGACGAATAAATGAGCAGCTCAAAGCACCCAGGTTTGATCTGGAGCTGGAAACCAGGCCCAGCCAAGCTGAAACCCTCAGGAGGCAGCAGCACCGAGGAACTGAAGCTCTGCAGTGGCCACGCACCCACTAAGATGGGAAAAAAACCCACCCAAAGTGCCCCATTTCTGTGCAATCTCCCCCTGCTGACAGCAAAGAGCTGGGAAGGGCAATTGCCACTGAGCATAATTGCATCCAGGGCTCGGGGGGTGAGGGGAAAGAGCTCTTCAGGAGCCAAAAGCAAAGAAAAAGTGAATATATTCTAGTGCAGCAAGAGCAGCATCTTCAAAGCTTCGCTCCCCACACCCTCGAGTGTGAAATCAGAGAGGTTTTTTTTTCACTTTCTTTCTCAGTAATGCTTTTTGCTCATTTCCTGCCCGGCCTCTGGGGCTCACAACAATGAATCAGGATTAATTAACAGCACGGGCAAGATTAGGATCAGGCCTAACCAGGCCTCTGCTGTCATCTCGCAGGGAATTAAGCCGAGCCCCCGTGAAGCTGGGCTGACCACTCTCGCCAGGGTGGGACCAGCCCCAAGCTCTCCTCCTGGGGAACTCCCTCCTGGTGCTTTGTTTTCCATGCACCCCTTCCCAAACCCCACATTCCCTTCTGTTCCCACATTCCCAGGCTGGAAGGGGCTGCGGAGAAGCCCAGAGCTGTGGTCTGAGGGGAGCAAGCTGAGCCTTGAGCTGAAGATGCTGCAGGCATGAAAAGGGAAAGCGAGGGCAGCAGTTTGTGCCTCTCTGGAATCAGGGGTGAGCGTCCAAGGAAAGGGAATTTCCCTGGATTCTCCTCCAGATATCCACCCCCGACCTCATCAGGCTCCAGATCCTCATGGGGTCACTCATTGCCAGGAAAATGAGCAAGTTCCAGGCAGGTTTGGTCAGGGAAGGAGAGCACAAGGTCCTGGCTCCAAGAGAAGCTGGGATGAAAGGCTGGGGTGCAGCCCCATTTGTCACCTCCCTGGGGGAACAGGAGAAGCTGTGGCTGCCCCTGGATCCCTGGAAGTGTCCCAGGCCAGGCTGGATGGGACTTGGAGCACCCTGGGATGGTGGAAGGTGTCCCTGCCCATGGAGGGAGTGGAACAAGATGAGTTTTGAAGCCCCTTCCTTTAAAAACCTGAAGAATTCCAGGATTCTGTGACATGGCTCCCCAGAGCAGCAGCTCCCACCTCTCCAGCCTGGCAGGGATCCATGAAATTGGCTCTCCAGCATCACAACTCCAGGGATTTCCTGACCTCGAGACCCCCAGGAGATGCCCATCCCTCCTTTCCCAAGCTTTGAAAGCACAATCCAAACACGAGGCCCTGGGAATAAATCCTCCCTTGAGCTCCTCGGTGCCTGTGGCAGCTTCTGCTCATTCATTTCCCCCACAGCCACGCCCGGAGCGAACCAAAACCAACAGAATAATGATCCCTGCCGCCCATTCCTGCCCCTCCTCGGGTTTGTTTTACCCAAATCTGGGATCTCGGGGGTTGTCCAGGGTGATCTTTGCCTTTAGAAGTCATTTAAGAGCAGCAAAGAGCATCAGGGGCGTGGGGAAGTGTGAGGCACTTGGAGGTTCTGCGGAGGAAAAGTTCTGTGCTGCACCGAAGGAAGTGGGGAGAGGCTGGGAACTGAGGTTGAACCATGAGGATGCAATCAGGCAGAGAGAAGAGAGGGAAAAAGAACAAACCTAAAATGTCTTGGCAGAACATTGGCCATTAGCTCCATCCCTGAGCAGAAAATGGCACAGAGAATGAGATGCTCGAACCTGTGCTCTCCTTAAGGGACAATTCTTGGCTTCATCTTCCCAGTGGTGAAAAAAGAATTTCACTCTGCAGCCTCCAAAATGGGAATATTCATGCTCCTCCCAGGAGCAAAGAGCCAGGAAGGACCAGGCAGCCTCCTCACCTCAGCAGCAGGGAGGGGACAGGGGACACCTCCTGTGCTGGCACAGAGCCCCAAACTGGGACACCCTGGGGGATTTAAGGCTCCAGCAACTGGATAGACACTGGGAAGGTGTGGAAAGGAATCCAGGGGAGGACTCTGGGCAGATCCAGGCTGGGAGAGCTGGGGGTGCTCAGCCAGAGAGGAGAAGGCTCCAGGGAGAGCTCCGAGCCCCTGGCAGGGCCTGAAGGGCTCCAGGAGAGCTGGAGAGGGACTGGGGCCAAGGCATGGAGGGACAGGAGGCAGGGAATGGCTTCCCAGTGCCCCAGGGCAGGGCTGGGTGGGAGATTGGGAAGGAATTGTTCCCTGGGAGGGTGGGCAGGGGCTGGGATGGAATTGCCAGAGCAGCTGTGGCTGCCCCTGGATCCCTGGCAGTGCCCAAGGCCAGGCTGGACCTTGGGGCTGGGAGCAGCCTGGCACAGTGGGAGGGGTCCCTGGGGTGTCCCTGGGTGGGATTTAGGATCCCTTCCCACCCAAACCACTCCATGGCTCTGTGACAAAGCCATCCCCCAGAGCTGAGCTCTCCCAGCCTGGCCAGCAGCAGCTCAGCCCCGGGGGCTGAAATCCCTCAGAGTTCCCATCTCCCTGGCCGAGAATCGCCCACATTTTGGCCATTTCTGTGCCACCCTTCCCTCTCTCCATCCTCCCCATCCGCAGCACAGCACAGCAGCATCTCCCCAAGCAATTCTACTTTTCAACTCCGCTCACGCCACCAACTCCATTTGTAGGAAGTACAACTTGAGGAGTTTTTATGCTGGTTTTTGGGTTTTTTTTTGCCTTATCAGGGAGTTTAAAAGCCCAAGAAGCATCAAGCTCTCCTGAGCACGGAGGTTGTGCTGCAGCCTCGCTGGATGACACCGGAGAACCACAAGAGCAGAGCCCCGGGGAGGCCCAGGGCTGATGCAAACGGAAAACGAGGCAGGGAAAGGAAGTCGTTCTCTGGGGCTTTGTTCTCTCAGGGGCTTTTTCGGGGTGGCTTCTTTCCATAGAAAGTTTCCACTGCAGTTATTGAAGTGAAATTCGGGGGTGTTTTTGTCCCCAGAGCTGTGCTGAGGCTGCCCAGAGTCAGGGGAGCAGCACCAGGTTCGGGGGCTGGGACAGAGTGAGAGCTCAAGGAGTGCCCCAAAACAATTCCTGAGGCATTCCCAGGAATTAAAACCTGGGAAAAACTCAGGATGTCACTCGGGAAAGGCACTGGGGAGGTTCAGTGGGGACAGAACTCTCAGGGTGCAGTGAGAGCCAGACCTGCACAGGCAGAATTCCTTGGTGGGATGGGGAAAAGTGGGATGAGCACCTGGAAAAGTGGAGTGAACACCTGGAAAAGTGGGAAGAGCACCTGGAAAAATGGAGTGAACACCTGGAAAAGTGGGATGAACACCAGTGAAAGTGAACACAGGAAAAGTTGGATGAACACCATGAAAAGTGGGATGAGCACTAGGAAAAGTGGAGTCAACACCAGGAAAAGTGGGATGAGCATCAGGAAAATTGGGATAAACACTGGGAAAAGTGAACACCTGGAAAAGTGAAGTGAACACCAGGAAAAGTGGGATGAGCACCACGAAAAGTGGAATAAGCACTAGTGAAAGTGCAGTGAACACAGGAAAAGTTGGATGAACACCATGAAAAGTGGGATGAGCACCAGGAAAAGTGGGATGAGCACCAGGAATTGCCTCTGAAAGGACTCATCCCATCACTTGGAGGCTGCACAAACATCCCCCACTCCCAGCTCCAGACCCTCCTCTCGAGGAATTTCACAGATTCTCCTCAATTTTGGGCTCCAGGAGGGATCAGCCATGGGGGAAAAACAAAACCCTGCAAAATTCCACCTCTGCCAGAGCTTCCAAACCCCTGAGCCTGAGAATCCAAGGGATTTGGGGATGAATCCAGGGAATCAAGGGATTTCAGGATGAATCCTTCAAGGGATTTGGGGATGCCTGGAGGGGTTCTGGAGATGCCTCCAGGGGTTTTGGGGATGCTCCCATCCCCATCCAGGGATGCCTCCTAGAAATTTGGGGATGCCTCTAGGCAATTTTGGGATGCTCCAGGGGGTTTAGGGATGCTCCTGGGGATTTAGGGACGCGCTGCCATCTCCCCCGGGCAGGCTGAGCCCGGAGCGAGCTCCTGCTGGTGGCGGAGCAGCAGCACCGAGCCAGGACATCAAACCTCCTCCCTGCAACCCAATCCCAGCCCAGTCCCAGCCCAAACCCAGCCTAATCCCAGCCTAATCCCAGCCCAATCCCAGCCCAGTCCCAGCCCAGTCCCAGCCCAGTCCCAGCCCGCCCCAAACCCCCCAGGGGCTCCACACCCGCGGCCAGCGCCGGGCCCTGATGGAAAAAGCACTCCCGGCAAGGACAGCAACAAAGCAGGGCCATGAAATATTCATCATCCTGGTCCGGGCCGGGCTGGGCAGTGCCAGGCCAGCAAGGGAACCGTGCTGGGCTCAGTCCCCGCGGGGCCGGGAGCAGCTGTCAGCGCCCCTGCAATTAGCGCGGGTTTAATTAAAATTTCATCGCTGCCTTTCCCGGCAGCTCCTGAGGCCTTAAATGGCTCCCTAGAAACAGAGCCCAGGCAGGAATAAAGGAATCAAGAAGGGATTGGTTGGAAAGGCCTTCAGAGGTACACTCTGGGCTCCAGAGGCTCCTGCCTCAGTGCATCCCAACATGGACAAGGACAGCTCCCGAGTTCTTCCCACTTGGATCTCAGCATCAATTCCCCAAGCAGGAGCCAGGCAAGGATGGAATTTGCCCAAGCTTGCCCCCCTGTCGCCAAGCTTGTGGTTTGCAGTTGTTGGGCCTAGGAGGGTCTGGGTGTCCTTGGAGAGCTGGAGAGGCTTTGTTGTGTCTCTGTGACCACAGGAGCCTTTCCCACTGCATTCCCAGAGCACAGGAGCTCCAGAGCCACCCCTGGACCTTCTGAGGAAGAGCAGACCTTCCTCCAGGATCTCTGCTCCAGCAGAACCACATCCATCACTTCAGGAGGACGCAGCCACCATCTCCTGGGGCTGCCCCTGCTGCCCTGACTGTCAGGGTGGCAGCTCCTGTCTCACTCTGCCACTTTGAACCAGGGTTTTTCTGCCTTGTTTTATATATATATGTGTATATATATATATTAGTAAAGAACTGTTATTCCTATTTCCCCATATCTTTGCCTGAAAGCCTCTTAATTTCAAAATTATAATAATTCAAAAAGAAGGAAGTTGCCTCTTCCATTCCAAGGGAGGCTCCTGCCTTCTCTGAGCAGACACCTGTCCTTCAAACCAAGACAGAGGAAAAGCTGAAAAACAGGGGCAGAACACCCCTGGCCTCTGCTTTTAGGGCAGCTCCTGCTGCCTCAGGGAGCCCTGGGGCACGAGGACAGCAGAGTTTTCCTGCTGGGCTGCAACTGAGAGGAGACTCTGAGGGGAGAAATCCAGCACATCCCTGGCCAGGGCTGGGGGGAGACACCACGGGTCCTGCTCACAGCAGGGTCAGGAGGGAGGGAAAGCACCCTGGGCCCTACTCAGAGCTGAAAACGCAGGAATTTGGGCCAAAAATGGAGGGGTTTGGAAAAGCTGGATGGGCCAGGAGGGGTGAGCAGCACCCTGGGCCCTACTCAGAGCTGAAACAGCAGCAATTTGGGCTGAAAACACAGGAGTTTGGAAAAGCTGGATGGGCCAGGAGGGGTGGAACGGCATCCTCTGCCCTACAGCTCAGAGCTCTGGGGAAAAGCAGCAATTTGGGCTGAAAACTGAGGGGTTTGGGGAGGAATCCAGGGGATTTGGGGATGATCCAGGGATTTGGGATGAATGCAGGGGATTTGGGGGATGCCTGCAGGGGATTTGGGGGATGCCTGTAGGGGATTTGAGGATGCTCCAGGGGTTTTGGGGATGAATCCAGGAGATTTGGGGATGCTCCAGGGGATCTGGGGATGCCTCCTGGAGGAGCCAGGGGCAGAGGTGAGCCCAGCTCCTCCCTGGAGCCTCAGGGGTTAAGGCAGGAGCTCCAAACCTCCCCTCCCGAGGTGCCCGGGGAGGCCTCACCCCTGGGCAGCTCCCAGGGCAGGCAGAGAGCGATGGATGCAAAATTAATAGCTGGATAAATAATTAACAGCTGAGGTCATTGGACTGTGGGAATGTGTGCATCACGGCTCTCCTGGATCACGGGGTGGGCTCAGCTTCACTGGGGGCTGCCAGGACCTGGCTCGGCCTCACTGGGGGTGAATGGAGCTGCCAGGACCTGGCTCGGCTTCACTGGGGGTGAATGGAGCTGCCAGGACCTGGCTCGGCCTCACTGAGGGTGAATGGAGCTGCCAGGACCTGGGTCTACCTCACTGAGGGTGAATGGAGCTGCCAGGACCTGGGTCTGCTTCACTGGGGATGAATGGAGCTGCCAGGACCTGGCTCAGCCTCACTGGGGGTGAATGGAGCTGCCAGGACCTGGCTCGGCCTCACTGAGGGTGAATGGAGCTGCCAGGACCTGGGTCTACCTCACTGAGGGTGAATGGAGCTGCCAGGACCTGGGTCTGCTTCACTGGGGATGAATGGAGCTGCCAGGACCTGGCTCAGCCTCACTGGGGGTGAATGGAGCTGCCAGGACCTGGCTCGGCCTCACTGAGGGTGAATGGAGCTGCCAGGACCTGGGTCTACCTCACTGAGGGTGAATGGAGCTGCCAGGACCTGGGTCTGCTTCACTGGGGATGAATGGAGCTGCCAGGACCTGGCTCAGCCTCACTGGGGGTGAATGGAGCTGCCAGGACCTGGCTCGGCCTCACTGAGGGTGAATGGAGCTGCCAGGACCTGGGTCTACCTCACTGAGGGTGAATGGAGCTGCCAGGACCTGGGTCTGCTTCACTGGGGATGAATGGAGCTGCCAGGACCTGGCTCAGCCTCACTGGGGGTGAATGGAGCTGCCAGGACCTGG